>JAINUG010000074.1:1805000-2125000 GCA_029706075.1 Aldrovandia affinis | reverse complement strand
CATATATACACACACATACACATACATATATACACACACACACACACACACACACATACATAATACACGTACATATATACACACGCACACACACACACATAATACATGTACATAAATATACACACACACACATAATACACAAACATATATACACACACACACATATACACGTATATAATACACGTACAAATACACACACATATACAATACACACACACACATACATTAACACACACATGTGCAGACACACACACACACAGAATCATGCATACACGCAAACAACATTCGCATGAATAACTCATTATACAGCTGAGAGTGAACATTGTCGTGAGAGTTAAGCAGTGTGCATTAGTGGGCTATGCATCTTTCACAAGAAGCAACATGAATTTCTGTCCAGCGGCTAAACAATATTCAGCATCACACTCTGTGGGAACTATGTAAGGAACGATAATGTGTCGCTTCATTGCCTTTTATCTGTTCCAGTTGCATAATGAATGTGGCCGAATGGAATCGAAACATCAGTTTTATAAACGACAAAGCCAATGAATACATTTGCGGCTTTGCATGTTTATTGACCATTTATTGATGTTACTTTGCTTTTCTCTGAATCGGAGCCAGCACTTCTCCCCTTCTAAAACGGATGACTTACTCTCTGTTACCACTAGAGACTGACTCATCGCTAATAGATGGTCACGCATTGTTTGTGTAGTCCCATTAACTTCACAGTAGGAACATCTATTGGCCTCCCCTGCATGTATATTTGTATTAAAACCATTCACTTTTTTTTGGTGCGTGTTCAAAGTGTGGAGTGAGAAACAGAGACATTAAATAGCCTTGAATAGAGGCTGCTGGTAAAAAGGGCACTAATGTGGCGGTTTTTCACTCGCTGTGTGTGTGTCTCTTCCTCTCTCTGCTCTGTCCACAGGTGATTCTAGACCTGAAGGGTTCAGACTACAGCTACAGTTATCAGACGCCCCCCGCCTCGCCCAGCAACACACTGTCCCGCAAGAGCAGCATCAGCAGGTCCGCATAGGAATGCACACTCGCTACATTTTACATTTACAAGAATTGAGCAGACGCTCTTATCCAGAGCGACTTACAAGACGTGCATTAATACATGGTAGGAACAATCATAGTTTGCGCAAGAGGTCAGTGCAGTAATACAGCGATAGACATAGTTGTAGGCAGCTGCGTACCATACCTGTAACCCTGGGAAGGAAAAGGTTAGTAGTAATTTTTTTATTTTTTTTTATGAGGAGTAAGCAGGGATACATATACAAAACGTATTGAACAAGTAGGCAGTAGTGATTACAATTGGCTAGATGTACAGAATTCAGTGGTAGTGGAGTCTCTCTCTCTCTCTCTCTCTCTCACACACTCACTGTCTCACACGCACACCTACACACACTCGCACACACTATCACTCTCACACACACATATACACACACTCTCACTCACACATATACACACTGTCTCTCAGACACCCACACACACTCTCTGACACAGAAATACAAGTCATCGGTGTTTGATAACTACCGTCGGTTCGATTATTGGTTATAAACTTGACTCAGTCATGTCTCAATCCACGTGTATCTCAGTGGTGCGACTGTATACCTGAGCTAGTTCCGCAATCGTCCTATATTGCTTTTGTGATAAGTTGAGCTTTTCAAATGCAGGAGAACGCACAACGCTCCCAAAACACTACAGCAGACGCTGTCTTTCTAGAATGGAGAGTCATGGCCATTATCTGTGAAAAAGGAGCCGTAAATGTGCTGGTTTTATTTGGCGAAGTAAAACCAAACAGGAACGCCAATAATGGGAAGTGCGTGCTAATGATGTAGCCACAGCTTATTCATGCGTTGTCCTTCAGTTTCTGTGTTTCAATCATGTTCAGTGTTCCACATAGTAATGTATCCTCCCACACACACACACACACACACACACACACACACACACACACACACACACACACACAGAGGGTCAGAGACAGACAGACAGGGAGAGAGAAACCCAGAGAGAGAGAGAGAGAGAGAGAGAGAGAGAGACTGACTTTGTGGCAGTGGTTCACACAATATTTCCCAGCTACTAGTAAAAGGCCGTGTGGGGGGTCTGTGGTGACAAACACAGAGACCGGAGGCATTTGCAGCAAATTGAAGTTCAGTGTGTGTGAGGCAGCCGCTCGCCAAGTCCGTCCCAGCCAGTAGTGGAAAGAGCTCCCCTCTCCCCTCTCCAGTCCCCCCACACCGCGCCGTTATATGGTATGGTCATTTAGAGTGTTTTGTGGAGGAGTCGGTACAGTGTGTTCCGGATGTGCCCAGTTTCCATTACTGTCGTCCCGATGCCAAACCAATTCAAGGAGAGCAGTTTACTCGTCTGTCAAAAAGACCACTGCAGCGGATACACGCATCTATTATGCAAATCGGATATACATGTATATTTGGTGTAATTAGGCTTGTCAGGATTTGCTTGTTATTACAAAAAAAGATTTTCCAGCATTTGACATTTCTTTGCGATGTACATGTACAGTGTTTATCAAGGTTATTTTCCAGGACGGTATCCCACAAACAGGCCCTGACAATTTCACAGGATTGTGGTTTTTTTTGTTTTTTTTTGGCCAAGTTGAATGATTTTAACAAAAACCTTGACTGTAGTGCATGCACAGTGGGTATAAGAAGTATTCATCCGCCTTTTTGAGGCATTTTTCACATTTTATTTTCTTCATGGAAGAAATAAATACTCTATGGTGTTCAATACAAACAACTACAGCTTTTTCTTAATTACAAAAAGAAAGCGGGCAATAACTGATTCCATAAGTATTCACCTCCATTGACTTAATACTTGGTAGAAGCACCTTTAACTGCAATTAAAGCTGTCTCTATACGATAGTTTTACAAAATTGCTTGAGCTTGCATCAGGTTGGATGGGGACCATTGGTGAACAGCAATTTTCAAATCTTTCCACAGATTCTCAGTGGGATAGAGGTCTGGGCTTTGACTGGGCCACTCCAGGACATAGATTTTTTTTAAACCACTCCAATGTGGCTTCTGCTGTATGCTTTGGGGGTCATTGTCCTGCTGGAATATATATATATATAAGTCCCAGGTCTCTTGCAGACTGCAGCAGGTTTTCCTCCAAGATTTGTCTATATCTTGCTCTATCCATTTGACCCTCACATGTTTTCCAGTTCCTGAAGCAGGCAAACATCCCCATAGCATTAGGCTCCCGCCACCATGTTTCACGGTAGGGATAGTGTTCTCGGGACGATGCGCAGCGTCAGTGTCCCTTTTGAGAGGGTTTGAGAGTCTCCCAGATGCCTTCTGGCACCCTCCCATAAAGCACAGATTTGTGAAGCGCCCGGGCTGTTGTTGTCCCATGGACAGTTTCTCCCTTCTCTGCCATGGAAGACTTTAACTGCATCAGAGTTGCCATAGGCCTCTTGGTGGCCTCCCTAACAAGTGCCCTTCTCATACGGATACTCAGTTTTGGAGAACAGCCTGTTCTAGGCAAATTCACAGTTGTGCCATATTCTCTCCATTTCTTTATGATGGGCTTAACGGTGCTCCGGTCTTTGAAATCTTCTTATGTCCTTCCCCCGATTGGTGCTTTTGAAGAACCTTTTCTCTGATATGCTTTGAATGTTATTTGTTCTTAATGATGAAGCTCTTGTTTGGAAATGCACTAACCAACTGTGGGACCTCTCACAGACCGGTGTATTTAATTTGAAATCATTTGAAACACCATAATTGTACACAGGTGGACCTCAGTCAATTAATTATGTGATCTCTGAAGACAATTGATTGCACCAGAGTTTATTTAGGTGTGCCTTAACAAAAGGAGTGAATAATTATGGAATCAATTATTGTCTGTTTTTATAGTATATTAGAAAATGCTTTACAGTATTTTTTTCCCCACTTTGACATTTCATATTTTTGTTTTGATTAGTAGCAAGAAATCCCAATTAAATCAATTTTGATTCTATGTTGTAACAAAATAAAATGTGGAAAAAGTGAATGCTTTGTCTACCCCCACTGTATGTTACAGAAGGACATTGTCCTAATCATACATGTCTAAATCAGTTTTTATTTTAATTTCTTTTGTCATTTTACATTAGATTTTTACTGGTAATGACCTACAGCGAATGTTGTGGCATTGTAAGGCCCAGGTCAGTTGAAGCATGTTTTCCCAGTGGTCAGTCACGTTTAACCCGTACGTGTGTGTGTGTGCGCCTCTCCTCCTGCAGTAATTACCAGCCTACCTCAATGCGGCACGTGCCATCGCTGGACTCCATATCGAGTGCCGTGGACGGCATCCACCTCCGCCCGCCCTCCACGCACATTCCCGACTCCTCACAGGTACGCCTGCGGCCATCACTCGTCCAATGGGCTGGTCACACAAAGCGTTACGGTCCTGTCCCTCCATTTAAAAAAAAAAAAAAAAAAAGTTTCTGATTTTATCCCATTTTCTCCCAGTTTAGTAGGCAATTACACACTCTATTTTTCATGTAAATCCCCCCCCTCGTAGTGCGAGTTTGCTGCCGTAGCCCCGTGACCGGTAGTGACAAAGGCGAAGTATCGTCTCCTCCGAGATGGCACTTGCTAGGCTGTCGACCGTAACTCCGGTACTACAGAGCCACTCCTGTGCGCAGCGAACTTCCTGACGGCTTCCCTCCCCCCTCCCTGGGGCGGACAGCCTTTGCGTAAGGAGCAAAAAGGATCAACGCTCGCTTCAACTGCCGACTCAAAGTTTGTGTGAAAAGTGCATTTTGGTGGACTTGAATAGGGGCCTGCTTTGACAGGCTGATGACCGGCCTTAGTTGCACTGCTCGTGTGTGGCTGGAGCCCTGCTTAGTCTGTTATGGAAAAAGGTTTCAGGGTCTGTCTAAAACGGCTATCCCAAGCCTAATCTGCTATTTCCATTACCCACTAAGCCCTTCAATAAACTTTGCTGTTGATATTGAAACCTTATGGACAGAAGTTGCGGGAGGTTATTTGAGGTCGGATCTAACGAAGCGCGTGTTGTTTGGAACCCCCCTTTGCCCCTCCCTTCTCCCTCCCGCTGACCCCGCCTCCTCAGTGCTCGCCCAGTCCCCTGCTGCTCTGCGAGGGCTGGGAGGCGGCCTGCTCTCTGAGCCCCACCCACCTCAGGAGCACGAGCACTGTGTGTGAGCTGCTCTGGAATGGCACCCCAACTATGCCTCTATGCAACGCTGTGTGTGTGCGTGCGTGCGTGTGTGTGTGCACGTGCTTTTATATGCTTGTCTGACTGTCTGTGTGCATGTATGTCCATCTCAGTATACACGAAGGTGTGTGTGTACACACATTTCTGTGTGAGTGTTTGCATGAGTGAACACTGTGTGTGTCTGTGTGTGTGTGCACACCTGCGTGCGCGCACGTACCTGTGTGATTGACCGTGCGTGCGTCAGAATCTGGGAGCAGAGAAGACTGAGCAACTTTGGATAAAGCGTCTGCTAAATGGCATACATTACTTCCGTCACCTTATTACTGGTGCTGTAGGAAGTAGTAAAATAGTGATACGGTCACACTCTGCTCCCGACTGGGAGTTCTGGCGTCCATCCTGGAATCTATGTAAGCACTCGTACCACTCGTACTCACCTCTGCAGGCCAAGAATCTCAAGCTCTACCAGCACAGGCTATTGCACGACCAAGACGTGCTCGTAGAGGCATGTCATTATGTCATTAAAGCCGTTTGTGATCCGGTCTGACCGTCGTGGTTTCCATCCCGCATCTGTTGATGCTTCTGATCTGTTCGCCCTCACCGCCGCCTCCTTGTGCCATGAGGCGCTGCTAAAGACACATTGTCTTCATAGTGAACGAGCAGGCGGCAAACAGATACACAAAAAGATCACCACTAAAGGTTTGCTCGTCTTGCTTTGAACGATATCTTTTCACATCCTGCATATACGGAGGGGTAGAACGGTGAAAATCCATGACTGAGTATATTATTGAAATGTTGTCCAGCTGTGCTCGCACAGAAGTTGAACGGCGTGTCCAGTGCGTCGCTGCGCGGCTCTCCATGCTGCCGTTTCACAAGCAGCCGCGGCGTCTCTCTGAGGCTTAGGGGCCTTTGCCGGAGGGTCACCCCGGCTGTGCCGTTTGCCCTTTGTGTTTTTCAGGAGCACGGAATGACCAACAGCCTGCCCCACAGGCCGATGCAGGGCCCGCCGGGCACCGAGAACGGCACGGCCATGCCCCCCCCTCACAACGCCTACACCCACCACGGAGAGAGGACCAGGGCCATGTCCACCTCCAGCAAGGTAGCGTGCAGCGGGCCTCGGGTCAGCCAGGGCACACATTAACAACAGGGAGACAGAGTGGAGGAGAAGGATTAATAATAATAATAATATAACATACACCATTTAGCAGACGCTTTTATCCAAAGCGACTTACAGTAGCGAATGCATACATTTTCCAGTATATGTGGTCCCAGTGGGAATTGAACCCACAACCTAAGCATTGCCAATGCCGTGCTCTACCTACTGAGCCACACAGAACCACGAGCATGATTATAATCATGAGGAGAAATTCACACAGCGACGATGTGTGCAGGATTTGGAACGTCTTCTCACCCAAAGAAGATGTTACGTTTTAATTGACCAGTAGGTGGCAGCATAGGACTGGTGAGAGAGAATTTACGCTACGCGTTAGCTTTACCTTGCATGTATCGAACCTTAGAAATGTCCTAATAGCGTTGTCAGTAAAAAAGATATAATAAGGTACAAATAGTACTTTGTGTATTGTATAACCAAGCTTCAAAAGGTACTGAGGGAGTCTAGGGTTGGTCAAAACAGAGTACAGGATGCTTGCCATGTCCCAAGAATTTCATTGTTCAGAATGACCTTGTGTTATGCTGTGCACTTGATAAATAAAACACTTTGACTTTGTGTCCTGGTCAAATTCCCAATCTGGCTCTCTAAATGTAGCCACCTAATCATCCCACAGTTGAATCGCCAGAATTTTTCCCTCCCTCTCCACCTGAGCTTTTACATTGACATTTTAAGCATTTAGCAGAGACGCTCTTATCCAGAGCGACCTACAAGATGTGCATTAATACACGGTAGGAACAATCATAGTTCACGCAAGAGATCAGTCATTGATCATACCATGTATTAATGTACATCTTGTAAGTCGCTCTGGATAAGAGCGTGGTAAGAGCTGATGTGCACTGGCGGCCGGTTGGTCGAGATTGTGAAAGGCGCTATATATCCCTCCGCCCTTCGTCCCTTCCAGCCGCAGACGGCGCGCGAGCAGCTGGCCCTGACCCTGGGCGGAGGGCTGAACTCTGACGCCCCGCGCACCAGCCGCGACTCGCTGCACTGCTCCAGCGGCTACAGCACCCAGACCACCACCCCGTCCTGCTCCGAGGACACCATCCCCTCTCACGGTCAGCGCCCGGCACGTCCCTCCCTCCCTCCGCCCGCCCGCCCGCACGTTTGTCCGACCCCCCCCTGCTTCCTTCCATCTCCTCAGACCCCCCAACGCAAGCATGTGCCCCTGCAAGCCCCCCCCCCGGACCTTTCCAACTGTGCTCATGTGCAACGTCTGTCTTCTGAGCGCACAGAAATCAGGCCGTGTCTGAATCCCCTGCCTGCTCCCCCCCTCCCCTCCGATTAGCCTACCCGTGTCCTCATGTCTGTCTGCTGAGCCTCATCAGTCTGTCACACGCCGCACCTGCGCGTCACCTCTCAGGGTCTTGCCGCATATCGTCATGGTCACGGCGCCGCGAACCCAGGCGACGTCTGGCTCGTTCCGGTTGCCGAAGGCCGCGCTCGAAGCATCACGCAGCTTGACTGTACTTCCTGTGACATTGTTGAACATCCCATTGACTATTTTGTGACCTGTTATGACATCTGCTCTCAAATGAGTGCTTTTTTTAACACTTTTTTTTGGTGTACAAGTTAAATGTAATTCTATATTCTTTTTCAGCTGTAAAGAAAGAACCTCCCCTTTATGGTAGGTTTCTGTATGTTATAGAATTTATATACCTTTTTTTGTTTTCTTTTTCTGTCTTCAGCCAGTTCACTGACAGAGCCAGAGTTGAAAAGTTGTCAAAAGTTTGCAAGGTTGAATTGCAGCAATCACGTCTGTACTGTACGTTCTTGCCAGAACAACAACAGCAGAATGTCCTTCTCGTGTTGACACAGTGTGGCACACCGGAGCGGTGTTACGGCAAATTCAGCGCGGCCCCCCCAGCCCCGCGATGTTGTTTTTGCGTTTCCTTTCATTGGCCGATAGCAGGTCATTGTTCCCTTGACTCCAGGCGCGCTGACTCTGTCAGCACCATCTCTTCCTCCATATGGGAGAGTGGCCTAACACTGCTTATCAGACCGCATCGGTTCACTTTGGCGGAAAATCAAATGTTAACTCACAGGATTACGAGAAACCGCTCGGGTTAAGATTCCCTCTTTGTAAAAGGGCGGCTCACATCCGCTAGGTGCTTCTGTCTGCGCTAGGCATTTACATTACATTTGACATTTTAGCCATTTAGCAGACGCTCTTATCCAGAGCGACTTACACAGTATCATGATAGAAATGAATGTGATGTATCCTCCCACATGCTAACATGGTCTTCCCAATGCAGAGACACTTCTGCATGAAGAGAATCCAGGAGAATGAATCTAATGTAGAGCGATATTGTTTATCAGTGTTACTGCATCGGGTTTTAATAGAAGGAAGGAAGCCTGGGGCGGCGGATAGCGTAGCGGTCTAACCATATTTTGGTTGGTCCAATATGGTGTGAGCTGCCTATCAGGGACGCGGTTCAAAACCTGTCTCTACCAGACCGGCCCTGGTCGTCAGCCCCGATCGCGGGCGGCATTTGGTTGTCCGTCTGGAGGGGGGAGGGTGAGCCAGCTCGGGTCCACTGCGAAGCACGTAAGGGTGTCTCCAGAACGTGGGTGGGCGAATTCCGTCTCGAAGGAAGCGGAGTTCGCCGCCCTCTGAGAATTCGCTCGCCTCGCAGAGACGAGCGGTGGACCCGTGTGGGGAGGGCAAATCGAAATAAAATAGAGGGTGCAATTGGCTACTAAATTGGGAGAACAAACTGATTTAAAAAGAAGGAAGCAAGCCACTTGCCACTTTCCACTTGCCTCAACAGAGTTAAAGAGTCAGGGACTTTAGTCACTCTTCAAGAGAAATGGAAGTAAAAAAAAAAAAAAAATTATAATAATTAAAAAAAATTATTCGCTGTTAAAAAATCTTAAACAAGCCAACACATTTCGGCTGTAAGCCTCGATGAGGGCAAAGTCGAGAAAGATGGTCGAGCCGTGACTTTAGTAGCCAACATCGCTCAATAAGGTTGAGCTTCCCCTGCCACCCCGCGCGCGACTAACAGCGTCCCTTCTCCGCCCCCCCCCCGCAGACTACGACTACATCTCGCTGCACGGCGGCGACGACCTGCACGACCCGCCCGACTTCGACAAGTCGTCCACCATCCCGCGCAACAGCGACCTCGGCCTCAACTACCGCAAGATGTTCCAGAGCAAGCGGCCCGCCTCCACCGTCAGCCTGCTGGCCGACCCCGACTCGCTGAGCCGCACGGCGCACGTGGCCACCATCCGCCGCAAGCCGTCCAGCAAGCCCAACTTCCGCCGCGGCACCATCAGCGGCGGCGTGCCCATCCCCATCAGCACGCCGCAGGTGCCCCTGAAGGCGCCGGCGCCCGGCCCGCCCCGGGACCCCGGCGGCGACGACGGGCTCGGCCGCTCCGACCTGCTGCACGCCAAGCACGGCCTGTGCGCGTCCACGCAGAGCCTGAGCGCCGTGCCCTCGCCCTACTACTCGCTGGTGCCGGGCGGGCAGCCGGCGGGCGGCACGGAGCAGCTGTACCACCTGAGCCGGCAGCAGCAGTACGCCCTGCACCAGCAGCAGCAGAAGCAGTACCAACAGCAGAGCCTGCAGCCGCCGCCGCAGTACGGCCACCAGCCGCAGACCAAGCACCTGCTCCACCTGCAGCAGCAGCTCCACGCGCAGCCTCAGCAGCACGCGCTCTACAGCCCCGCCCCCGTCGCCGCGGCCGCCGTCGCCGTGGCTGCTGTCGCCGTGGCCACCGCGGAGCCCGCCCGGCCCCGCTCGCCGCAGGAGAGAGAGAGAGAGCGGAGGGGACATGCTCACCATGATCCGCCGCGGGGTCAAGCTGCGGCGGACCCTGACCAACGACCGCTCGGCGCCGCTGATCGCGCCCAACCACGTCAACTGAGCGGCCGCCCCCCCGCGGGGCCCGTCGAGCGCTCGCGGTCTCATCGCTCACCCTCTTCGCTTGTTTTTTTCTTTTTCTTTCTCTGCGCCGGTTTTGACGGATCGGCGGAGGACCGTACGCCCGAGGGGGCGGGAGGAAGGATCGTTCAGAGTTTCCCGCCGCTCGCAGACGGAGCCCGCCAACGGGAACCGGGGCCCGTTTCACCCGCCCCCCGGCCTCTTCTACTCGCAGTCCAGTGGACGTGTCGTCGGCTTTGTCAAACGTTGACCGTTAAAGCGAAGTTGTGTTTATATGGTCGTTGCAGAAGTACAAAAAAAAAAAAAAAAACACACAAAAAGAGAAAACACAAAAAAAAAACGCCTTGCTTACTTAGCGCATAATCTTAATATTACCTATGGAGTTTTTGGTCAAAGCGAACATTCGAAGACATTTGTATATATCAGCATAATTGTAAATGACTCTACGGTATTTTGTTTTATTAGATGACATAGCACTGGCATATTCCTGTTGAAAAGTGTTTGGCTTCTATTTTTGTAAAGGACTACCGCAGGGTGACGCGGGACAGTGGACAGGAGCGCTGTCCTTTGCTCTTTCCCGGGCCGGGCCGAGCC
Organism: Aldrovandia affinis; assembly: GCA_029706075.1. Lineage (NCBI taxonomy): Eukaryota > Metazoa > Chordata > Actinopteri > Notacanthiformes > Halosauridae > Aldrovandia > Aldrovandia affinis. The sequence continues at coordinate 2,114,174 of JAINUG010000074.1, read as the reverse complement.
AGCGTGGCGGGGCCCGCCAGAGATCGATCGGAGTCCGCGCGAAAGCGCAGTCGGCCGATTGGAACAGAAGATTCAAGGGGTGGACGCGTCATATCCGTCGAACGCCGGGTCCACCAGAACCGAAGTTATGTCACAGCCCAAACAGGTTCCGTTTAGTCCCCACAAGGCCGGTTTTCTCGGCAAGCTTTCTGTGCGTTCCCCCCCCCCTCTCGTCGTAGCGTTGGTTGTTGTTTTCGTCTCTCGGCTGATTGGAGTTCCGGACGCTAAGGGGCCACCTGGCTTGTCCCCTGCTGCACACGTTGAAGAGTTATTTATGGTGGAGCGATTCTGCACTGTTTAAGATGGTCAGGGGAAGGTCACCTCGGACCAGTAAGGGATTAGCAGTTTGGTGGTCTAGTGCTGCTTTTTCTACAGTGGAACCCGCCCGAACCACTGACTTCACAATAACGCAGTAGCACCATTGTTCAAAATCCAGTACGACAACTTGGGGAGTTTTCTTCGCTAGTAGCGGGATATCTTTAATAGCGTGATTTGTCGATGTTTGGCTCATTTCGATCAATAAAAGCCTGTCTATTTTGCTCACGCCTCTAATTTTAGAAAGTGACACACCGCATTTCTCCTCTTTGAACAGGAATTCAGGTCATTTTACTGTGGAAGAAAAAAAGAAAGGAAAAAAAAAAAAAGTTTTCAAATGTGTTTACTTGGGGAAATGAATCCTTTCCACAGATATGTATACGAAGGACAGATGGTGCTATTGTGGTTAGAAAAAAAAGCAGTGCCCGGGCTCAGATGTCAGGTAATCCATCCCAACCGCTAAAGGTCTCCTGAGCTTTTGTTAAACGAATGTGCGCGTATATTCTGTTGCAGGTAAAAGTCTGTTTTTCTTCGAAGCGCGCTCGCTCGCTTGCTTCATCGCACAGCTCGTGGTTTGGGTTTAAAGTGTTTCCCGCTGAATGTTTGCTCGTCACAACTTTCCGCTTTCTCTTCAAAATAAGTCACACACATCGTACGTAAACCAGATAAAATGCCTTCGCCAAACCAAACCGCATAACGTGTTCAATCGCAGCTTCTAGCTTCCAAGCGGGGCAAGAAAATGTGTAAAGCGACACGAAACGTCTATTGTACAGTTTCATCGTTGTCCTTAAAATGTAATCGAATGGAAGAGATCCGATTGAAAGGTAGGTGGGTGGCAGCAATGTTCTGATAGCAGGGGAGAAACGTTAAGTTCGCTAAACACCTGTCTGATGTGGTGTTTGTTAGGCCAGAATGCAAATAAAACCAGTTCTTTTTGTTGTCCTTAAATTAAAAATGTACAAAATTGTTTGTTTTTGCTGTTGTAAGAGATGCACAGCCTTCCGTGGACCTTTCCTGTCAGGTAAAATGTCATTTCATGTAATCATTGCTGTTGTTTGTAAAGCAAACCATTTCCCCTGGTCTTGTTAAATTCATTTCTATTGTAGATGTCTTCTACATTTTTCTCCCCCGTGAGTCATTGCTAATTAAAGCCTTTGTCCAGACACAGCGAAAGAGATTACTGTGATTTAAGATGATAATCATTCCTTCTGTGCCATTCGAGCTGTTCTCATTACAGTAAAGGGGGGCAGGAGGACCATTTTACAGGGCACAGTGACTTTTTCCACACTGGCAGGTTATCCTTTGCGCTCGGCCTTCATTCATTTTTGTCTGGCTGTTTTTGGCGTCGGCAGAAACCCGGCTCGTAGAGAGTACCAAAGCTTTTTCGCGCAGGGCCGCCCTTCAGCACAAACCCCTTCGGTTTAGCGCAATGTTGCCTTGAGTCCGTTCAATAGGAGCGTGTGAAGCGTCCTAGGTAGCACGCAACATTATTGCAACCTTTCAAACTGTTTTAGTGGAGCTTTTTCTCCCAATTCAGTAGCCGATTGTACCCTCTTTTCAATTACCCCCCCTTGAGCTGCCGTAGCTCTGGGGCCGGCAGTAACAAAGGTCGATGAACCGCCTCCTCCGAGACGGAACCCGCCAAGCCGGCGACCGTAACTCCGGTACGCACAGAGACACTCTTGTACGCAGCGAGCTCGTTTCGGCTCTCGACCGATTTAAAACTTGGGTGTAATTCAGCACAACCTTACACAAACTCCCTGTTACTTTTGAATTGTTTTGTAAAGTTTCTATAATGTTGCGTGCTAGCTGGGTGTCCCTACCAAAGAGAGTTACTACAGTATGGGGGCAGGGCTGGAGATGGGCACAAGTGTAAGAAGTGTTTTTGGCCCTCTTTAGATTAATGTATTAAAATGGTTCACAAGCACATTTCCCAGTAGTGTCCTGTCTTTGACTGCAGTCACGTGTCACTGACATTTTTGTTCGTTATAGTTAGTCTGAACTTGGAGCGGAAAGTTCAGAATGCCGATAAGTACAGCATCCTTCCCCTGTCACTGCTAATAATGAAGGATGCTGAATATAAGTGGTCGTAGTAAGCGTTCTTTTTGTTGTTGTTGTGAAATATGCAGAACAAATAGATTGTGTGATTCTTCTCTGTTTCCACATGGCACAAAGGAAAAAATTATTACCGAAAAAAAATAAAAATAATCTTAAGATTATCTTAAAATAAGAATGTACACGATGAATTCTCATAAGAAAGACTTGCATACTGCTTGTGTGTCTAGCAGAATGTTTTTGTTCATTTTTTCCCCCTTATTTCATTTCATAAATGCGGGGCCCTCTTAAGAATCCCACAAGAAAGTTAATCGCAAAAAATCGCAACGACAAAGTAACGTGTGGGGCGCGTGACGTTGTGTAACCCGGAGTGGCGAGGCCCAGCTGGTCTGGGCTGTTGTCTCTCGTATTTTTCGAGTCCTACAGGGCCCCCTCCTCCCCTGACGGCCGCTCCCGTTGTACACCTGCCACCCTGGTTATTAGATCACTCCGTTTGTCCGCGGCACAGTGGCGCATTGTGCCCGTCGCTCTTCTCCGCCGGCCTGCGCCATTGTCGCCGCGGCTTTGGTCCGGGATTGTTTTACCCCTCTCGCTCGACACTTTTACAGGAGTATCGGGTGGCAGTTCTCTCGGCGAATCTCTTTTTTTTCCGCGTAGAACACGACAATCGATCACCGGCGCACAATGTTGCCGAGCGATGCAAAGCGGAGGAGGTTCTTCTTTCTTTTTTTCTCAAAAGAAAGAGAAAAGCCGTCAGTGTCCTTTACTCTGGCTGGGGGACGTTGAATAGTTCCAGTGTCTGTACGCTGATGATCAGCTTTACAAAATAATACACAAACAACAGTACATATGATTTATTTTTTCTTTTATTTTTTTGAGGGGGGGGGTTATTTATTGTGTATTGTTAAAATGAGAGCTGTTACGCAATTTCTGTCTATGCCTGGGCGACACGAGTAACCGAAAAGATCCCTCACTCACTCACTCACTAAACCTCGTTCACGTGCCTGAGTTTCGAGAATGTAAACTGAATGCTTGTCTGAAGTTCTCACCGTGCGAAGGCAGATTATATTTTGGCCAATTTTACAAATAATTATTCACCCCCTTTTTTTTTTTTGTTCTGAACACATTTTTTGAATGCTTTGGTGCGGATGTTGAAAATGTGTACATGTGTATGTTCATTCCCTCTGTAACACCGGGCAGAAATGAGAAAGCTGTATGTGTTCTGGATGGGTATACCAATGTGCATCTTCATTTGCTAATGCTTGTGTCATTGAGGTCTGCTGGCCCGCTGTTGTCAGTCTCTGTTCTGTAAGGGAGTTGATCTCTCATTGTAAATCTTCATTGTACATTGCAAAAAAAAAAAAAAAAAAAAAAAGTTTCAAGTTTTGTCTGTTTAGTGAAGCTGACGCCTTAAATGAAAAGGAAATAATGGTTTTAAAATACAACAGGGTGAAAAAGAACTTTTTGCTGTGACTTCATTCCAAATTTTCTGTGACGTCATTCCATGTAGCCCTAGTTTGTCGTCCTCATCCATTTGTATTATTTAGTAAGTACCAAAAAAACCTAATCAAAAGTATGCTTATTCCAGAAATGAATAGGTTAATTCTCTTAGAAAAGCCATCTATTTACTTAAAGGGAGATGATTAACTGACCACCTACCGAACTTTTATTTTCGAGGCATGACCGGTATTTGTCCATTCATCGTGACTCAACATTCAAAAGGTTTGTCATGTCGATGCTGCGTGGTGACTGTTGGCCGTAAGTAGTCGGTGATCTCATCTGGCCTAAATAACCGCTTACAAGGTGATCGCATTTTGTTCCACCAGGGGGAGCCCACGCCTGTAATTTACTCCACATCACAATGCCAGTAACGTATATAAGGCAGGAGAACCGTCGGCTGCAATACTTGAAAACAGGAACGTAGACAGGACATACTTGGCGAAAAACTGTTTAACGAAGACAAGTATTTTAGTGTTTTAACCTCAGAGGTTAACCTCCAGGCGTACACATTTCCACCGTGTGTCCTGATACTGTTGACAGTAGCTGTAAGCCCTGCTGACTTTGTCTCACCGGAGTGAAAGGAGACGCAGTAATTTCCTCCCTCCGCGAGTGACTCACGCAGCAGTCATGCCTTTGATGCGGCGGAGTTCGTTGAGTCACTTCCAGAACGCCAACCGATCCGCGCGCCCGTCACACATCTCTCTCCTTAACACGCAGGCCTGAACTTTAACCTAGTACCAGCCTTTATGGAAACCAAATCCTTCTGGAAATGTCATCATATCCGCCAACGCCAAGACACGGCGTTTGTTGTGGAACGTAAAAAGCGTCCCCAATTATTCAATATGGTAATCGAAACTTCATTAAAAAGTAACTCATTTGGAAGCAAGGTTTTAGTGGGGGTTTTTTAAGCTGTATATTATAATATACCTTTTCAGTTATTATTGGTAAGATAGATGTTCAGTTACTTTTTCAATTTACAACAGAACCTCTAGGTCTGAAAATTGTTACAATCTTAATTTGCTTTGCAGAATACTCCAGGGACAATTTGCATAGATTACATTTTGCATATCTGTGCCTACAGCTTGATATTTACTGTAGTAGTTCAGGTAAGTACCTTGCTCAAGGGTACAACTGTAGTGTACAATTTCAGGGGGGGGGGAAGCCAGCACTATATGCCATTTGTCTTTGGCTGCATCGCTCTTCTTGAAAGTAGTGTTGAGCCGGTCGATTAACCTATTTTACAGAACTGTCTCACTTTCAACCCTCCGCTTACAAACGCACCTCCCAAAGCATCACCCCATACTGTTGGTCAACGATCAGATGTATATCGTGAAGGTTATCCTCAGAAGTGTTAGGGCAATATATATATTTTTTCCCCCAGAATTATTCATTTTTGCACTGGTATCTTCTCGTTTTTACAATTTGCAAGGTCAATACCGGAGATGTGTGTTGTGTTGATCTGAGATTATTCTATTATTATTACAAGAACAATTAACCGAGGTCAACTGAAATATCCGTTTGTAATTACAGAGATGACAGGACGCAAGGCAGGTAGGATGCCAAGGATTTTGTAGCCAACTGCAAAATAAATGATTTGATGGGCAGATTGAGAAAGAATATTTGGGAATTTGGCCAGAGCATTGTGGTTAGCCCCCCTAATCCTTCACGGAGTATCATGGGTTCTTAAATGACTGCTGTCAGTCAGTACATCGAATTAACGGCTCTTCAGAAATACTGCATCTCCTACGGACAGTTTTTGAAGTGCACATTTGCATTTGTGTTCTACGTTTTGTACATAAATGAATAAATTGTCAATAAATTAACAAACTATTCCTACTGAAACGGAGAAGGAAACCCTGCGGAAGGCCTTTGGGGAAAGGACCGTTTCTAACAGTTCTAACGGGCCTGAAGCAGGCTTGCCCTTGTTTTGGCTCCCCCTTTGACATGCTCCTTTTGGGATCTGTGACCTTAGTGCACACGTCTCGGAGGGATCGTAACACCAAAGGCTGAAGAAACCAGGTAAGGTGAAATGGCTGTGCAGTCAACTGTTTTAAACTGATCAACGAAGGGCTGAGCAACAGCAAAAACCAGCAAACCCCGTGGCTTGTTGGTTGGACCCCCGTCCCCTGGGAGATCCCCCATCCAAGTACTAACCAAGCCCAGGCACACTTGGCTTCAGCCATCGGGCAGGAGAAGGTCATCAGGGTAGTGTGGCCTGCTGGCCGCTTGTGGCCTTCCTCTCTCTGCAGAGGCATGCCGTCGATGAACGGCTCTTCTCTTAAGGCCCTGAGTGAAGTGTAGCTTCATGTGGATTCATCCATTCGTTATCGAACCCGCTTATTCCTGGTCAGGGTCGTGGGGCAGCCTATCCCAGCATGCATTGGGCAGGAGGCAGGAATACAGCCTGTACAGTTCGCCAATCTGTCGCAGGGCACACGCACCACTCACTCACACACTCATACCTACGGGCGATTTAGACTCCAGTTAGCCTAACGTTCATGTTTTTGGACTGCGGGAGGAAACCCACGCGGACACGAGGAGAACACGCAAACTCCAAGCAGAACCCGGGACCTTCTCGCTGTGAGGCGTCAGTGCTATCCACTGCACCACCGTGCCGCACCTCACGTGGACTATGTAGCATATTTAATGTTCCTTATAAGCCTTTATAACGCTGACTACAATCGGAAGCCCCCGAGGGCTCAGTGCTCATGCCTTGCTCTCTCCTGCTAGATAACGTAACCGTTCATTTTGACCTCAAGGTGAACCAGCGTACCACTGGTGTGTGGAGCTCCGAATGCGGTATGGCCACTCGGTACGCATTATGAGCAGAGAGAGAGAATCTGTATTGCGATCTTAGGATTCAAAGTTCTATGGATATTAGGCAATTTGTTGGATGTGTCCCAACTTAGTCTTGTGCCGGGTTGCCACGATTAGATGATGATGCTGTTGACTGAGAATGATGTCACTGTTTGTTTGGGTCCGTTTATGTAGACAAAATGATGTGTCGACGGTCTTCCTCACAGGCCTCTTGATTATTTCCAAATGCAAGTCTCACTGCTGACATTTTGTTGCTTTGAATATGTTGCAAGTTTAAAATGGTAATATGGATCCAGTCCTACTGTCACCTGGTGATTTGGAGGGACCTTTTCCTCCAGGTGGCGAGGCATGAAATGACCCCCCCAATCGATCTCCAGAGAGTGAGATCTCCTGGAGTGAATCGGTACATAAATGAGCATGAGTGCTCTGCAGTAAAAACTGGGTTCCTGTCGACCAAACATGCGTCAGCATCTACGGTTAGTGGCTCTGTCAGAGATCTATTCATAGTGTAAACAGCCATATATTATTATATTATTATGACTGCAATCGAACGTGAGGTGAATGATGCTTTCCAAATGAAATTACTGACCTCATTCCGTTCTACCCTGTTATCTTTTTTTTCTTTTCTTTTTTTGCGCGTCAGGGCCACGTCAGCATGGAAGCCATGGCTCTCTCTCTCTCTCTGTCTGTCTCTGTGTCTGTCTGTCTTTCTCTCTCTCTCTCTTTCTCTGTCTCTCTCTGTCTCTCTCTTTCTCGGTCTCTGTCTCTCTGTCTCTCTCTTTGTCTGTCTTTCTCTGTCTCTCTTTCTCTCTCTCTGTCTCTGCTTAGCGATAATTACTAAGCGTGATCTTGATGGGAAACTGAAGGAAGAACATTTTGGGGGGGGGGAGATCCAGAGAAAGGACACGGAACAACAGTTAAACAGTCTGCCGTTCAGCGCCTGTGCATGGCCGTTGGTATAATCTGCTGGGGCGTTTGTGCAGGGACTAAAGAGGCTCTGGGTGTTTGGCTAGTGATCAGACCGCTATCAGGAGCCAGACGGCATGATTTCTATGTGGCCATCAATTACGCAGAACAAGCAATCAGTGAAAATGTACAGAGCGCCTCGGACGTTTGTGCTTCTCTTACGCACCAGAGCTCAGGCTAAATGAACGCAGGTGTTCCAGAGCCGCAGTGGCGAGATGCCGAGTGCCTGAAACCCCTGCGTTAATTTACCAAAACAATCAATCCAATTAAGCGATTAAGAGCTCAGTTGTTGGAAAAAACACTAATATCTGGAAATCTGGTGCTCCCGGACTGGGTGGGTCTAAACAAACTATTAATGTTTTGTTGTTGTTGTTGTTCTGACCCTTTACTCCCCCTCCTTACTGAATTCTCATTCATCAGGAACACCTGCTGCTGGGAGCATGGACACAGTCAGTTTTACATAGCATTGTTCATATCCACATTACATTTGAATTAATCAAATGCAACACCTTCATTGAGAATTTCCATTTGAATAGTGATGTGAATAATATTTTTGCCGGTACATTTTTGCATTTTTCCAACTGAAATAAGAGCCGTAGTAGAAAATGTATTTTATGTACTTTGAATTTCCAGATGACGGAATTCCATGGAGCAATTGCACTGGTTTTGGGCACATAATGGTGCAATTGTTAACTAGGGAATAAACATGAGGATAAGTCAATCTTATGGAAGATGACTAAACGCAGAGATAAAACACTCCTGGTTTTATCCCAGTTTACTGTTTGGTAAATCCAGCTGGTGTGCCCCACACCCCCACTCCAGAAAGAACGTTTTGTAGTATCGACGTTTGTACAATTAGTTGTTAATGCTTTTTACAGCTTGAATACTCCTAACAGTACACTAAATCTAACAATGGAAAGGATTCTCTAAAAAGTCATTTGTGGCACCAGCAAGCAAAGTATTTTCTTTCCTTGTCGGGATACGGCAGAATCAGGGCTGCTAGCGGTTTCCTGGCCCTTTCCCTTGAAAGTAAAGTCAACAAAAGCAGCGCTCCATGATTGCTTTCCCGCCAAAACGCAGCCTAACCGCTCCGCTCCCCCTCCCCGTTTGTCGGTGGTACCCGTGGCAACCGGCACCTTGTTATCGGCAGAGCCACGTGAAGCGTGGCCTACTTGACACGGAGCTCAAAGTACAGTGCACTTCAGGTTGTGTAACGAGGCCGGCCACGTCCCTGCGAAGCGCAGCGCCATTGTGCGCCGCATTAACGGAAGAGTTCAAAGGCTCCCCTGCACGTCACCCAGACAATGAACAATGTGGAGCTGCCTATTCAGAACTTGCATCATTAGCGCTTGCTGTCCGGCTCGCGTCGGCGAAACTTCTAGCTTTTGTTGCATAAAGCACACCTGTCCATACGCTGGCAACAGTCACCTGCCTCGTAGGGGCTTTCCCGCACTGCATTGTGGGGGGGAAACAATGACTCCTTAGGGGGACACTCAGCGGGAGAGGGTTCTGTTGATAGCGATGAGCGCGGTAGCAACGCTGCTTTACCCTCGGCTCGCCGGTTTGTTGTTAGTGACGGTGAGAATGCTCGTGTCAGAAAGGACAGTGTGTCCCAAAACGTACAGCGCCTCATTAAACGCGTGCGAGGGCAGTGTAATTTCTCCTCTTTCCCACTAGATGCCCTCATTATGTTAAAGTCCCGAAGCTCTGCGTTTCTCTTTGTGTGGCCAGGAACACAGTGTAATGTACACAGCTGACCCCCTCGCCAGACTTAACCAGGACAGAGAGACGTACTCGGACCAAAGGCGGCCAGATCCGTGGGATTAGGGATGTGAGATTTGTGAGGGAGTGAAAACAGACTTTTAAAGCCTTACAATCTGGTAAAAGAGCATGCTTCTGTGGCTCTGACCTCGTTTGGCTCTTCTTTCCGTTCCCTCGCATGCGAGACGCTGCCTCGGCCGATATTGCGGTCTTATCAAATGGTTGGCAGCAGAAGACCTTCTATATACGCTTTGTAGATCACTTCTTCAGGAGCGAGAATAATGATCGTTCATAGCAAGAGAGACAAAATGGTTTAATAGAATGATCTAATACTGTGTTCTTACCCTTTTTGTATGAACGCAGTATGAATGAGACATTTTTTGGTTTACTTTAGTTTCGTGTCATCTCACTCCAGTTTACCACCGCGGACAAAAAGGGCCGCGTTTGGTCACACCCCGCCGCGTTGGCCTCACTGACCTTTTGTTCTCGCTGCGCCGGCTACGGCAGGAGGAAAGCGCGCGAAGAGCCAGCCAATGGGAGCGCAGCGTGGAGGAGCTAGCAGCTGGGCGAGAATTCCTGCATGCCGTACAGTTCTGACAAAGGGAGGGACTGTTCCCGCTGCCGCTATGCAAATCTCTGGACGGCTGCCAGGGGTACATTCTTCCGAGGAAGTCCCTCAAAAGAGAAAAAAAGAGGGCGAACGAGGGAGAGAAAAACTTAACTCTAGCCTCTCCAAAGTACAGTGTTCCAGATTTTGTTCTTTGTATGGCGAATCGGTGAGATTTAGGTTAATCGTTAAATTCTACTAATGGCAGTGTGGTGCACAATCGATTCCCTGACAGGAGAAAGACTTCCTCATTAGCTGAAATTCTGTTGTTTGTTACCAAACCTCAGAATGTGGATGGGCATAATCTGTGTTGGGCAACAGACCAGGAAATTGGCACTCACAGTTGAAGTCTCCAGTATGCGTTTATACAGTGAATTTATGGTGAATACCTAGTTTTCCGATACTGGCAGGTACATGAAATCGCAGGGTTAGTCAGCCCTGACGGTATCTCGCTCTGGGTGTCCAAAGGCAAACCGCGCGCCGTCCTTTGAGCGCCTGCGGGAGTTAGCCAGCCCTCCCTAGCATCCAGGGAAGGATCAACCAAATTATCATTACCTAAACCCTGCAAGTTGGAAGCTGTTTTGCTCCCCCCCCTTCCCTCCCCCTCTTTTCCCCCTTGGAAGTATGATGGCCTGCCCTCGCCTTAGACGCCCCCGTGGCGTTCTCGCCGGCCCAGCCACACGTGTGGCGGGGGCACGGAGCCCTCAGGCTGGGGAAAGGGGGGGCGTGGGCCCTCCGCTCGGTGGGCAGGTGCTCACGAGCCCAGCGGCCTTTCTTGCCGTGCCTCGGTAATCCCTTTAAAGAAACGCACACTTTCACCCGAGGGAGGGAGGGAGGGACGGAGGGAGGACAGCAATTGAGATGTTTTAGTCTGACAAAGTCGGGAGTAAAATACAGGGTGCTGTAGCTCACATTCCCCCCCGCCCCCCCAGGGAGACGGGCCTCTTCAGAATGGACGTGTAAACACCGGCACTGTGGCCGTGTAAACATGGCTGCCGGATGTGTGGCAGTTTAGACATGGCTGCCGGATGTGTGGCAGTTTAGACATGGCTGCCGGATGTGTGGCAGTTTAGACATGGCTCTCGGCTGTGTGGTAGGGTAAATACGGCTTTCGGCTGTGTGGTAGTTTAAATATGGCTTTCGGCTGTGTGGCAGGGTAAGCATGGCTGCCGGTTGTGTGGCAGTTCAAACGTGCGCCGGCCATGTGGCAGTTGAAACATGTGCGCCAATGTGATCCCCCACCGATGGGAAAGGACTAATATCACAGCAGGGCCGTCTTCAGGTTTAACGAGCTCTTTGTGCGTATGTGCACACCTCCACCCCCGGGCCACTCAGAGTACGTATGTTTGTACATGAACCCCTGTGCGTCGTAAATCCGCCATCTCCGAGCGTTTAAGACTAATGTCACTAATGTGCAGTAACATTCGTGTAAAATAAACACCGCAGAGGCGCAACGAATGTATGGCTTTAATCAGCCTCGAACGGGATTTCTGACCGCTCGCTGTGCCGCGCGGACTCTCGGCGCAGAGTACGGTGCGCCCGTGCGTCAGCGAGGGAGCAGCTGTGGCCGGTTTGGGCCGCGGGCCAGAGGGGGTTAATGGTGCCAGACTGGGAGGGAAGGAGCTGGAAGTGACGGAGCGCTCCCCCGGGAGCGGGTGAACTCCGACTGGCCCGCTCCGCTCCGCTGCCTGCCGCCGCCGTCCGCCCCAGCCCTGGCACGTGGGCCCGAAAACGCCCGTCCCCTACCAGGAAACTCCTCTGAGTCAGAAAACCTCAGACGGCCCCCAGCCCTGCGCTCGCGGTTTGCCGAGGAGGGGCCTCCCTTGTGCACTGTGATTAAATGCCACTTCCTGCAGCTCCAACGCCAGCAGCAAGGGCTCAGGGCCCCACACGCAGCGATTTCTTTTAACATTCTTTTATATCAAGCCTGTTTATTTACACTTTCACAGAAGCACGGGGAAATATGCTGTTTACATCCTTCACGGTGGGCATAGCTTTGAAAGTGGCTCTCCAAAAAACGATACCACATTGCTTTTGCCAGCTGGTGTCTTTTTGGTTATCGTAGTTAATGTCATTAATTTACTTGGCGGGAAAACCTGCGTGGCTCACGTTTCGTCCACAGCCGGACATTCACAGTCATTTACATCCGGGCTAAGGACTTTGCTCGAGGGCACAACTCCACCGTCACACTTTATTCACATGGTTTAACACTGCTAGCACGATGTCAAGAACTCAAGCACTGCCCCTCCTTAAGGAAATGAAGGGTACCAGTCACATATTGAAGCAGCTTTTTGACCAAAATGGACCCCCTTGATAATGGGCTATAGTGGGGGAAACTATGGGAACTTCGCCAAGCACAGTGCGGTGATCTAACAGGACAATTCAGTATTTCTATATGTGCTGAAGATAGACGAGCCACGGTGAGGCGAAGGGCTTACTTGCTGGACGCGGGAACCAAACCCCAAAAGGCCGGCCTCTTCAGCAGAGCAGAATGTCCAGCTATAATGCTCTTCCTACCAACGTCACCCTGCCTGACAGGCGTGATCCTTGCTGTGTCTATATAGTGTATTTATTTTTATAACAATAAATCTTAAACACACACACACAACTACATACGCAAATCATTTAAGGCAGTGTTGTAAGGAGTCACCTATGTGACGTGCTGGTGCTATGCCTCCTCTGTGACTTGAAATCACATTTCTTGTTGGATAGTTCTCACATCCCCCCCCCATCTTTCCTATATGAGATCCATACTCACAAGATACAGTTTAGAGGCAGTGATCTTGTTCCACAAATTAAGCGTACCGCATCACAGATCTATATCACGCGATACAAAAATCGCAATGAATTTCATACAGTGAAATTTTGTAATGAGACCAGTGACTTTTTCACCAGTTTGAATGAGTTAAAATGATCATACATTGGTACACATTTGGGTATTATTGACAGCATAATGCTTGATATATTATTGACCATGCAGAGGGTCAAGTTATCCTGCTAAAATGATAAATGTACATCTGGTAACGCTGACGATATGCCACAGCAGGAGAATGCTGTAGATGGCAGTAGACCGCACTTCCAGCCGTGGGTCTGGGCATGTGCACTGTGTCCGGTTGTGGCTGCGCTATGAGCCAATATACAATTTGAACACTGATAAGCACCATGCTCTGATTAGCGTACTGATTCGCTTTTCTTGCTGCGCCCGTAAACATACTTTGAACTGGAGTCACATGTGGCACGCTCAATCTCATTAATTATTGCCTTATCGTTAATCAACGATTAGGAGAAATATAGTGACTAAGCGTTTGCCCGTGTTTACGTAGTCCTGCCGCCCTGTGCAATAGTATGTGGAAATGGTTTTGTTTATTTACGTGTACTATTATTTGAAGCTTGTTTTTTACGCTTAAAACGGAAAATGTTATCTTGAAAATGTACTAATTCACAGACGCAAGCACTTGTTGTTGCCCTAATGAATACACTTCAATGCGTGCAGATAGATAGATGGATGTATCGATTGATTGGTTGTGAGACTGTTGATTCACTAATAATGTCCAGAGCAGACTTGTTCCTGAACTTCTGTAAGGCGTGACCAAGTGCAGTGTAGAGAACAAAGACGTCGGTCAGTCAGTCAGTCACTCAGTCACTGGTGTCTTCAGTGGTCCACTCTTCTGCTTTAACGACATCCCCGCCAGTCTTCTGCGACCAAAACAGACAATAATGACCTCGCCCCCACAAAGCATGACCAATCTCCCATATTTACCAAATGCCTGCAGGTAAAACATTCCACTAATCCTCAGATAATACCGCCACAGTTTCTCCCTTGTGCCTTCGACAATGAGAACGGCAAACAGTAAATTGCTTGCAGTGATATGACTCACGGGCCGTGTGAAATGTGCCATCCTTAAACACGCTGCTGATTCACACCGTAGCAAACTGCTAATTGGGCTGCTTTATTGGTGAGAAAGTCCGACTGGCTACCTCTCCGATTTCCAAAATGACCGGTGAGTCATGGGTATACAGTGTAGACACAGGACCTGTTTGCGGTTATTGGTCTCTTTGAGTTACAGGACGGAGGTTATTGGCATGCCGGCCGCGGGCACAAAGCCCCTGTGGGAATGTTATTCCTTGTGTGTGGCACACTGTGGACTGTAAGGGGAAGAGCTGCCCTCTTTTGAAGTGCGATAGCGTTTAATAAGTTAAACATTGATGCTTTCTTAAAGGAGTAACGGAGAGCAAACTGCCCAAACCGGCAGACGTAGCCTGGAAGCATCCCGATAGGCCGCTCACAGCCTGGAAGCATCCCGATAGGCCGCTCACAGTTCCCCCTCTGCACCTGCTCAGTACGCCTGTTCCCGATCACTTTGTTTTTTTTATTACATTTTTTCTAATAAATTTGCTCATAACCTTATCAACACGGAAACTCAGGTATGTGAGGTTGGGGCTATGCAGGCAGTGAGATAAGAGATAAGATACCGGGACAATGGAGAGTGGGGATATGGACAATGGGGGAATTAAAAGCGTTTTTTAAACAAACTTTCGCATCCGCTCGCTCTCGGCTCCGCCCCTGCTTTTATGATCTGGTTAGCGGGTTTGTTCATCTCAGCAAGTCTGTTTGAATGACACACTGTGGCGTTTAAGCAATACGCATATTTGTGGAATGAAATATTACGAAATTCAGGCACACAGTGGATGTGCTCAAACCACAAAATAATTTCTCGAACTGCCAAAGAGGAAGATTGTTGCACCTGTGGCATCACTGTAAATCAATGAACTCATTGACCCCGGTTGAGAACTAGCAGTAATTGGTCACTTTCACCATATATGCATCAAGATTCCACGAGCCCTTTCTCTCTCCAGGCTGTGATGGTGCTGACATCCTCGTGTTGTGCCTTTAGTCACGGAGTTTATGAATTGACACCACCTTGGAACTGCTCGTCATGTTCTGAAGCGCACGGTAAAGGCTGGTCACTGTGCTTTGTCAGCGCACAGGCTGAGTGGCGGGGAGGCATGATGAGCAAACAGAAATCTCCAACCGCCGATGTTTCCTGCGTACCTACACATCTCGTGACCGTTTCGCTGTTCCCGACAAACCGTCTCGCCGTTTCCCCTTCACAGGTTTCATTTGCGCCATACCTTTCACTCAAATGATAAAAAGATCAGTCACTCTCCATCTTCACAAAGCTATGTGTGCGTGTGTGTGTGCGTCAGTGGTGACCGGTGGGGGTCCACAACAGTGAAGCTGAGGCCCGGAGGGGGGTGCTGATCTGACCTTGACCTTCTCTGACGCTCCGGTGATAATGCTGACTGCCCCTGCTGCTCTGATGATGTTATGATGATGATGGTTATGACGGTGATGATGTGCTCACTGCCCCTGATGCTGGCTGCCTGCCTCACTACCGCAAAATAGAGATTATCCTCATATTAAACGCCTGACATCATATCATTTTAGACAATCCTACCATCTTTATTCAATAAGATATTGACAAATTGGAGGGGGGGGATCTAACCTCCTCTGGTGATATGGTTGCTCACTGCCCCTGCTGCTCTGATGATATGATGATGATGCAATCCTACCATCTTCATTCAATAACAAATTAGTAATTTAAAAAAATCTAATTAGCACTTTGATGAAACATTAGAAACAAATTAAGAGATAAATTGGCAGTTTATTAAAGACTTGGAACATAGGTAATGCAAATGTTATTCAACATAACAGTAAATACATTTAGGTACACTTGGTAATAATAGCCTCACAAATCATTTTTTCACATCTCATTTTTTTAACCTTTAAATGTCAACAATACAGGGTATGGTAGCTGAATAATTACAGATTACGATTACCATACCGTCACAGCCCTACTGTCTAAAACGCACAGGCCTGGGACAGATTTACAGCTCCCAGAACAGGAGATGGCCAGAATCCTCCAGCCTGGTTCTTGGTAAGCTGAAATATCATCTCGCGGCAACGTTTCCCGCTCGGAGGTTTTTATACCCCTCTGAAAACATGCATCCACCGACTGAAGGAGTGTGGCGTGGCCTGAACAGTGATGAGCCAATCAGAAAGTGCACTGCATGGGTGGTCACCAGCGCTTCGGGGTCCTCGTGTTTCTGATGAGTTCATTAGTTCATCTGAGATCTGAGAAATGGTAAGGAGGTCACTGTTACATCACCTTTCAACTGTACATTCCGATACGTTTTTACACAAAGGCAGCGAACATTCCGCCTGCTCAGTTGTTTTAATTTGCCTTCACGTACTCGGAATGTGATTAGAGAGTTCTTCTCTTTTTTTTTTAACCACCTTTATTAAATAATTGGTGCTCGGCACAAATTGATGAGAGCACGAGGCTTAACAAAGAGGATGCGAGTGCTGTGCAAATGTGTTCCTTTTTTCGTTTTATTTTCACTTCTGGAGAACGTAGCTGGCGATTCTATCCACGTCGCCGTGTGTTGTACAGCACAGTTGTTGTGGTACCCGGTACAACGTGAATTAAAATAAAGCCCGACCTGAACCGATCAGGCAGCGCCCACGGAATAGTGACGTCCGAATGAACCGCTTGTGTCCCCTTTTCCTTTAGACCCTTCAAAGTGATTACTCCCAAGGGTCCACCCTTCGCAGGGTGCAGGGAACGCATTTCCTGTTTGGAAGGCAGCCTAAGAAGGAGAAGCAGACGAAGAAGATGATAAGGAGGAAACGCATCATCAAAACTACATAGCGGCTTTATCGCCTGCTACGCACGGCCCGTGACACCCTTTGAGACGAGTCTCGTCACAGGTCGCCTCCATCCGAAATGTATTTCTTCTCACCTCACGCTGTCCGTGCGAATGTGTTTCCTTCCCTGTTTGTACCCGTGTTCAAATATGTTCTCACGTTTCTGAAAGCGCACCGGGTTTGGTTGGTCCGTGTCAAACTCCCTCCGCTTCTGCGGGGACCTGATGTGCTGATGCGGCCCGGTACGTGGAAAGGGGGGGAAATAGCAAGGGCGCGAGCCGAGAAAAGACCTCCCCACGTGCGTAAGTGCTCCACTTTTCTCACCAGGTGACAGCTATTTCAGGCCACGGTGGGAGATAAATCACCTGCTACCACAGATTTCATATCACGGCGCTGAAAGGTTCTTACGGACGAGCCAAGGGCTGAGGCCAAAGGCCGAGAGAGGCATAGGGAAAGGGGGCTTCCGTGGGCGACGCAGGGCTCTGCCGTTTCACCCCGCCTTCCCCAAGCGAGGAAACGAACGCTCTCAACGTTCCTCGGAATAGCCGGCAGATCGTCCTCTGCGATGTGACGCTATTTACAGCTTGCCAGTTCTCCCACACAAAGGAAACGGGTTTTCATTTTTTTTGCCCCCTCAATCCTCAAGCCAGGGTCAATTAATATTCAAATAATCTTCTGTGGAAAAGAATGAATGCGTCGATTTTCTTTTTATTATTCGTTTGAAATGGAGCATGTTGAATTGTGCACCGTTTGTGCCCGACTGTACAAACAGCACGTGCAGATTCATAAGGTTGAAGTATCTGATAAAGTCATTGTTTTGACAAATAAACCATCTTTGGAAAGACATTATGTCCGTGTGTGTGTGTGTGTGTGTGTGTGTGTGTGTGTGTGTGTGTGTGTGTGTGAGTTTATGTGCTTTTCCCATGCAGGTGAGTCAGTGGACTTGCCTCCCTAAGCAAACACTGGCAGCTGGTGGTGTACCACGCTGAAGGTAAATGGACAAACCACAGAACGGTGAGTCACTCTAATTGCCAGGCAACTGCCGTACCTACATCCACGACCTGCAGAGCACCTGTCCACAAATCACAACCCTAACGCTCCATCCTGCCTGCCTGCTGCAGGGAGACACAAGCAGCATGCGGAAGGGTCTATCGCCGGGTCTCAATCTGCTCCGATCATCTAAGACAGGGGTCTTCAACTCCAGGCCTCGAGGTCCGCTGTGTCTGCAGGTATTTGCTCCAACCACCACACTACACCACCTGATTTCACTAATTAGCTCGCCTCCTGGACCAAGGAGGTAAACTAATTATTCTAAATCAGGTGGTGTAGTGCGTGGTTGGAGCAAATACCTGCAGACACAGCGGACCTCGAGGCCTGGAGTTGAAGACCCTGATCTAAGAGATTAAGGCCAGGATTCACTCAATAGCTGACTCCATTTTGTTTTTACAAATACGGCTTGGCAAGCTATTTTGGACTTGATAAACTGTGTTTTGTTGATAGAGTTGATAAGGAAATATGCCGTTTGAGTCTTCACATTTTTGGAGTTTCGAGATTAACGCCTAAAACAGTCGTTCTATGGTTGCTGAAAGCCAGCAATACAGACACAGGGGAAGATTCTTGGCTCATCTGTGATCTTGAGTTGAAATGGATTTAATGTTACTGGGTATGATAGTATTTCAGTCCCTTCTGAAAGCTAGTGGTAGCAAAGGCTCCTTTGTAATGCCCTCCTGGAAATGGACCGATATTATCAGAGACAGGGTGAACTGTCTGTGAAGACATTTAAGTACATAAAATTCTTCTACACCTCTGTATCATAATTGTAATAATAATTTATGCCATTTATCCAAAGCGACTTGCAGTAGTGAATGCATAATTTTTTTCCAGTATATATATATATATATATATATATATATATATATGTAATGTAATTATGATGTAATAAATATAAATAAACTTGGAAAGTTAAGCAAAAATGCCCAAATGTTGTTTAACGTTTAAAAAAAAAAGAAGTAAATATTAATCACTGTATAACAGACGATCAATGTACAGTACACATATACATTTTTATTGTGCGTCTGCAAACATCTGCTTTGATGGCCAGGAACCGTATTAGCCGCAGGGTTAATCATAACTACATGTAGGAACACTAACACGGAAAGATGAAAGGCAACAATTTTATGACCATAGTTCATGTTTGCACACAACTTCATAAACATTTCTGATTGTCCTCGGTGGGGACGGAAATCAAACTTTAAAACGCGTCTCGAGATATGGGGCTGGGGATTTTAATGTACATTTACATTGACATTTTAAGCATTTAGCAGACGCTCTTATCCAGAGCGACTTACAATGTGGTTACAATCAGCCAATCCAAATATCCCTTCTCAGATGGGTGCAAATTCTTGCCCGTGCTAAGTCAAGTCATTGCGTAGGAATGATGTCTTGCGGAAGACCTTCCGCAGCGTAGGAGGGCTTTACCCTAAGCTGCTAGTGAGGAATGCGTGAACCGCAAAGGGCTGTGTAGTCTTGATGAACTAACCTGGAGCAATCTCCTCCTTGAACATTTTTTGGCAGATTCCTGAACGCCCCCCCATTGCTTAGATTTGCACAATCTATGGCAACATAAAAAAAAAAAAAAAAATTGTACGAGGGGTCAGTGCTCAGAGTAACTCATTACATTACATTACATTACAGACATTTAGCAGACGCTCTTATCCAGAGCAACTTACAGTTTACATTTCTTTACAATCCATTTATACAGCTGGATATTAACTGAAGCAATTCAGGTTAAGTAACTTGCTCAAGGGTACAACGGCAGTGTCCCACCTGGGGATTGAACCTGCAACCTTAACGTTACAAGCCCAGTTCCCTAACCATTATACCACACTGCCGCCTATACTCCTACACTGGGCAATGCAGGAAGTGGCAAGGTGAGGGGAACTCATGTGAAAGTCAAGGGAGAGGCAATCTACGTATAAGGCTGCCATGTTATAGAGAGTGGGAGAATCTTTGTGGAGGGATTAGGCTGGTGCCAGAGGTATATAGCGCTCCCTGTTCTGAAAGGAGGTATGCACGGTGCCCTACCCCGATGCCGTCGGCCCACTGGTTACCCAACGCTGCACCCTGCGGGCTTTCCCACAGTTCAGGCTGAGAAACGTGTCAAATTTCGCAATGTACTCCCGTTTCTTGTGGGAAAAAATGTTTATGGATTTTAAAAAGGCCCAAATCTGAACTGAATTCCGTTTACTAAAGAAAAAAATTATTCATCATTTAACTGCATTTGTTTACCTAAAAATGGGTCATTATGTTCAAAGTCATTTTTATCAAGGAATTGGATTTGAACAATATGGCATTTTACTGCATGAAAGACACAATACTTTTGTGTTTTTTTGGTTATCAGTGATTTAGGACATCTAGTACAAATACATAAAACATAAAGTGAATAAGTTGAGGAACAAATGCTGAAGAAATAAACAAAACATTTTGTAGCACAAAATGTCTTGCAATGATAAAAATGGTAATAAACGCTCTTGACAGCAAGCACAATACCATTGCCAAAAGCTTGAAACAATCATGTATTGCACAATATTATCTCTTGCTGCACAATGGGTTCTTTGGTAACCTAGCAATTTGAATAAATCTGTCAGAAAATAAATGATGTACAAATGAATTACCTTTGACACTGTTTCAATTTTTCACACTTTGCTTGACATGATCAGCACCAGACCAGTCAGGTAAATATGCTTGTTTGTGTTTCTACTAATATTTTCTATATTTGCTGTATTGTATATCTTAATTTTCTACGTTGAGCAAATTATTTTAGATTTTTGGGTAAAATTACCCTTTAAGCCCTTCCCTTCCTTAACCTTTCTGTACCTCATAGCAAGAAGACATCTATTTGGACTACTGTTTCATAATATACTAACCCTTGATACAATTCTAAGTGAAATGTACATCTCTCAAAGTATAATATCATGTCATGTTAAAAAGAAAAATATAATTTCCTAGATTTAAAAAAATCTTTTTTCAGATATTATGAGCAAATAATAATACTGATCACATTATTTTCCATTACAAAAAAGTTTCTTCAAACTGTACCGATTGCAAACACGAATGACCTTAAACTCCAGTCCACAAATAAACACTGGTATGAGAAACAGGCATAAGAATACCTTTTGCATTTATGGCATAAGCCTGCTCCATTGCTGCCTCAGGTTTCCTGCGCATGCCCATTAAATACATTTAAGCGTTTTTGGCGTTTGTGTGGACGGCCAACTTTTCGAAAACGTTGTGAAAGCGCTAGTGTGGACGAAAAACATTTAGACACGAAAACGGCGCTTTTAAATGTATCCGCATTAGTGTGGACATGGCCTGAGTATGGGTACCTTTTCGAGAACCTTCTTTTTTCACAAATTTGTATTACCAATTTCTTTACTTTCCCCCAATTTGGAATGCCCAAACATGTTAATTGGCCCATCCCATCACATACATTTGGGAGAGCTCTCATCTGAAGCGCCAACCGTTGGTTCTTAGAGGAGTCGCCTTTGTGCTCTGAGACCGGGACAAACCTGCCGACAGAAACCCTCTCTCCCCGGACGGTGCGCCACCCTGTGGTCAGGATTCGATAGCACATCCACACACTGAAAAGCAGTGGTGTCACCGGACACGCAGCTCAACAGAGACCCCCTTTCTCATCGCTCAGCCCATGGGCCCTGAAATGTCCGGTGTCTGTTCACGAGGTTCCTAAAGAGGGTCGTGCTGTTGTCACATTCTGACGAAAAAAATGTGTATATGCTTTGTGCTTTCATGAAAATGTCAGCAAGTGTTGCATTGGTTAAATTCATTTTTTCATTGTCAATTTCAGTGACAATGCCAACCCAGTGTGGCGCAAGAATGAAAAGGTATATTTGTTACTCTTTTACTTTGTTATGAGTTCAGGAGCAGAGGTTAAGGAGCAGACAATGCAAAATATCCTTGCCGGAAAAGAAAACCTTTTGTTGAGGCGGGGGACTTTGATCTCCAATCACCTTTCCGTGCTGATTTCAAACCTCTCACCCTTTCCAAAGACTGGGGGTGGAGCACTACACAGAAAGGCCCACAGAGGCAAGTAAAGAGGAGGATGGGGAGCGTTTGATAAACCACATAAAATAACAAATACTTAGGTGCAGGCCACATGTTTCCTGTTTTCAACTCAAGTGAAGAAATGCAGAGTGTTGATCCAAATATAGAACGCAGAGTTGGAATTTTTTTACTTTTTTTACGCGAAATTACAAAAACGTGAGTAAAAGCGAAATGACAGATTTATATCAACAGCTGAAAAGTTCACAAGAACACCGAGATAGTAAAACTGGTGATGGGCTATTTGATACATCTATCCTTAACCTTACAGATCTGCCTACCTCCCTTGTGCACTGCCTCACCCGTAGATACCCCTAAGTCTAATGATGCTCCATTCATACAACTTTTGCCATATGTGTAAGCCTTGTGCAGTGAGCTGTCTTCTATTGCAGAACGTCTGCATCAACCTGGGAACTTGTGTGACAAAGACCAAGGTTGTGGCCTGTCGTTTGCTGATGCCTTTCCCCTGATCCCACACACAAGGCAGCAGACGACTTCTGACACGGGCTTGCTTTGAAGCAGTCGGGTCGGCTCGGACACGAACGTCCGCAATCCAGAAAAGTTATCAAAGCTGATCCTGCACAATGAAAAGGCAGCCTGTGCACGCGGTCACATGTGGAACTGTTCCCGTGGCAATCAGAGGCTGATGCGTGATTGTGCCGATGCATCCATCGAGCTGTCGCTGGAAAATAACAGAGAAATCTCAAGGGGAGGAGCGAGCGTTCAGAGGGCGAAAGTTTACAGAGTGACAGTTTACAGATTTACTCATTTAACAGGCACGTTGATAAAAGTGACTCAGAGAAAGGTGTTGTGTTGACTCACTAGAGAGAGAGAGAGAGGGGATGGCATTAGGCCCTGAAGATTTGAGGAGTTACTTACTTGTAAAAAGGATGTTGGACTCAAGACTACCAATCTTCTCGCCATTTCACTGTTGAACAACCCAAGCCACCCACTTCCCCCTGTAAGGAGAAAGCTGTTATCTCCCTCACTGGTGTATTTGCTCCTTAATCTTAAGAGCATTTTGGTCATCATGTAAATGTACGAAAATGTAACTGTAAAATGTAAAATGTCATCACCTTATAGTCATCTCCTGTTGTTTTCAGGGACATGCTGTGTATTTCACTACAGCAAATATGAACGCAAACACCAATAATATTGCTGGACATTCCTTTCATTGTAATAAAGTTATGCGTTCAATAAATGCAGAAATAGAGTATGATGCACGATGCACGATGCGAGATGCTGCTCGCTGCGTGACAGTCTGGCACGCGATGCACAGACAAATGCAACGCAAGCTTTGCACTACTTTTTGCAGCCGTACCTGCAGCCGGGAGTAGAAAGAGCGGCCCACCACGACCGCTCAAAATCTTGAATGAGAGGGTTCGAATATACACATGATGTCCAAACCTCAAATGTCTTCAGCATTACTTACCTTTAATGGCTGCTTATAACCTTCACCTCCACACCTAAATCTGCCCTAGCCAATCGCCTGCTCGACAGCCGTGACTTCGAAAAAGGCACATCTCGTTTCTCGGAGGCCAATGCCATTCACTGTTTTCCTGAAGAATTGTTAACCGGGAAGGACTTCAGAGACACGAGAACCGCCCTGCTGCATAGGGGAAGTAATCGTTTAACCTATTTGCGAAAGATGGGCACAGCCGAGGGACTGATTGGGTTTTAGACGGGCGACGGCGGAAACGTGGCGGTAGTCCGGCCAGCCGTAAAGGGGCCAGTCCTCCTCTGCTCATTGGAGGAATGAAGTCTATGACGAGGCTTTGGAGCGGATAACACATTCGTTTAAGTGGACGCGTCTCACAGGGTGGAGGGTGAGCTGCCTAACCGGGCCACTCAGACCGCCCTCTTTCTCCCGCGGTTGCTGCTGAGGACCAACCTCGACCGAGAGTGTGTGACAGACCGCGGTGCTTCGGCTCCCGAAGGTCCAGTGAAGGAGCTCTGCGCTCTCCGCTATCCGCCTACATGTCAAGCCGATCACACAGTAAAGAGGGAGTCTGCTATGTTCTGCTATACTCTTTCCCCCCCCCCCCACAGCTGATGCAGTCAATTTAGGGACTTGTTTCCATTTCAAATATGCTTTATTTGCATGACAAGAGAACTGTGTTGCTACACCAGTAAATACATCTCTCCAGTAAGTAATCCCTCTCTCTTTCTCTCTCTCTCTCTCTCTTTCTCTCTCTCTCTCTGCCCCCCTCACTCTCTCTCTCTCTCTCTCTCTCTCTCTCCCCCTCTCTCCCTCTCCCTCTCTGACCTTATAATCACCACCTGTTACATCCTTTACTCCGCTTGACCCTTTGGCCCCAAACAACGCAATCAGTCCCCGGGGACTTTTATGTTTTTACACAGAAGCTGAGTACTTAGCCCCGAAGATAAAACAGCCATATTTCAACATCTACTCTTGTGTGGGCTATGCAAATCTTCTGAAAACTTTTTTTTTGTTGTATTTTTAAAAGTTCCATTTCCAGATGTTCTCTGGTAACGTAGATAATCCAAGAGGAGTCAAACTTGTCCGTCAGTAATCCCTCTCTTCTGGGACTTGTATTTCATGCCATTTTTGTGGCGCTAGTCTGCCGGGCCATAAATCATCATTCGCGTTTACATGTGATTCTACACTGTGTGGCATTACGTGTGACAGAGGCGAATGATGGCAGCTACGAAACCCGATCCCAGGTTCACTCGCGAGGGAACGAGAGAGTCAGGCTCTGGCGGCGGGGAGCGGGGATGGGCACCGCGTTGCCGGGTGCGTCGGGGGGCATGTCGGCACTCGCATGCGGCTCCCGCCCACGCGCATCCTTTAAAGTGATACGTCCCTCTGCGGAGCCGCCATATTCCCGTTTCACAAATTCACATCCAGAGCCAAGAGAGCAGCGGTGTTCAAACACGTGGAAATGTAGACAGAGAGCGAGCCTGTGATTCACGGCGATCGCAGGTTCCGTGCTTCTTTTTGGACAGCGATACGTGGACGAGCCGTCTCGTCAACGCGAGGAGATTTTCTGGGGCCTCTGCTTTTCATTAGTGATGCACAGTGTATCATTTGGCTGTGTTGTGTTTCTGAGGCTGGAGGGACGCATACATCCCACTGGATCGCTCGGTACTGAATCACTCCCCCCCGCTCGATTCACAGTCTTTTTGAAATGTAAAATACAGCAGAGGGAGAAATTTGAAAACTAGCGCCTTTCCATTCGATCGCAGCCCGCTGGTCTCCACAGGAAGACGTTAACTGCTAAAAGCTCTCGCTGTTGGTGTTGAATACACATACGCTTGTTCCTTCTCTCTCTCTCCCTCTCTCTCCCTCTCTCTCTCTCTCTCTCTCCTGCTCTGTACCACCCCCCCCCCCCCCCACACATACATACTTACACACCTTCCTTAAGTACACAGTCTCTTATCTTTCACCAGGGGGGAGGGCGAGTGAGGGACTGTAAAAACAGTTGCGCCTTGCATAAGGTGAGGCGGGAGAAGGACACTTCTAACTGTTGCTCTCCAAGCGTGATTCATTTTCATTTCCTCAATTTGGTCATTGTTTCTCCCGAGAAGTTGAAACACTTTATTTCATTTACGACCTCAAAGGGGCCGTAAAGAAAGGGGAATCGAGCGCGTCTACACGTCGCTTGCGTCACCAACTGTCATGCCGAGACGGTTCAGTCTTGCGCAGTGCTTTGAGCCCAGAGCTTCTCTTCTACCCGAGGTCCTCGCCGAATGACAATAACATTTGTTCAGGCTCGGCTCCCGAACATCTGGTCAGGTGCTGGTGTCAGGACGCAGACACATGAAACCTGACACCAGAAACACAGACACAGATTGGGTCACCAAATAATGACTGGCCTCTGCACAGGGGCCGATTGCGTATCCTCATTCCACCACCGAGACAATGCACACCGATATCAATCTCCTCCAACGGCCTGCTTGCCAGCTTGAAACCTAATTCCCATTGCAGGGACACAAAAGTAAGAGTCACGCGGATAAAGCAGCAGTGTGCGAGGGGCCTGGAAGCACCCATTTGATGTATGCAAACGCCGCTGTCTCTTGGCCAGGCAGGATCGACCATTTCAGCGACAGTCTACCGTGCGTAGCTCACGCAAGACAAAGGGCGCACGTCTGAAGAGGCTTTGCGGCTTGGACCGGCAGATCAAAGCACTTAGCAGGTATCCCGTGGAGTTTGAAAGAAATATTAACGGCGACACACTGTTCTGTTTAATGACACGTTTATGGAATAATCCCGCTTATCTGTGGTCAGGAGCGACTCCAAAAAAAAACCTTTATTTAACCAGGAAGTCTCACTGAGATTAGAATCTCTTTTTCAAAGAGAGACCTGGCCAGGGTAGCAGCAGTAGGCCTACACAATAGGTGCGGACAATACAACAATCAACAACACACACACAACAATAGTGTTCTCTTCAGGTGTGCTTTCGAAGCAGAGCAACGTGTTGCTCGGGGATTTTGGTTCATGCTCGCAGTCGCCTTTGAGAACAGTGCCCTTTTCTCACGTGAAAACGGCTGGGCCTCCCGCTCAGCCGCTGTGGTCCACATTCACTGTCACAGTCTGGGTGAAGTTGAGAATGCTGCCCACGCTCCTTTAAACGTTATCTCGTCATTTTCAATGACTTTATCTATTGGCCGTAGACTGCAAGCCACACTCACGTCTGCACCCGCACATGTGCATTTGATCTGCACCTTTGACCTACTGATTGTACACTTGAGATCTGCGACGTCTGTCACTTCCTATGCCAGTGCACTTGATTGTCTTCAAGTCTGCGTTGTGACCGGTTTGTATAGTCACAGTAACTGTACAGCAGCTTTTATCAGGTTTCATGGAGTCAAATCCAACAACGTTGGATTAAATAGCCATTGCTAATAAATTGAGAATTTTCACATTTCTCAGCTTTTTTGCTGCTAATTGCTGTTGAATGTTTCAGTTCTGAGGCACAAAGGACAAAACCAGGTAGAGTAGCAGGCGAGTGGTAACAAGACACATCCGTGTTAAATTGATTAATAACTACTGCAAATAAATCTCTCTTCATGCATGAACTAGTAGAGACTGGCTTTTGCGCTGCATGTTGTTACCCATGTAATCATATACCCAAGTACATTTTCAGCCTTTATCAGACTGTGCCTGTTCATTTCGGATAGGTCGCATTGAGGGAAATCATAGAAGAAAATGCAGAGGGCACCCCTTACACTTTGAATCCTTCAAACGTGCCGGTGTTACAAAGAAAGAACGGTTTGAATGGTTAGTGAACGATCGCGCCTGCGCAGATTTGCAACGTTTATAGAGGCAATCCACTCGCATGTCCTGAGGAGGAAAAAATGTGTATGTGTAATCTCACCTAAATGACGCGGTGATTCCGCATGCATGCATGCATGTATTCTTTCGCACTTTGAACAGAGCAATTACATCGTGGTTTTTGGTCCTCGAGTATAAATCATCAAAGAAACCTCAAAGAACGGCAGCGTTTTGATTACAAATGCAAGAATGCAAGATAAAGTGCAGCAATCGGGACAAGATACTTTTTTTAATAAAAGGGTGAGAGAGTCACTGAGTTCATGGTTGTGAAACCAACTAGGTACGCATTAGAAGCGAACCACAAGAGCCACGTGAAACCGCGAGGAGCAGCAGGGCAGCAGCGACGCTGTAAAACGAGACACGCGTGCAGCTGTTTAACAACAAGGGGTGCGAAGGCAAACAAGCGCCTGTGTGCCGCCTCACTTCGCTGCTGTCCTCGCCATTTGCGAGCGCGCGCAATTAGCGGGCCCGACATCTCATTGAGAGGTGCTGCAATCAAAACAAATGTGTCTGAATGAATGGGTTTGTTTCACAGGGACTGTGTCCCCAGGAGCTGCCTGTTTCAGCAGCTGGGCCAGCAAGTGGAGCGCTCTGAGGCCCTGTCTGCTCGCCACATCCCTGCTCGCCCTGCGCCTGAGTAGATGTGTAACACCACGGGGGGGCTTTGCACTGTTTGCCCTATTTGACCATACATTACATTACATTACATTATATTATAGGCATTTAGCAGACGCTCTTATCCAGAGCGACTTACAGTTTACATTTCTTTACATACAGTCCATTTATACAGCTGGATATTTTACTGAAGCAAGTCAGGTTAAGTACCTTGCTCAAGGGTACAACGGCAGTGTCCCACCTGGGGATTGAACCTGCAACCTTAACGTTACAAGCCCAGTTCCCTAACCATTATACCACACTGCCTGCCTCTATATGATACCATGATATACCATGATATGCATTGGCTACCAGATTCAGACGATTCCCCGCCTGTGTACATTTTACATTACGTTTTAAGCATTTAGCAGACGCTCTTATCCAGAGTGACTTACAAGACGTGCATTAATGCATGGTATGGTATCAATCGTTGTTCGCGCAAGAGATCAGTGCAGTAATACAGCAGCGTGTAGCCGTTGACCCTGCTGACTTCAACGTCAACGTCACAGTCAATGGTGTACAATCTTTTTATGTTTATATCTTGTGTGTTGGAGCCCTTCGTTGATTCATTCCTGAGAATGTCCCTCATTAACAGTGAGAACGGCCATTAAGAGTGAGAACGGGCATCACTCATCGCAGCTGTCCGAGTGAAGTGTCCTTCTCTCCCTTTGGTCTTTGACGTTTGGAAACCAGTCAGCGCAGACCTTGCTTTAAGTCTGTTCTGGCGACCCCGACTTGTGCTCCCCGTCCCTAAGTGACGCGACCTCCCCCTGCAGGGGAAGGACGGAGGGGCCATGACCCCCCCACACACACGACAGGTTTACGCTACAACGAGGCCCTTCCAAATACATCTGAGACAGCATAACATTCCGAGAGACAGCCTGTGGGAACATCTCTGGTGTCCCCACAGGCCGGTCTGAAATAAACGGACAAAGCTGCATTTCAACTTGATTTGTAAGCCTGCCATGATCTGGGAGTTCTGCCTTCCCCGAACAGAGCTCATAGGACAATGGATTAGGTCTTTAGGTTTCATTTTAAAAATACCGTTTATATGTATTTATCCATTCATCCATACACCGTTTTCAACAGCGCGTTCAGTTTTGTTTCAGAGAGACAGTGACGGGTGGGTTTCACGTTTTTCATTGACACAATGGCTCAAACGAAATTGATGTTATGACCTAAGAATTTATTGATGGAACATTGCGTGTGTTCTCGCGCTCCCTAATGAATCACAGTAACGAGCCGAACAGAGTGGCGTTCAGGCCCATTGCTCAGCGCCTGAAGTGCTTGTGCCGTTCTCACGGGAAACGTCCATCTTCCTCTGGTCTTCATCGAATGCTCGAAGTGTCGAAGGTTTCAGCGTGACAGGATCGGAAGTGACATTGACAGCGATACAGAGTCGCTCAAAACCATCTTCGCCGTGCGCACGCAAATACTGCACAATTAATATCGTTGTTACTATATATTGACTATTTTGCAGATGATCGTATGCATGCTGAGCATTTATAATCCTTGGTTATGGTTATTTTGTTATTTATTTATTTGCACACTGGTTTAAAAACAGAGGACATAACAGAAAAAGAAATATATATATATATACAGTCAAGCTGGAAAGTCTGCACACCCCTTTCACCCTCTCCACGTTTCATTGCGTTACAGACTTATTCTACAATAGATTAAGTTCATTTTTTGTCTCAAAATTCTACACAAAATAGCCCATAATGACAAAGTGAAAACAGTGAAAACACTACCTTTTTGGTAGTGGCTAGACCAGAGGTGGGCAATCTTACCCTGTGTGGGCCGGTGTGGGTGCAGGCTTTTGTTCCAACTGAACAGTGACACACCTGATTCCACTAATCAAAGCCCTGATTGAAGACTTTGATTAGCTGATTAGTCAAATCAGGTGAGCTACTGCTCGGCTGGAACAAAAGCCTGCACCCACACCGCCCACACAGGGTAAGATTGCCCACCCCTGGGCTAGACGGAAGCTACTCCTGAGTGAAAGGCATATGACAGCCCACCTGGAGTTCGCCAAATGGTACTTAAAGGACTCTTAAGAGCATCAGGAAAAAGATTATCCGGTCTGATGAGACACAAATTGAACTTTTTGGCCTGAATGCCAAGTGCTACCATAAAGGTCTGATTGATGGAGTGCTGCAGAGATGTTTGTCCTTCTACCAGGTTCTCCCATCGCTGCAGAGGAACTCTGAAGCTCTCTTAGAGTGGCCATTGGGTTCTTGGTCACCTCCCTGACCATAGCCCTTCTTGCCCGGTTACTGAGTTTGGCCAGACGGCCAGCTCTAAGAGTTGTGGTGGTTCCAAACTTCTTCCATTTCACAATGATGGAGCCCACTGTTCTCCTGGGTGCTTTCAATGCTTTAGCAATGTTTTTATGCCCTTCCCCAGATCTATGCCTCAACACAATTCTATCCCGGAGGTCTATGGAGAGTTCCTAGGACTTCATGGCTTGGTTTTTACTCTGACATGCACTGTCAACTGTGGGACCTTATATAGACAGGTGTGTGCCTTTCCAAATCATGTCCAATGAATTGAATTTACCACAGGTGGACTAGAATCAAGTTGTAGAAACATCTCAAGCAGTATCAGTGGAAACAAAATGCACCTCAGCTCACTTTTGGGTGTCATATCAAAGGGTGTGCACACTTGTGTACATATGATATTTTACATTTAGATTTTTAATAAATTAGCACAAATGTCTAAAAACCTGTTTTCACTTTGCTATTTTGTGCAGAATTTTGAGACAAAAAATGAACTTAATCTATTGTAGAATAAGTCTGTAATGCAATGAAACGTGGAGAGGGTGAAAGGGGTGTGCAGACTTTCCGGCTTGACTGTATATATATATATATATACAGTATATATATATATATATATAATCACATAAACAGTGCAGGATGGGGCTGGAACCCAGAGGGGCTTATATGGTGCCTCACCCTCATCAATGACAACAAAGGTAAAGGTAAAGGTGTCACGTCTCGTGTTCGTGTTCCCCGTAATTAGGTGTTTGTAGTTTATTCCATGTTTTCCTGGTTGTCCGGTCCGTGTTTTTACTTTCGCTTACCTGTTCCCAGTCTCGTCATTGTATTATTGTTTTCACCTGTTCCTCATGTGTCTGATTGCAGTTAGCTGCATTCGTGTTAATTCCTGATTGTTTCTCGTTATGTCTGATGTAGTTAAGCTGTTCATTTCCCATGTTCATTACCAGATTGTCTCGTCATTGTATTATCGTTTTCACTTATTCCTCATGTGTCTGATTGCAGTCAGCTGCATTCATGTTAATTCCTGATTGTTTCTCGTTATGTCTAAATGTATATAAGCTGTGCGTTTTCCCATGTCCGTTGCCAGATTGTCTTGTGCTTTGCTTATGCCTACACAACTCTCCAGCGGTTTCTCGGTTTACCCGCGCTCTTGTTCGTCGCGCTCTTGTTCGTCGCGCTCTTGTATTCGTCTGTGTCCCAGTCTCGTTCCCGACCCACCTGTTCGTGCTCCTTGTGGTTCCAGTCCCGCTCCTCTCTGTGTTCCCTGGACTGATTTCCCGTTATCGACCTCCGCCTGCCCATTGACTATGCCTTGCCTGCCTCTGACACACCTGAAGCCTGGAACGAACTTTGCCTGTCCCCGACCACTCTTTGGATCCCTGTATTGCCCTGATTGCTCCTGTGTGACCATTGCCTGTTTATGCAATAAAATACATTATTGCATTTCTGGGTCCGCGCCTGGTTTTCAGACACCGTTCTTGACAAAAGGTAAACAAAATAAAACAAGCAATAACACAGACAAATAAGAAATACATTATGCTATAAAATAAAATAAAGAAGAAAAAAAAAAAAAGTTTATGCTAGGTGTTCAAATGTCTTGCTCTTGTCTGTTGGCCAGGGCAATTTCACCTGACCGATGGAGACAAAGTTCTGACAGTTGATCTGGGTCTCGGTCTTAAAAGAAAATCTGCAGGCTTCTCTATTCAGTTTGATTTCAACATGATTTTTTTTTTTTACCGTAATGAATCAGGGTATCATCACAGGTGTTCTAGAAAAGTGCTGACCAGCATCGTGAGTCAAAATAATGAAGCACAATTATAGATGCATTGCTGTGAGATTTATGAAATTATTACAACGGTATCAACAATGTGTTTTAAATGATCTGTTTGGTCTTTGAACTGTACAGACATGGTTAGGTCATAGATTTCCCTTTTTCCTGACTGGAGGAAAATCTCAATGCACTGCAGGTATATTTCCCTGTATAAATGAACTCCGAGTACGGAGAAAGGAGATGAATGCTCCCGATATCCCTGTGCCTCGTTAGACGGTTTCGCTTTTGTCAGCATCCGTGGAGCAAGGAGTCTCCCGATTCCTCCAGGGAGTTGAATTTCAGACTAATGGAAGCCAGTCAAGCCACAGAACGCTCTGTCCTCTGAATTCCTTTCGTGATTCAGATCTGTGTTCACACATTTCTCAACCGTTGGCACTGAAGACAAACTGAGATAATCAGAAGTGTTGTGTTTTTTTTCTTCTAATTAAGGCCATACCATTTTTTCACTCTCAACAGCTGCCAATGACTCACTTCCTGTGTTCTGCTGTTCGTGAAACAAGGGAAACTAAGGTCATGGCTACAATGCACAATGTATCAAGTGTCAAATCCACTTAATATTCACCAAGCGAGAGCATGCCACTGGTGCATTTAACCAATGTGTTAAAAAAGATATTAAGATATCCCCCGCACTGAGTTTACAGTCAGTGCAATGTCTGTCTGGAAACATTGTCAGCAAATATAACTGTCGGCAGTAAATTCAGATACCCTACTTCTAAGAAGGGCAACAGATCCCTGCTGGAAGTTAAGTATGAGGTCAATTGTATTTTCCACTAGAAACTGCCGTTAAACTGTTTGTCCTCCGCAAACACGCGATCCTCGCCAGCCAATTTCCATACGGGAAATCACATTCCACCTTTTCTAAAGGGCGCATTTGCATATCAGTTAAGTTACACCAAACCGTACGCTGAAGTTTGTGCAATTTACGCAGCGGTTAAAATATACAGCAGAAATGCTTGCAGAAACAGTTTATTTATACACTTTTACTAACAGGATTTCCTCTTCCTTGAGGTATGAGGAAAGAGCACGTATCTCAGACCCCAGTCGGAGCATTGCGTGAGGAGCGCGCAGTTGGTCACCAGAAGATCGGAAGCGCATTAGGATTTTTGCATAATGGATTTTTTTCGATGGGTTGTTTCTCTGGGAGAAGCCTGCTCAGTTTATTATCCCTTTGGCTCCAAGGTCTGGATTCAATCAGCATTTGTGTTTAACCTTGACTTACAAATGCATTCTAGTGTTTTTTATTGTTTTGTTTGTTTCCTTTCTTTTTTTTTCTTCACAGCTTGGCAAGTTCAACAATTTCCTAAATTAAATCACCAGGCTGTGTTTGTAAAGAAAATACTGTGTACTAACACCTGCATTTCTCCTAGTCAAAGTTAAGGACAAATGCTGATTGAACGCACACCCAGGCAGGGGCGTGTCCAGGGAGGAGCCTGGGGGGGCACCTGTCCCCCACAGGAATTTGGTTGGCCACCCTGGGTGTCACCCTACTTCATCTGGCTCTTGATAGGTTTTAGGTTGTCAATCACATATTTTCAAATTTATTACATTTTGAATGCCCCCCCCCTGTGTGGTTGTGTGCCACTCTTGGGCCACCCCTGTTGAAGTGGTCTGGACCCGCCACTGGACCCAAGTTGCATGTGTAACTCGAGACTGAGGCATGAGACTGAGTCCCAATTCCATCTTAGGATAGACCAATGTTCTACTAATTATTATAAGTTTCATATCTAATTCTGCTATTTATAGGTAATGTGATGTGTGGTGAGTGTCCTACCGCAATATGGCTGCCATGCTTGGCATTTGTCCATTCCGTTCACCCATGTGGGTGCTACACATTGGTGGGGAGTTACCCCCCATTCACTGTAAAGCTCTTCGATGTCATGAAAGGTGCAGCCCATCGTCAATGAGAATCTCTGTTTCTGCGTGTTACTTTCTTCATTAACGTTGTCACTGAAAGGGGACTTTCGTTATTGATTGAAAATCCAGGAAACATCCTACTGTTCTGCAAGCCTGCCAGTCATCAAAAGTTGTGCGCAAAGCATTAGGTCTTGTGGTCAGCGCTAAGGACCACTAGGTGGTGTGGTCGGTGCTACACTGTTGTCTCTTGGCCATCTGATCTATGACAATTTTACGGAAT
Source organism: Aldrovandia affinis (assembly GCA_029706075.1). Lineage (NCBI taxonomy): Eukaryota > Metazoa > Chordata > Actinopteri > Notacanthiformes > Halosauridae > Aldrovandia > Aldrovandia affinis. The sequence continues at coordinate 2,080,093 of JAINUG010000074.1, read as the reverse complement.
ACATTAAACAGGAAGGCTGTTAACTGAGCTATGGAAATTATGAAAAACCTAAAATACACACACACACACACGTGCACACACAGTTTCACAGCCAAAAACAGTACATTAGGGCTGCTCAGACAGATTCCTCATTTATAAGCCTTTTAAAGACACTTTTTTTTCAAATGGGGTTTTAACTCTGTAATTTGCTGTATGTTTTTTTGTTTGTTTGTATTTCTTTTTCTTTTTATTCTTTCTATTTCTATTCTTTTTTCTGTGTTTCATTGTTTTTATATTGTTTAACTGTATTTCTCAGTATATATAAATTGTATTCTGTTTGATCACATTTCTTTTGTGAAGGTGCTTTGAACCCAATGTACAAAAAGCACAGTATCAACGAATGATTGTTCCCTTCTCTGGTAGTTTGTGTCGCTTTGAGAAATTTTGCAAGAAATTGACCACACAGGAGCACAACTATCTTCGGGAGTAACTGCAATAATATATATCTTTTGTCCTATCGTCAGACGCACGATATGAACAATGTAACTGTAGAAAATCGGACTAAAGCTCTCTCGCACACGCACACTGACCCATCCACACGCCATGACCGTGACGCACCGGAACACCGAATTTCCCGTTAATCTCATAATCACGTATTACTAATACTTACGGTAGTGCATGCCTATGCGCTCTTTCCTAATGGGGTGCGTGCCCACGGACACACACACTTACGCACAGTTGTGCGCGCGTGTTAATCTGTCATACTGGCCTTTTGTTGAGATTTCATGCTCTGTCCTCTCCACCTGTCTCCTGTCACTCTGCAGCCTATTTCATGCTGCGCCCCCTGTGTAGGCTTTCCCCCCCGCCCCTGCCCCACATGTGCGACTCCTGTCACCGCATGCCAAAAGCTCATAAAACCAACATTGTTCAACAACGAAAGGTCCTGGGGGCCGCGCACCAAGGCCGCGTGATGAGGATAGCACAACGGCAGATCAAATCGGGCCGAAGCGAACGGAGACAAATGTCTTGGGAAGTGTAGACGAGCTGTATTGAGTTGTATTAAACCGGCTCATCGCCCATTTCTTTACTCTCGTCCGATTATTTATCAGCAGATTTGTATTCCCGCAGAGATATTGTCTTCTGTATGTTTCACGTTAGTAAAGACAGAGATGTGCAGTGTCTCCTGTGGGAGTGTGGAATGATGTGGAATGGTTTTAGCGATGGGCACCGGTCGCTTGGACTGCAGCACACTGGGTGACCCTGCACTTGTCCAGTGACACACATGCCGCCCTGCACTCCGGTTGCATCACACACTGACCTCCCCCTTCCCTTTACGGCTGACCCTGTCTCTGAAATCCCGACACTGCGACTGACAAACTCTGCCAGCTTGGACCTCGACGGCACACGAAGCACAACTCACAGGCAGCTTTAAACTGATTGGGGTTTTCCTGTTTGAATTTAAAAATGAACCCTTGAGAATGTATTTCATTGGACAAACCTGGTACACCTTACACCTTACCTTATACCTTACAAGGCTATTTTATCAATACTTTCCCTGGGTTTCTTTGTGTCCTAGTACCACCCAATGTGACTGTTAAATTGATGTTGGACACAGCTGTCACACACACACACATGCACCCATGCACACACACACACACACACACACACACACACACCTACACATTCACACGGACACATCAGTACTTCAGTGTTGTGAAATTTATCTTTTTTCCACACAACTCTCAGAAATTTGAATACGTTTGCATATGGGAAAGGCTTACAGTAGTGATTGGCGGTTAACGCTACCCCTACTGCCCCCCCCCCCCCCACCCCTTTTAACAAACCTGCATTCCTTAGGACAAACAATACACCCCACACATTGATGTAACTATCAGCGAGAACCGTTTCCTTATTTGTTTCTCTGTAACTGACTGACTCCTTGACTACGCAAGCCTGGGCAAAGCGTTCTCCATGACCGTTGTGCTGGGATCCATCCAAAACGCTTAATGCCTTTTGCTCTCTGCTTTGGTCTAATTCATAGATCCACATCTACTGAAAGGGAGAAATGGAGCATATCTTCTCCAGTTTTATTGCTCCAGTGCATTTCAGTCCATTTTAAAGATGGATTGCCTTTTTTCATGTAGCCACAGCAAAACAGTCGCCACCACTCCGGGTGGCACAACCGGCAAAGGCACTCGCCCATAGTGCAGGTGTCCCTCTGTGGCCGGGGTTCGATCCCTGGCTGTGCCAGTCCGGCTATGGCCGGGAGTCTTGTATGGGGGCGCCGATTGGCTGTCTGCCCCAGGGGGAGGGGTCGCGAGCACAGAAAGCTTCCCTGTGGGAACTACGAATAGGGGAGTTCCATCTCGAAGGAAGCCGTTCACTGCCGGTCCCGGGGTAGCGGCTGGTCCCGTAGTTGCGGGCGGCAGGCACGTGGGGGGTGGGTAATTGAAGCAATAGAGGGTATAATTTGCCACAAATCTGAAAAAATCTGAAATAAAATAGAACACTACGAGACTGCGGTACGGCCGGCCTGTGGGGCTGGAAAGACCTTAGGGTGCAGAGGAGACCACACCCCCTCTTACTCCATCAGCATATCAGCTCCTGTCCGAAAAGATTTTGAAGTGACAAGCTAATCCCCCTCCACCCATGCTGGCCCTCCTTGGAAAGGACCGGCGCGTGATTTGTCAGATACAGGTTGATTTCAGTTGCTGACTTACGACGGAAGCTGTGGTAGTAAGAACGCAAGCAGTAGAGCAGTGAGCTGCAACCGCCACCTGCTGCGCCTCGGTTTACTAATATCAACCCCCGAAACTTCTACCCCCGTCGGTGCAATGGACCAGTGGCCTTTCCAGGTCATGAGTGAGAAACCTTGAAAACTCACTTGATGACTCACAGTGCTCCGAATCGTGTGTGTGTGTGTGTGTGTGTGTGTGTTGGTGGGGGCTCCCCACTTGCCATGCCATTGTGCACAGAAATGAGCCTCCACTTGCAAATGTGGAAAAGCACAGAGCAGAGGTGTTCCATTGGTAGGCCGTGTGTATGTGACCACTGTCACACGCAACTGGGACAGACCCATGTCTATCTATAAGCCCAAGCCTGTCACCTGTGGCACAAGTTATTGTTGTGGCACCTAAACAACATTTAATATTCAACCCAAGGTAGACGCCCTTCCAGCGTGCCCAGTTCAATGAAAATGTTTTTGTTTTTTTTAAACCTAATAAAAGGTTTCTATGTGGGCATGATTTTTGCAGTAAGGGACTGGTGTTAGAAATTAGCTTCGGCTATACACTCAGTGGCCACTTTATTAGGTACACCTTTCTAGTACCCTTTTGCCCCCAGAACAGCCTGAATTATTTGTGCCATGGATTCAACAAGGTGCTGGAAACATTCCACATGGATTATGGTCCATGTTGACATGATAGCATCACACATTTGCTGCAGATTTGTCGGCTGCACATTCATGTTGCAAATCTCCCGTTCCACATCCCAAAGGTGCTCTATTGGACTGAGATCTGGTGACTATGGAGGCCTTTGGAGTACACTGAACTCATTGTCATGTTCGTGGAACCAGCTTGAGATGACGTGTCCTTTGTGACATGGTGCATTATCCTGCTGGAAGTAGTCATTAGAAGATGGGTACACTGTGGCCATTAAGGGATGCACATGATCAGCAACAAGACTCAGGTAGGCTGTGGCATTTAAACAATGCTCAATTGGTATTAAGGGGCTCAGAGAACAGAACTGCCGCTCACTGGATGCTTTTAGTTTTTCGCACCATTCTCTGTAAACTCTAGAGACTGTTGTGCGTGAAAATCCCATGAGATCAGCAGTTTCTGAGATACTCACACCACCCCGTCTGGCACCAATAATCATTCCACGGTCAAAGTCACTTAGATCCCATTCAGATTTTTGATCTAAACAACAACTGAACCTCTTGACCATGTCTGCATGCTTTTATGCATTGAGTTGCTGCCACATGATTGGCTGATTAGATAATTGCATTAACGAGCAAGTGTACCTAATAAAGTGGCCACTGAGTGTATACACATGTACAGTGCATCGGGCACTGCTTCTGCAGCTGTCAATGTTCTCTGTGCTTGTCCCTTACAAATAAACGAATAAATAAATAAATAAATGTTAATATATTGGTGGTGAAAGTGGACAAGATTTTATTGCCTGAAAAAAGTAAATACTCGCTTATACTACTACGGTGAATGTTATAAGAATACATAATGATGAGAACGGGCCATTCAGCCCATCTAGGCTCATCATGTAAAACATGTAAAAATGATAAAACATGACACAGATTTCATAACTGCCTGAAAGAGCATTCATTATCTTAAGTTATGATTTTTTGCATAAAACAGCCTGATTTAAACGTATCCCTAAAGAGAGTTTGGTAATCACGATAATATATTACATTCTCTGAAAAATATTGTATTTTTACAAACATCACAAAAAAATTGTCTAAAATGCATTTTCAGCTATGCACCCCCATTGATTGTACATGCATGATTAAGTAATGATTAACGTAACATTTATTCGTTTTTTGATTATTGAGGATCATTGAGTTCTGAGAACCACCGACTGGAAATTTTGATGGGGAAGCCCCTGGCGAAGGTGTTTAAAGCAACAACTGATTTCTTTCTTTGTTGTACACACACTAGCGTAGCATCCTGTCACATGACTGGCAACGTCATAATCTGTCACCTTATTTCCATCCCCTGCATGTTCTCTGCCATTCCACCTGTTCGGCCTTTAATTAATTATATTGTTTTCCACCAGAACAGAAACTCCACACTTGCTCATTATTCTGTGATTCTGAGTAGATAAAATGCAAGAGTGGTACTTACAGTATCTATGAGTATGTGTGTGGGCAGGTCTGCTGAGAAGTATTTTAAAGTGGGAGTTTAGGATATGAGAAAATAAACTTTCCATTCATGTTTTAATCCTTACAATGGCCCAAATGGCAAGAAAAAACATACCAGTAAGGGAAACATCTTTCAATGCAATTGAATAAACACAAACCTGGATTCAATCAACATTTGTCCTTAGAAATTAATTTAAAGTGTTTTTCCCCATGAACACAGTTTGGTGAGGTCATTTTGGTGATTGCTGAACTCCAAACTGCAAGTAAAAATGTTCACAAGGCATTTAAAAGGTTGTTGGATGTTTTCTGATCCGCATGCAAATGGTACATACAGTGGATATAAAAAGTCTACACACCCTTATTGAAATTGCAGGTTTTTATTATGTAAACCCTGAAATCAAGATGAATCATGTCAGAACATTTCCCACCTTTAAATGAATGTGCCCTTGCAACCAACAACATTTTTAGGAAAAATAATTGAAAATAAAAACCCTACAATACTCTGGTTGCACACCCTTAAACTAATACTTTGTGGAAGCACCTTTTGCTAGTATTATAGCAGTGAGTCTTCTTGAATAAGTCTCTATCAACTTCACGCACCTGGGCTTTGCAATTCTATCCCACTCTTCCTTGCCAAAAAGTTCAAGCTCCATCAAATTGCGAGGGGATCCCAAGAGGCCACACGACTCCTGGTCCAGGCCCTGGTGATCTCGCGTCTGGACTACTGCAATTCCTTGCTGGCATACCTACCGGCCTGTGCCATCAAGCCATTTCAACTAGTCCAGAATGCTGCTGCACTTCTGGTGTTCAATCAACCCAAGTTCACCCACGTCACCCCTCTATTCTCCTCTCTGCGCTGGCTCCCCATCGCAGCACGCATCAGATTCAAATCACTGGTGCTTGCCTTTTAGGCGGTTAGAGGAACTGCTCCCCCTTACCTCCAGTCACTCATCACTCCCTACACCCCAACAAGACCCCTCCGCTCAGCCTCCTCTGGTAAACTGACTGTCCCATCCTTCCGGGTGCCCGGCAGCCGCTCCTTGCGGTCTCGCCTCTTCTTCTCCGAATCGGTCAGGACCGCGGAATCACTTGCGATCTTCCGCAAGAGACTCAAAACCCACCTTTTTAGACTCCACTACCACTGAATTCTGTACATCTAGCCTATTGTCATCACCACTGCCAACTTGCGCAACACTTCTTGTACATGTATCCCTGCCTTCTCATTTAATAAAAAAAGATCAGTGCAAACTATGATTGTTCCTACCATGTATTAATGCACATCTTGTAAGTTGCTCTGGATAAGAGCGTCTGCTAAATGCCTCAAATGTAAATGTAAATGATGTAAATGGATCTCCTGTGCACAGCCCTCTTTAGGTAATTCCACAGGTTTTCAATGGGATTGAGGTCTGGGCTCTGACTGGGCCATTCCAAGACTTTGATCTTCCTTTTCTGAATCCATTCCTTGGTTGACTTGGATGTGTGCTTTGGATCATGTTGGAAGGTGAAATTCCTTTTCATTTTCAGCTTTCTGACAGTGGCCAGCAGGTTCTGTGCCAAAATATCTTGATATTTGGAGCTATTCATTATCCCCTCTATCCTGACTAGATGCCCTGTCCCAGCTGAAGAGAAGCAGCCCCAAAGCATGATGCTGCCACCACCATGTAGGTATACTCACAGTAGGTATGGTGTTCTTTGGGTGATGAGTTGTGTAGTTTTTGCGCCAAACATATTTTTTAGAATTAAGGCCAAAGAGGTCAACCTTGGCCTCTTCAGACCATAAGACATTGTCCCACGTGGTTTGGGGTGATTGAATGTATTTTTTTGCTACATTTAGACAGGCTTGGATGTTTTTTTTGGTGAGAAATGGCTTCCGTCTTGCCACCCTACCCCATAGCCCAGACATGTGCAGAATACGGGGGATTGTGGCATGCAGGCAGTGACCAGTTCCTGGCAGAAATTCCTGCAGCTCCTTTAATGTTGCCATAGGCCTCTTGGTAGCCTCCCTGATAAGCTTTCTCCTTGTCCTTTCATCAACTTTGGAGGGACATGCTGATCCTGACAATGTCCCTGTGGTGCTACATTGTCTCCACTTATTGATGATAGCACAGTCTTCACAGTGTTCCATGGCACATATAAAGCCTTTTAAATTATTTTACACCCCTCTCCTGATTGGTACCTTTCAACAACGAGATCCCGTAAATGTTTTGTAAGCTCCTTGTGGACCATGACTATCTCAGGAGGATGCAACCAAGAAAACGTCAAGGAAATCCTACAGGAACAGCTGATCTTTATTTGGGGTTAATCAGAATCACTTTCATTGCTGGCAGGTGTATGTTAATTACCTTTGAACATGATTTTGAATGTGATTGATTTTCTTTCCTAAAAATTGTCTATTTGTTTTTCACTTGAATTTTGTTGATTGCAAGGTCACATTAAAGGTGGAAAAAGGTCTGACATGATTTATCTTGATTTCAGACTTTACATCACAAAAACCTGCAATTTCAATAAGGGTGTGTAGACTTTTTATATCCACTGTATCATGTCAAGTAATTATGACACATTTTATGACATTACTTGACATGTAATTGTGATGATTTAAAAAAAGTTAATTTCATCAGCACCATAGAAACAGAGAGGGTATTCATCCTCCCCCTTGGCTGCAGTGGGGGGCCGTTTACTGGAATAGGTGGGGAATGGGGGGCAGTGAAAGTGTAACGTTGTGAATCACCAACCGATACAACCGGAGAGATAGCCGCAATTGGGTGTGAGTGTTAAGAAGCCCGTTCAGCTTCTAGCACCTCTGAAACAGGTAACAGGAAGCCCACACCACCACCACCTCCTTTGAATTTGTGGCTCCGGCTATATCTTCACTTCCTGAGCACCGTGAGATGCTACGTTCTTTTATATAAAGGCTCTTCTGAAGCCCTTCAAATGTGAAGTATGAGTCTTCATTGTCAGTGAAGCGTTGCGCTAGTGTGGACTGACATGGGGGAACATTAATACAGTTATGTCTAAACCAGGGCCACGGAGCATAGCCCGTTGATAACTGTTCTTGGCCGTTGGCAACCTGAAAGCTCACTTCTTTGGTAGCAGTCAGGCCGTGATTGTGAAGAGGGAAAGGGGACTTGGTGTGCGCTGAATCGGTTTCTATATGAATGTCCATTTCCGTTGCTGTGTACATGTACATTTTTCTGTCTTTCTTTTGACTTTATGAATGATTACAGCAAGTGGAAATGTGCATGCCTTCTCTAGATGTGAAAAAGCAAGTCACAGTGTGATATACTATAATACACTATTTATAGGTGAAAAGAGTCTAGTCCCCAGCCAGCCCCTAACACAATTACATGCATTTTTATGTGAAGTTTAAGGTGAAAGTATAAACAAAATGTGCCCCATTGCTGTTGAATATTCTTATTTTGTGGTTAAAATTCTGATGCATCAATAAATATAGTGAAAGAGTATGTTGCAGTGATGGAACACCCCTATGAACAGATATCAGCAGTCCAAAATATGATATTCATTATGCACAAAGAAACATCCTGCTGGCTGAAACCCTCCCTCCCTTCCTGGGTGACGTGATGTTGTGATGCCATGCGAGGCTACCAGCCACAGTTGGCACTTGTATGGCCAGGATTCGAAACCAGGGCGCGGGCGCTTTCACACACAGAGTCTAGGCGGGATGAACTCCATGAAACAATATATTATATACAGTACCCTCCAAAACGATTCACACCCTTGACAAAGATGAGCAAAGAAGGCAATGAGCTATGTTGTATGCTAAAAAATAGAGAAATTATGTTATTTTATGTTAATAAGAACATAAGAATACATAATGACGAATGGGCCATTCAGCCCATCTAGGCTCGTCATGCCCTAATCTAAAGAGTATCTAGTACTACATCTAGCCTGGACTTGAATAGCCCAAGTGTTTCTGCCTCTACTACCTGACCTGGCAAGCTGTTCCAGGCATTGAGCAATACAATTGCTCAAAATATTATAATTGTTTTAAATCAAATCCAACAAAAATATATCTACATTGTACAACGTTTTGCCAAAAGGCATCTGTGGAAGGCGTCGGTTTTGGCAGTGGAATCGGGGTAATTAATGGCCACGCCTACTGGCAGGGTAGCTAGGGCACACAGCTGTGCTGCATTACCTAATTGTACCTGTGTGCCTAAAACTGCCCTGCGCATTGAGAGAAACGAGTGCAACTGAGCAGAACTTAAAGTCGTAAATGTCTGTGTGTGGCGTTTGTCGTAGTGTTTTGCCGAAAGGTTCTTTTTATTTAGCTTTTAGCCAGAACCTGTGAGGGGTTCTTCCAGACGTGTATTTTCATATTAAAGCATTTAATCAATCACATTACATCATAGTCAGACACTCTCTGACTATCCAATCAAAGGGTGTGAATACGCTGACGTTACCTAGGCCTTCTAGAAGGCCTTCGTGTCCCCAACTCAAAATCTGATTGGTTGAAGCAACAGTTTGATCAACACTTATTTTATGCTACAGGGCCTGCAGAACTGATTGTGAAGGCCTCCAGGCAGATTTCTTTGACCCTGGCAACAAATGATGGCTGAAATGTGATTGGTTAAATGCTTTAATATGAAAATACACGTCTGGAAGCAGCACAACCAGGGGAAAAGCTATGAAAGGAAGCGGACAGACCATTTGGAATTATTTAATAAGTATTCATGGAAAAAATATAATTAACATCAGTCTGTGATTCAGATATTTTTAGGCCAGCAGAGAAGGCCTTGCAGGCCCTGACGGCCCACCACTGCTATAATTTACCTGGTTCATTTTTTTTATGGTTAAAATAAGCATATGGTCTTCCTTGGTTTGGTGTCTCGGTTGTAGTCTCTATCCTCAGCTGCATCTTACAAACCTTTATAAGTGTGGGCTAGGGACCTGGGTCTCTCTTCTGATGGCGGATTTCTATGCCAGAAGAGAATATGGGGGAATCTGATCAATAAGAACCCCACTCATCAGCAAATCCATTTGAACTTTATCCATAGGACCTACCTCACTCCAAGGAAATGTCACCTCATGAAGCGTATTCCTTCCCCTAACTGTGACCTCTGCCCAGCTGGACATAAAGGCTCCTTTATGTACCGCATATGCACTGGGAGTGCAACGATGTGGCAAGTGTTTGGAGGCAGCTGTGCCCCACGCTGTCAGACGTCTTGGGAGTCGATATACCTTGTTCACCCGCAGTCGCGCTCTTAAATGATGTGTCGGCACTGGAGTTGCCACGCTCCAACAGTCATTGCTAATGCTAGCAGGCCCGACTGCAGCTAAGAAGACGCTTGCACTAAGCTGGCAACCACCACACGTGCTCACACACTCACAGTGGATTAACACTTTCCTCGAGGTAATCGATATGGAGCTTTCTGTACCAAGGATGCATGGCGCCAGTGAGAACCATTACGTCTTGGGCGAGAGCATCCATTGAAATGAGAGATTTGTTGCAGTGACCGTTATAAGTGACATGACTGCTTTTGTTTTTCTCTGACTTGAATTTCACCGAATGTTGAAGGAGAGTCACTTCAAAAAGACCTGTAATCTTGTCTACTTCAAATCAATTTCCAGCTCGAGATCGAAGTTAACCTGCAAACAGCTGCATCAAGTCTTGATATTTCTTGCATAAGAAATACCCTTGGAGTAAAGCTATAACAGGCAAGTGCATTGGGGGTAGCCCCCAGTCCGTCATAAGGGATAGCAGGGATTCAACAGAATTAACCACAAATGGCGTGTATGTCTCTCTGTCTCTTCAAACAAAAGTGGGCGACAGTAGACTGGAAATTCTGCAAAATGTCTATACTTAATTATCATCTCTAAAGTGTTATTCAGTATTGTATTTTCAGAATCGGAGAGTGAATTTACTGAACTGAAACTGAATTGAGAGCCTCTCTCAATGGCATAAGGATTTAAAAAGGTTTTTAAAGCCTACGCACTGTGGTTTGCCTCTTTTCACAGAGAGGGTTAGTTCTGCTAGTTGTGTTGTTTGCGGGCTGAGGACAGCACAAATGAAAAATAGCCTTCCAGGTTTCCCAACACTCCTTTGTCTGCAATTCTCTTAATTAACTGCGATGGTAAAGGTGCCCACAGGCAACGGTTCCGACAACCGAGGTCTGTACATTCGCCCGTGGCGTTTTGATTTTGGAGACCACGAGTGTCAGAGATTTAAAACGAACTCCACTTCTCTAGGGTGGAATGTAGGTCTAGGCCGAAGCAGCACCACACAAATAGCGTTGCAGGGAGGTTCACAGTATGTTCCATCAGCTGAATATCCGGGGAGGAATTTATGTTCCGCAGGATTTATGCACACGATTCTATCACGTGTATGTGTGTGTGTCAGTGTTTAGGACTGTACAGTGCTCGCTTCTCCCGGCACCATGTCTATCACAGCCTCTCTCTGGCTGGGAAAGACTGGTCTCCACTGGCCACCTGTTGCACTCCTATGCTTTTCCTGTGCGCGCACACACACACACACACACACACACACGCACACATATATTTCTTTTAAGAAAGCTAGGGTGGTGGTTTCCCGGAAATACTCCTCCACTTCACCATCTCCCTGGTCAATATGTAACAGGCCACTTTGATGTTCACCAGCCAGTTGCCTCATCATGACTTTTCCTCAGGAGGCCTCATGATACAGTCTCCTCTTTCCAACATAAAGATCACCTTTCTCAATAATAATGACAACCTCTCTCTACTTACCAGCTCACGACAAATACTCTTAGTGTATATACAACGCACAGTGCTCTGCAACACACCATGGCTATTGCATTCTAGTCCTTATGTATAACAGAACCCTGAAAGAAAGGTAATAGGCTGTTGGGGAGACTAACATGTTAAGTATTACTGTTAAAACAACACACACAAACCCATGATAATATCACAGCCCGAACTCATTATTGCATCAGCCAAAAACAATGAATGAAGGTTTGGACAGATATAAGGCTTTCTGAGAGGAGTGAAGGATTCCTCCGCATGGCAAGGGCATGCACAGAGTAAAAACCCTCTGCTTCTTTCTGCGGGGGGAGGATTTAAGATGAGGGGTCTATGGCTGTGTGGGTCCGAACAATTACCCTGAGTGTGTGTGTGTGTGTGGGGGGGGCAGTGACATCCCTGAGTCTGCCTGCTGTGTCTGCTCAAACCCCTGCAGCTAAATCTGACAAAGTGCAATCCGATGCTGTCACAGCCAATTAGACTGGAGGATTCTGTCCAGAACACAAACACACACACACACACACACACACAAATGCGTATGCTAACACACACGCGCACAAACACACACATGGATAGACACACACACATGCACAAACACACACATGCATACACACACTCACAAAAGCATGTGCTAACACACACACAGAGAGAAACACACGCACAAACACACACATGCATACACACACACACACAAACACACACACACACACACGCACAAACACACACACGCATACACACACACAGGCACACAGATGCATTTACGCACGCACAAACACCATGAGCTACTACCACTTCCACCTCGCACTTTCAGTACTCTTTTTTTCTCCTTTTGCAATAAATACTCCCCCAGGTTAAAAAATAAATTATATACGTATTTGTTTGAATGCTGCTTTCATTATTACTGATTATTATCCTTTTTAACACCTGTTGACCAGACTTTATATGAATACACGTGGCATTTAATTCACAGATCGCTTTACAGATTGTGCATGCACTACATTGCAGTGGCGAAGAGATAAGCCAATGATGACGAATGGTAAGAATCTAAAAGGAATCTACTCATTGTTGTCTTAGTCAATTCCATTGTTTGACATGAATTTCAGTGTCGTAGCACACTTCGTGTGGCTTTAAAGGTTAAGTCGAGCGATGCGAGAAGTTCTGTAAGTGCGAGGGACGTTTGTGTGTGAGTGTATAAGAGAGTTGGGTAAAACCCCTTGTGAATCAGAGGAAACGCATGCTATTCTGCTGGATATATTTAACCCAGGCCTGCTGTTTACATAACTCCCTGGAGCTGTGCTCAGGGCAGGCCTGTCACTTTCCCTAACTCAACCACTGCACCTTTGATCAATTCAGGCCTGGGAAATTCCTCTCATAACTCTGAGACTCTCACGTCGTATGCTGACAACACGGAGGCAGCGGTCCTAGCAACAGGTTGAAGAAGTCTGAGTGATTTTATTTCCCAACTGAACCCCTATTACTTGGCGAACACCATGAAACAATTAAACAAAGGGTTGAAACCTTAACACGTGCAAAAATGCAGAAAGCTACAATTTCCTTTAGTAACCATTTCACCTGCTAAATGAACGAATGATGAATGCCTTTATTGCCTTTTCAGGAATTTGTTTGGAATTTCAGAGGCAAGTTTTTACACAGAAATACGTAGTCGACGACATATCACATTTAAGACATTGTGCTGTTACAGGCCAAACAGTGTTGGAAAAGAATCACGGTAATCCATGCTCAGTAGAAAGTACATTTTGCCTGTAATCGATGAAAGCAATACTTTTGTATGGCTTTCAGTCCTACGATTTAAGTCAATATTATCTTAAAATGGAGTTTGGGGATGTCTTCAATCAATGCAGGGTGTGAAAACATACTTGAAATATTCTTAAAGGCAGTTTTAAAATATGTATGTAAATTTGTTCCACATTTTTACTTCTGTCTCTAGGTTTCTGGGAGGATCGTTACGGACGTAGGACACAGACGGCATGCCTGGAGAGGCAATTTCCCACAATGCTGCTCTAAATTCCTAATACCTTCAGGAGAGGGGCCTCATAAATTGTGTCTTTCTCTGACAAAAGCTGTTCCTGGAAAACACTGCTTGGGAATCCTCGGCTGGCCCTCCCTTTGAGGCCGCCTCGAACGTGTTCACGCTACTGAGGGGCCCTACCCACGTGCCGACAACCTGTAGCTGCGATTAGCCTCCGCCCCTTCCCACCGTCGTCGGGGATGTCAGAACGATGTTCGGCTTGGAGGCGGGATCCTGTCGGTGCGACGCAGCCCCCCGAATGCCCCCCGTGGCAGTGCGTGTGGGGGTGCGTCAGGACAATGGCAGCGCAGCTCACGGCGAGGCCTGAGGGGACCCGGCACTTCTGCCTCTGATGACAGCAGCGACAAGCATCAATAAGAGCGCTGAAACGTTTGTGAAGACCAGCATATATATATAAAGCCCACTTCCATTAGGGACGTCAGTCAGGGGCATATCAGAAATTGTACAGCAAAAAATGGGTAGAGAGACTGAAAGAGACATATTGTGACTAAGGTTTCTCTGTCGTTGTGATCATTGGCTGACTGCGATGCTATTCGATTTCATAAAAGGTATCGATCTTCCTCTCACTCCACTGCCACGTACACCAAAGTACTCTGGCTGCCTTCCCGATTAGAGGCCTTTCATATGCGTAGGCCCTGATTGAAAAGAGGTTTAATGTTCACCCCAATTCACACTTTTTTGTGTTCCGAAAATGGATGCGGCGTCACCCTTGACCTGTGGGGGATTTAGAATCATTAGTGAATGACCCCCCAGTCCCCTCTGCCCCCTACTCCCTGCCCCCAGCTGATTTCTCCCGGATTACTGGTCTCTGACCTAAGGGGCAGGAGCTTTTACCCCCTGGGTCACCGGTGATTGAGGGTTGGCTGTGTGTGCGTGCGTGTGTGTGGCCGCCCATGTGTGTGGACCTGTATAACAGACTGGCCATGCTACGTTCAAACCGCTGCCAGTCGTAAAGCCCCGTTTTAGTCCAATGCCAAGGTATTCAAGAGCTGACACATTGTGATGTGCTTGAGTGAAGTGGACCACAGCTGGGCTTGTAGAATCTTGATTTCTTATGCAACTTCTATGCTCTGAGATACTGGTTTTGAGGAGTCGAGTGGTCTTGCCAATGTACGCAAAGCCACTAAGCCATAAGGGCATTTGAGCGTATAGATGACATTGCTGGTAGTACAGGAAATTATTAATTTGACAGCAAAGTACTTCCCAGTGTGTGGATGGATGAAGGTTTTACTTCTGTAAATGTAAAATGACACTGTTGACAGTTAGCACAGCGATAATTCGCAGGCAGAGATGTCAATGCTGTGTAGACATGTAGAATGTAGAATATTCAGTCTTTTTTTTTTTCAAGTGCATCTCGAAACCCACCTCAATTCCTACCACGGCACAGATCGAGGAGACTATATTTTATCCACTTAGTCAGCTGGATACTTACTGAAACAAGGCAGGTTATGTGTCTGCCAAAAGCTCAAGAGACAACCATGGGCTGCTAACATGTTGTAACATATTTTTAGGTAGCCTGCTATTTGTTTCAGCTCATTGTGTGTGTGTCTCCTTGCATCTTGCCCCTTTCTCCAATCTGACCCCACACCTGTCTCCACTCTCTCCACAGAACAGCATGCCCCCAAGCTGACCTCACACACCTGTCTCTGCCCCCCACTTCCACACCCCACCTTCCAGACGTCTCTCCGGAGCGCAGCGAGATCGTCCTTCCTACCTCTCACTTCAGTGTGTTTTGTATTTATTTATTTAATTCATTCTGACATACGTAGCTTCTCTATGGTGCTTGGAGTAATAGCATGCATTATATGTGATGGACACAACTACATTTAGCATTTTCCCAGTAAATGTTGTGTCCTTTATGAATGAGCTATGGGTGTAGAAAAGACTACAGAAAATGTATTTTAGCAATGTGTTTTTTCCATATCTTTGTACTTTTAAAAGGCTAGAGTGAATAGCCAGAACTGCTGCTCTTGAAGCTCAAAAGTGTCAATGCCACAAGGACTTTTCTCAAAACCAGTGGTGGTTCTCAAACCAGGTCCTGGAGTACTGCCGTACATGCTGGTTTTCGTTCCAACCACAATTGCGATTCATTGCAAGTGTGACCAGCTGCTAATTGTTTTTAATTCGACACTTTTAATGTCTAATGAGGGATGATTTAACGGTACCCTCAGAAACAGATATTCACGTTAAAATAATTAATATTCGAGATTATTTAAGGACTTTTAATGAGTCAAATCAGTTCTCAGACAACTAATGCTTTAACTTTCTGTAATGTCCTGTGGCAAATGATTCCTTTTAAAGGAGGTGACATTTTTCATTCGTTTCCTCATAGACCTACAGCTTAAATCAGTGAAGTCCTAAATACTTAGTGTGTACACCTGGTCATTGAAAGCAAAACATTTGTGGAAAATGACAAAGAGTAAGCAAATGGTAATGAACCGAACCTGCATTGTGTTCAAATCAGTTTCAGCACAAAATCGTGGAACCTAAACATATGGTTTCAACACCCTAAACTATGCAAGAGATTGGCTGTAATGAAAGTAGCATTCACGGTGGTACTCCAGGGCCAAATTTGGAGAACAACTGCTCTGTAGAACATCTCGCTGTATCTAAAAGGGCATGAGTATTCGGCGTTAATTCCTGCTCTAACCACTTTTTTGCAGCAACCACTTTGAGTGTATCTGGGGAGTTGTTTCCTGGGATCTGTTTGAAACTCTCACAAATCCCACTTTCATGTTTTAATTAGTTGGGGGGGTATGTAGAAATAAACAGTATGGAGTAGACTCATCACCTCTCTCATTAGCATGTGGATCCGGCCCAAGGCCTCCCACTGCAGTAAGTGATCAGTGAGCTCCTCGTTTGTCCGTCGCAGATCTTGCTCCTACTGGTCTTCCTTCTTTTCTCTGCTCTCCTTCATCTTAAAAAAAAAAATTCAAGTCAGTTTGGCCTCCCTTCACTGAATCAATATTTAATCGCTGCATTTGTTTTGTACTGAGCACTTCTAATCAGAGGGGGAAATGTATGAATTAATTGATCGGAATGAACATTCCATACATTCATGACTTTTGTTTTTAGATGAACTACACCCCTTTGTTCTGCTGCTTTGTCCTCTTTGTTCTCATGACGATGGGTTCGGTCTGCTTAAGCCCTCTGTAAGGTTTCAGAAGTCTCCCGGGGTGGGGGCTGAGGGACACTCCTATGCAGAGCATGTGGTCTCCCACGCGTTACCCCCATAAAGGCAAGCCTTTGATCTCACACAGCCCTCACAGCTCAGGAATCCCCAGGTTCTTTTACTTCTGTGGGAAGACTTTTTTTATATACATACTGTAGGCCTACTTCATTGTTCTTCTTTGATATTCATTTTTACAGGAAAGCTGCTTATTACTGCTATTGCCAATGTAGTGTACTCAAAGGCAGGAATCGTACCTTCGATCGTCATTGTCAATCTTTTTTTCCTGGAACCTTTCCATTGGCAAATTTCATTTCTGGGTGGGAAATGGGAGTATGCAGCACATCACAGGCATTGGCCACAAGCATTTCCCAACAAATCATTTCCCAATCCTTTAAGAGAAATTTGATACACCAACTAAAAATACTGGTATGGTCACACTGTCATAAGTCATATTTTTTTCCAACAATGCTCATCCTTCAACACGATCGGTTTGCAACACGTTCAAAACCCTTGCAAAACCTGTGTTTAATCTCTTTAGGGAAGAAATGGAAAGCAGTTGGAACAATACACACCGAAGAGCAGAGGAGCTCAACTGTTCGGGCCCTCTCATCGCTTCCCTGCCCTTTGTCTTCTGCTGCACCCCAGCGAGGTGGAGTCAAAGGTCACGGGAGGAAGACACAGAGGTCACTGACCAGAGAGTGCAAATGAGGAACACCATTTGTACTCACACTAGCTTTGCAGTTCTTTCAGAATTTTCTTTCAGTGGTTAGTCCCTGATTCTATTATGTTTATAATCAACAATCTATGCTCTTGCCATGACACGTACCAATCTCTTCACTACTGGCTTCTCAGCAGTCACAGCCTTGCATGGGCACAATTCAAAAGATCCTTCTGAAGAGGGCAAAATCAACACTGACTGAATTAATGGCCAAGTTCCTGGTTGTAATGAAGTCCTATAGATAATGAGGACTCTGTAGCCCTGCTCAACATATTCTTGCTTATTTTAACTGCTGATCTGAAGCTTCTCTAAAAGTTCTAAAACATGCCATTTCATCACAGACAGCTCCTATTTATTCCTTATCATTTCATTCTTGATGATCAATGGGGACATATGGGGGCATATGGGAAGCAATGGGGACATTCAGGCTGGGGTTGGTCAATGGGGCAATTGGGACATTCCCTTTCTCCCACAGATAAACACAGTCAGGGTGACCCAACTTCCACCCTGATTCTTAACGTGTATGGGGAAACATCGGTTACTCCACAGTAGTCCTCTAATTGAATTCTGGAACACTAACACAAAAGAAATCGCAGCAATTCAAGTTGTGGAACTATTTCACGCTACCACTGGCAGAGGCACTTACTTATTGCTCAGACTTGGCAATAACTTACTGGTCATCCGTTCTCTGTGTGATTGGGTAGAAGGGAATTTGATTAAACCCATGATCTTCTACTTTTCCCCTAGCTCAGTGCCCGGACGTGTCTCAGAAAATAACATTTTTGGGTGAACTGAATTTGAAAACTTTGACTTTTTTTTTTTTTCTTGAATCTGAATTTTGCATTTCAATTGAATATTTAAAAGTTGAATGTAAAAATCATTCAATTCAATTACCAACCATTCGTTTCAACTTCATATTGCAAAATACAAATTCAATTTGTGCATACAATTATTCAGTTCAAGCTTTAAAAATTAAATATGATGTAATTCAAATTTGTGGTGGGACTAATATCGCTCCATACACATGCTAGTAAAGGTGGTTTGGCACAGTTAAGTGGAAGAAAATGAAGGTATGAGTAATACTTTGAAGTTCCTTTGTTTAAATGCTAGAAGCATAAAAAATACATTTTTGGAACTAGAGGTTGTCATGTTCAATTGGGGTTATGACATTGTTGGGATTACAGTTTGGTGCAATGGACAGGGGTGAATATAATGTGAAGGGGCACAAATTGTTCAGGAAGGATAGAACAAATAAAAAAGGTGGGGGTGTGGCCCGTTATGTGAAAGAAAATATTAACATGCAGGAAATTCCAGGAATTAAGTCTCTCATTCCTTGTGAGGACATCTGGATTAGACTACTGGGAGAACATGAGGAGGGCCTTAAAATAGGAGTATGCTATAGACCACCAGCTTCAGACAGCAACACAAGTACTATGCTCTCTGGAAATATAAAACAAGCCTGTGCGGAAGAAGAGACATAAATAATAGGCGACTTCAATTACACCTCTATTATTGTGAAGAGGCGTTTTTAGATGTGGTTAATGACCGTTTTTGGTGCAGTCTGTTACTCAGCATATGACAGGGAAATCAATACTGGATCTGGTTTTGTGTAATAATCCTGACAGAATTTGCATGTACATTTGCATGTAAGTAAGTACATTTGCATGTACTTACCATGTACTTTTTTCCTGGGTGAGAACCTCCAGACCTCCCCCTTTTTTTTTGATCATCCACGCAATGTTCAATGACGCCCCTGGGTTTTAAAGTATTTAAACACATTGCATCATCTTATGCAATCGTGTTACTGAGCAGCATTCCTTCCTTAACCTTCATGGAAGTATCTGAGCCAGACTTTAATAAACTCAGATTTTTTCTATATTAGGTCATGTTTAAAAGTGCACCTGATTCTCTGTACACTCTTTCTCTACTTATTGATACTCAGATTGGTAATAGTAAAATCTGCTTTAACCCTGTCCGTACGGGATCACTAGGGCTGGTCAGGTAATGTAATTTTCACCAGTGTAATTCAGTCATTTTAGCACCATGCGGAATGGCCATGCCAGTATTTCTTACCAGGCACGCAAATAATAATTACGGCTGAAAACACCTACTGTTTTTCAGTGAACTCCAAGGTCCTCTGATAATTATATTACCGTCCGGATGGACATGTCAGTGAATTTTAACTATTTTGGGCGATACATCTTCATAAGACTTCTCGTATCCGGCTTTGTATTGTGTGTGAGCTCAGTGTGATCACAAAGATATTCTCGAGTCCCTTGATCCCCCGATATCAACTTCTGTCATCCCCTTATAGAGACCAGTGAGAAGAAGGAAGACCAAATCAATCAGAAGAGCCAGGTCTCGCAAGTGGCTGAGATGGGACACTTTTATGCCAATTTCGGGTAAACTACCAATAGCCTACAGTACGCTCCAAAAATGCTTGGACGGTGGCACTTTTTTTTATTTGACCTACCCAGGCATTTTTTAGTTATTAATCACTGAAGAATATAATATATCGATGGAGAGTAGGGCCACCAGTTGGATCTTACCTGTTTTTAAGGACCACTTTTCTCTACATTCTATATTACAGTTAGTTATTGGTGTCCCACAGCAAGTGCACCAAGGTAGCGGAGAAGTATGTATTAGCAGCTGTCTTCATTTCACAGCAGCAACAAACATGACCCTGTCACCATAACTGAGATCAACGCCTGTTGAATGCTCGTTAACCCACTTTTTTGCAACGCCGCAAAAATCTCAGTATTTGTAAAAGATATCTGAAGGAACCATGGTGAAGTGTTTTACCTTATCTTACCAAATGGCCCACCATCGGTCTCGTCCTCAGAGCTGAGATTGTTCATGGACGACAACCTATTGACATCAACCAAAGTTCAGTTAGTTATGTTGTCACTGTGGAGTGAAAGGATGTTTATGACAAATATTCAGCCAATCATCTAGCCATGCAGCCCACCTGTGAGCTATCCAGACAGTTAGCCATAATAGCAACGTTACACTGCATTGTATTCAATGTTGAGTACCATTCTGGTAACCAACTAGCCATGTAGGCAGCTAAGTTAGCATGCTAACATGCAGTGAAATATGCTTAACATTAATTTACCCAAAACAGCGTCCATTTCAGTAAAGTACGGGCAGTACAGGGGCCTGTCTCACAAACATAGTCAGGGTATCTTTGCGTTAGCTGGCTACACAAAACCTAACAAAGGCTAACATGACTCACGACGGTGGTTATCAACTCGCTCTGTCAACTCTGGTTGTGAGTGCAATCTATTGCACCAATAACCCGGGAATCATATGAGGAAAATGACACCGCACTTAACATGTAACAGTACATTTTCTTCATTATTGATGACTATGTATAACTGGCATAAACTGTATTTTTGCTCAGGTTCTCCGCATCACTAACAGAATACATATACGTACCGGTGGCTAGAAAACGTAGGGCGATACATTTGCTGCACAGGGATCGCATGGCTTCGACAAGTGTTATTTGTGACACGCGTCTCTAGAAGCTTGCAAAGATACAATGTTACCTCCGCGGAGAATCTGCATCTCTGACATAAAAAAAATCAGATTACGAGGATTGGCGAGGCCATTTTCCAGAGAGTTTATTGGTGAGGGGGCGGTCTTTTTATAGGATTTGATCCGTTAGCCAAGTTTAAACCCAAAGTTAGCTCATTAGACAGGCCACAGGGGGTCGGAACCTGTTTTCCTGTTGTGCTTGATGCTCTCTCAAGACTTACTTTTGAGGTAGTCAATCCTTTCACAGCACGTCGTCGACTCACCAAATGTGCTCTTCACATGGACATTTGTCGCTGACCTGCTTGTGTATTTCTTCCCATATGTTATGCTTGTGAATCGATTGCTCAAACTGGCAGTCCCCCTCCCCTGATATGACTCATAAAGTCTCATCTCGAGTCCAATGTCGTGTGTTTTGTTTTCGGCATGTCTTTAGTTTTTTTTTTTTACTTTATTTACCTGTTACGTTTTTTTTGGTAGGCGGGAGCTGTATGTGACAAACACATCCGGTAATGGCAAAACAGACATGCCCCTGGGGAGTAATAATACCAAAAATGGCCCAACAGGCAACTATTTTAACACTCGGCATGCTCTCATCCCATTGGGTATTTCATGAACCACAGTAACCTTAGCACTGGAAGGCACTTCATTCACAGGGAAGACACACTCAACAGGGAAAGTGGTTTGATATCACAAATGAACAGGTTAATATATGCACACTAACCTTGATTCAATCAACATTTTGACTCAATGCAAGTTGTACTTTTCTAATGCAAAGTTCTTAAATTAATTTGGGTGATTGCTGAACTTGTCAAACTGTGAAGAAAGACAATGAATTCAGGCCTACGTCTGCTCTCGGGTGGGGGGGGGATAAAATAAATGCAGAGAAACCATCATACTGATTATTGAAGTTTAATCATGCATGATTGAATCATGCATTCAATCAATGTACGTACTCCTTTATAACCATATTGTGGAGTTAATACTTTTTTTTACCCCACAGAACAAGGAAATTGTTGCCATGGTACCTGTACCTACAGCAGAAAGCCTGTATTTGAGTACTGCTTTTTCTCAAGGTCTACAGCCAGTTTCGAGCTTTAAAGGTTTGGAAGTGATTCATCTGTAGCAGGTGTGGAAAGACGGTGAAGTATCTATCGACTGCAGCAAAGTGCTCAAGAATCCAGATGATGCAGTTGTGCGAACGGCAAAACAACGTGCAACTCATTCCAGAGATATTGCTGTAAGGAATGCAATTAAGTTTTACAGCCAAGCATATTTGTAGATATGATCAAAAATAAATTATTCATTTCAATTCTTGGTTGATTTCAAACCTTTTGCTACTGAATTAACCTCATTGAATACAAGGTACAAGACTCCCTGGTTGTCACCCGTTTGCTTCATCTGATATTTGCTAATAAACATGGGAATGCAACATTGATGTTATACCTCAGCTTTACTTTTTTAAGACTCGCCTTTCTGTAGTGGCTAACGACCTCAAAATAATGGGCATCAATTGACGATTGAGGATACAACATTTATGGTCTATAACCCACCAAGACTGGGTGTGTGTTAAGCCACTATAAAAACTCTCACCCAATCCCCATTACTCACAATCCACACACACAATCACTCTGCGTATTGCATGGCAAGACAAAACAAGGTGCTGCTGATAAACAGAATTTTATTTAAAAATGAACTAGAAATTCTAAAATAATTTATGTTACATTAACATTTAGTAAAAAATGTTCTGTACAAATGCCTGTGAAGGCCCAAAAGAACAAAGGTGACCTAGTTGAGGTAGACAACACATGCATTAAAACACAAATCAAAATATTTCAGTTCCCTGACAGAGTACCTGGGAAGACCACCACAGAACTTTACAGTTGACTGGTTTATATTGGCCTTGTTTAATCAACTTAAAAAGTAGGGAAAAACTAAGAACACAGATTGAGTTACTATAACGGAATCCTTATTTTTCCCATTATAACATGCAGCCAAATTGAAATCCTAATTGAGCTAGTTACAACAACAAAACAAAAAAAACAGCATTTCAAGTCTTTGTCACCACGTGTGGCATTTAAATTAAAACAAACAAAAACAGCCTTTCAGAACTATGTTTTTTTTTAAACAAGCAGGACTGCAGGTGAGAGATTAATTGTGCAACAATTGGCAGACATAATTAAGACCCTTAATTAGAAAACAAACTTTGGATCCAGCCCAAAATAAAGTAAAAGCAAACATGCATGTGTTGAACAAAACATTGAAACAGTGCACAAGTGGCAAATTAAACAAATATGGGAATGTGTGAAGACCTTGCATGATCTCTGCTTTTCAACCCCCAGAATAAAAAATAATTTTAACTACTTTTTTTCTTTTTTTTTACCATTTCAAAATGAACAGAGCTTATTTACAAAACTATTAACATGAAGACATTTTTCAGGATGGGTCTTTGGCCAATTGATAGGACGGCTAACGTATTGCGGGCTGGACTCCAATCTGTGCTCCAGATGGAACTACTGGGAAAAAAGGTACAACCGTAACCTTCCGGGAAGTGGCACTGAAACAGTAAAGTGTGACGTCTGTACATGTGCCATTCAAACTTCCCGTTCCGATTCAAACTCGAGAGGAGGAAGAGGCCATCTGGACAGAGTTCCTGCTCTTTCCTCCGCTGAGCCGCTTCCTCGGCGGCTCCACTACCTCCTGAGCTGCTCCAGTCTGCCTTTCAGCTGCTCCCGCCTCTGTCGGAGTTTGTCCCTCTTTGACGCGAGCCGCAGGCTCTCTGCCTCCAGACCCCGGATGCTGTCCCTGGCCTTCTTTAGGATCACCACCTTGGACGCCTTGTCGTTGTTGGACAGCTCGGGCACCCGGTCGCGCAGACGCAGGAAGCAGTTCTTCAGCTCGTTGCGGCGCTGCCTCTCCATCACGTTGTGCGTCCGCCGCCTCTCCTCCTCGTCCTCCTGGTCGACGACGGGGTGGCGGGGTCGGCCGGATGCCGGGGGCGCTCGGTGCTGCTCAGCGCGCGCCCGCTTGTGATGCGAGGCGGAGGGCTCGTCAGTCCTGCGGGGGGAGGCAGGGCAGGGGGCGGCGTAGTTGTGCTGCAACCGGATCTCCTGCTGGATCTCCAGGTGACAGCGTTTGGCTGAGCGCGGCGGTCTGTGGCTCTCCCCCTGGGAGGCTGCGTAGCTCCTACGGTTCACGGTCACCACATCGATCTCCTCCTCTGCACAGACCAACAGAACAGCCTTGTCAAAGAGCCACCCGTACAACACTACAAATGAGCACTCGTCTCCAAGGCAATACTTAATAGTATTTCTGTTTCTACAAATCAAGGCAATAAAAAGTGTGCATCAACTTAAAGATTTAAGGATGCATATAAATTGCAAACAATTCTTACTCATCTTGTTCTACAGTGAAAATTCACATGGGTAAATGCCAGTACTGTACTTACAAACGTACTTATACAAACCTCTAAAATCTCTTTCATTGCTACGGATATAGAATTGTATCGAATGATCTACTGAAATACAATATTTTAACATTAGATAAACTTACCAGAGTCGCTGGTTGAAGAGTCGCTAGCTGTAGAGAGCGAGCTGTAATCGGATGATGATTCACTCTGCTTGGAAATGTCCTGCAACAAGTCCTCATTCGGGCACTCCAGCGCCCCATGGTGGCAGTCAAGCGTGGAGCCGGCGATCCCCTCGAAAATACTGTTATCAATGTCTGAGAGCAGAGGGCTAGAGAGTACGGAGGACAGCTTTTCCTCCCCGAATTTGTCATTAAGACAATGCCACAAACAGTCATCAGTCACGTCGGGCCGTTGGTCCTTGCAGCTGTCCGTTTCTGCTTTGCCATCTTTGTCAATCAAGTCGCAGTTCCAGCTCAGCTGAAGGAAATCCTGGTCCTCCAACAGAAGTTCCGAGACGAACTCGAGCTGGTCCACCTTTGATAAGGGCTTCTCGAGTCCCGTCTTGATAATAGAAGACTGGGGCGGCGATGGGAGCGTCTGCAGATCCTTCATCAGCATCTGGCAGACCTCTTCGTCAAACAACAGCGGCTCTGCTCCATAGTCCCAATAACTCGACGGAGAAAAACTTTGAAGCATTTTCACAAATTAAGTCTGAAAAACACAAAGCGCAAATAGTTGGTGATCTTACGAAGGCTACGCACTACACTTCGTTTTTCGAAACTATGGTTAGGTCTTCTAGTACAACCAATGCCAGTATAGCTGGTGTCCAGTAGGCTACTTGTTCTTCCTCGCCACCCTCCTGCACTGACACCGGTAAGCAAAACGTTATATTCATGTTTACAATCAACGGCCCGCCCCTGCGGGCAACTTCTTTCTCCTATGATATGACGTCATGCGAACAGCTGGAAAGTTCTAACCATGATCGCTACATTTGGTTCGGGGCTCCATGAAGTTCACATTCCATAATCAGTAACAATTATTAATACGTGTTTTTTTCTTATACTGCGCTAAGTGGAATGTGGATCAGCAGGCTTGGCCATCAACCTGAAACGACTTTTCGGCTCGCTAGACATTTTATTGATATTTTTAAGACTGGACAGGTGACTTCATTCTGCAAATTCTTGCAAATAAACATTTTACCTAACGTTACATATGTAGCCAACCACCTTAGAGCTATGTTAATTCAGTCAAACAAAAAGTAATAGCGAGCGAACAGACTAGATCTCTCCTTCATGACATTAGCAATCTAATTCGCTACAATACTTAAGCATGCTTTAATACCTTCTAGCCTAAATACAATGTAACGTAAAAGCGTTCGGCAAGTAGAAAGTAAAACTTGACACGCACAAGGATGAAATGTAGCTACAGCACACACTTGAATGACAGACCTACAGCTAACACTGTGTTGGCGAACTAGCTGGCTTAAAATACACGTGTTTGGATGTGATTTACGCAAAAGCTCAATTTGTAATTATTATTTATACCTAGTCAATGCGTAAATGTACGCAGCATTTGTTGGACAGCCACCATGCACAGTTCGCTAGCTTGCTGGCTACCTAGCAACCAATGCACATTTCACTTTCAACCCGGCACTGGGGAGTCCTGACGTGCTGGCTATCAGTTAAAGTACCCATACTAACGCCAATTTTCAAGTCATTTCCAGTGAACTATGTAACAATTTGGCATGTATGATAATAACCCCAATACTATAGCTTTCTAACTTCAAGCAAGCTATAAAGTTTTTAAACCTTCAAATTACTATTTCTTACCTTCAAAATGACAAGGTAGCTATTGATATATAATTGCAGATTTTTTTTGGCCACAAGCAAAGATAGACGAATCCCTCTGTCGCATACTGCAGAAACAATGTTATCTCACTGGTAGGTGTGGCGAGACCATTTACAGGGCCACAGCACACTGTATCCTTACACATGGCAAAATCGCGCCAAAAATTGCAAAACAGAAAGGAAGCAAATGTTGGAAATATTACTGCATTTAATTAATTTTCACAGTGGATCATTTGATATGACGCTGCTGGCAAAATTAATAAAGCAAGCGTGTCTCCTAAAAATATTCGCACAAGTACGTGTATAGTTCCTTTAGCGCGGATGACTACAGACAAAGCAAAGCATAGTAAGAATTCCAAGAAATCGAAGGCGGGGCGGACACATGGACCCACGTGTATAGTCTCCACAAGCCGGTTGCCTTGCTGGAGAACTGCAATCGTACCGTTTTTTTGCATAGAACTCGCTACAAGAGGAGGTGTCAAACAGTTCAGGTCACGTTGTTTGGCTCCTGATGTGGTCGTGCAACGAAAACTCATTTCAGTCATTTGGGAGCAAATGCAAAGCCTTTCGGATTCTGGTAAATACGCCCATGCATAGCCAAGATTGATTCAAGAAAATGACTCAATTTTAGTTCTATATTAATGGGCTAATAATTTATCAGATAATCAATCCTATAAATTAGGCTTGTGTGGTCACTAAAAATCATTTAAATGCATTAAAAGTGTTACAGAATCAAGGTCAGATGAAATTTGGCCGCATATTATGTAAGGAAAAAACTGTGTCTGAGTGTGAGCAAATCCGGTACTGCACGTGCTGAGGCATTCCCCAACCACCGCGCGAGAAAATGTTCAACTAAAGTTCCATTTAACATGAACAGCCCAGCACTGTACCTGCAACAATGGATAATGACCCGAACTACCCTTTGACCGAGAACCGTAGAGGGGCATTTAGGTTAGGCTAAACATTTTTTCATTCCTCACAATGAAAATGTAATTTAAAACTTAAGTTTACAGAAAAATCACAAGACGTGAAGAAACTAAGTTTTCTGAAGTAATCATTAAATTGCCACAAACGAGGTGCGTATTGCAGTGTTGTAGACTAGTTAGCAGTTGGCGCTGCACACACCCTCACGTAATCATACTGATTGATTTGTCAGTTGGCTACTGCTTTCAATTGTGAAAATGTCTGTTGACACTTCTCTAGGACATATCATGTCCTGGAGTATGATATGGCATTTTGAAATGAGCGGGCTGATATTTTTAAACCGCACGAATTTATAGAAACAATTGAAAGCAAAAGGAAAATGTTTTTTTGTTTTTGACAGTATAAAGGCAACATAAAAATATAAAGAAATATTGTTATTGATGAGATGCCTTAATTTTTAAAATTCAGTTAAGGGAGCACCAATATTATATTTGGTTTTTTAAAAATCATTGTCAGGTCATTCGTTGTTTCCTCTCCTCTGAAACAACGTCATTTTTTCGACTTGCGCCAACACTCAGATTGGCACTTAATTGCATAATTGGTCATGTTCATTTGAGTAATTGCCACTAATTATTGGAAATTGCGTGTCTACAGCGACGCCTTGAGGATCAGAAAGGAACTGCAGCTTCTTGAGAGAGGTGGTGAAAAAACGCATGCCCTTAAGTATAAGATAAACATAATGTGTTCAATATTAACTTTTTTGATTTTCAAGGTAAAAATTTTAGTGACATGTACCTCCGATGACCTCAGTAAAAATGTTACCCTGGCTATAGCCCTTCTCGTTAGTACTGTAGTAAGGCATTATGCCAATTATGCCAATTAGCAAGCTTCTAAATTGTGACAGATGCAAAATGCCTCACTGAAATATCCCACCCTCCTTCTCTTTGTAAAGCAATCTGTTACAAAGCAGGAACAGAGAATACACAGGGAATGTTTTCTAGCAATGGCATTTATAGCTTGTACGTTTATTTAATTGAATGTGAAAATAATGGTTGTCCCACTAGTTCTGTGAAATGCTATTCTGACCAATTGCACAGAAGGTAGACAGCCACATGGTGCCAGTGGCGGCAGGCACCATTAAGTATAGTGGGATGTGACTGTTGAAAAAAAAAATCAATTACCAACAATTGTGAGAGGTGTGTAAGAGTGAACTGTAATAAATAGCTGAAGAATAACCAAATGGTCAGGCTGCCGATGGCAAGTCCTGCTCCTGCTAAAGCACTGCTTCTCAGTGTAGGGACAAGCTCCACCAGTGTGGACTGTGGCTGGCCGATGGATGTCCAAAGTGGTATGTTTCGAATGTTCTGAAAACGAAGGCAAAGTGGCCCCTGAAAGATGTCGTTCTTTCACAATGAACTAGGTAAAGACATTAGTTATATTATAGGGCAATAGTTGTCACACAGAGTAGAACTGGCTATTTGTCAGAAATACAATTCAAACTGCCCTTACACAAGGGTGCACGACAGATCTTCAGTGTCATCTACTTATCATTTAGTTTGTTATATTTTTCTATAAATATAACAAACGCCAAAAGATATGACTCCAAAAGAGGACGTTATGCTTTAAAAAGTTGATTTCATCTAATGAACATTTGCATACCATCATTAATGCATTATTACAAAGAGCATGTGGCTGGAAAATACAACAGCATCTCTTATTCAGACCTAGTTATTTCAAGCTTGTCACCATGGCACTCTGGTCAGCTGGAATGCTTGATATGTTATGAGGTTGTCAGTTCTACCACTCTTCGCAGCTGGACAAATTAAACAACAAAAAAGTTTTGCTTTCACGACTCCCATCACAAAACGCTTGCAGCCGAGAAAGGACATATGTGCAACCACTGTAAATGCTATAAACCCCTGCTGGCCACTGGAATGCAGAACTCTGGATGTTTTACTGCTGTATAATCATGGATGCTTATACTGATAAGTATAATGCGCTATGCTCTAATTTAGTTTGTACCGTGATATACCTATTGGAGTTCAGATGGAGTATCAATACTTCTCCTATTGAGCTTTCTTAAAATGTATCTCGGGTGATTCTATGAGAAAATAAAACCCAGAGAAAGTGTTTAGTTGTATGTGTCCAGCATTTTCAATTCAGTCTTGTATTTCTTTGTATTTTAAAAACATTTATCCGTGAAACATTCTCACCATAAAATGGCAAATTGCTTTCATTTTACAATTCAAAATACATATTTCAGTACGTGATACAGACTTCATTCAATGCTGATTACTATAAGGCACAATACATATTGTTATGCCTTTGAAGAAAATGGCCAAGATATCAGGCTTCTGAATTGCTGCCGTAGTCAGTGTTCATCATTGTAGATTTCAATCGGGATGGAGTGACAGGCCATGAAATGACAGACGCTATCTCCTTATCTAAAAGCATTGATTTAAATTATGTTGGCGATATTTCAAAATGTCATATGTACTTGAATAATTATTTTCAAATATTGTTTGATTCTGACAAAAAGCTTTTTTGTGTGTTTTTTCAGATAACATGTATGACCCTTTACATACTTGAATTGAAGCAAGGAAGAAGCAAGCAATTTTGTTCATTTTAGTGTTTTTGCCAACGCTCTGTAATAGATTGTAGGTTATTCTGCACACTGGGCTGAACGCTTTACACACCCTGCTTACAGTGGAGGAGAAGTTTCTCACCGCCATCTCAATTTATAGCCTTGAGAGGGTTTGGTATTTTGGATAGCGTTTTCCTGGGTCCTCACTTTAATGTGGTGTACGTAATGTGCTGCTGTGATACTTTATGGGAGACAGCAGAGAGGCCAGATCTTGAGAGGAATGTGTTCCCGCTCAACTCTGCTCTCCACTGGCTTGCAAAATGCTATTTTGGCTCCGTTGTGCCAGAACAGAATAGCAGGGCCATGTCACTGAGGGCTACCAACTGTAAAACTGGAGTTAGTGTTCTTCGTTGTCGAACGGCAATCAAGTGCGTCCATTTGTTTTGCCATTCATTGGAAGACAACTTCCGTGGGTGAGCGACACAACTACACACAGCTAAAAGCTACAAGTAGGGCACTTTGACACACTCAGACACGTTGTCACGTTGTGCGGAACCGCTAACCTGAAACCTCAGTGCGTTGGAAGGTAAGTACTTCTAAGTGTTTGGTGTGGGGCTAGGGTGGGGTAGGCATGAGCTGGCAGGACTAACCAGACAAAGGGCACTGTTCATTGTTAGCGCACATGAATGGAACAACGTATGATAGATGACAAACTGGGGATGTGAGTGGAAGTGATCCTCACGAAAGTATCATTGTGATCCTAACAATACTGCTGGACTTGCTCACTGCAAAGGTATGTGCAATCCAGGGTACTGCAATTATTGTAGAGAAAGCAGGGTTCCAGTTAACAGAGAAAGTAAAAAAACAAAAAAAAACAGATAAAAATTCATCCAAAACATGTATTTTGTTCTGCCACAGGTTTTACGACAACCAGCGTTAAGCACATCACAAATCCTAGAGGAAGAGGATTTCTTGCTTGTAACTGGGCTTGCAGGTCTCGTGTTTCCAGGAGACCTGCCGAGTCATCTTCCGGAGGGAGAGTGAGCTCGGAACTGTGTGGCATGATTTCGTAAGGGAGGGGTTCCACGCAGCCTTTCCATATCTCCTCTGTGAACTCTGATAACACTACAAATGCAATAGTGTGGGTGGTCTAACGGGTATCAGGGGGTCTAATGTTTTTTTTAAATGTCCATTGCAACACCGCCATCTCAACGGTCCTCTGAGGAGTGTGTGTGTGTGTGTGTGTGTGTGGGAGGGGGCTGTGTTGCCTGGAGCTTTGCGATAGTGAGCCTTGCAGAGGCACAGTCGCCCCCGGAGCGATTCAGCGCTTGGCTGCAGAGATTACCATCCAGGATTTGCTTATCTCGTTTTCTGCAGCGATCAACTGGTTCTTCTCTGTAAATGGAAGGGAGCAGTAAGTGGACATTTAAGGGCGTTCATTGGAAACCCAATATCCTCAGAGGAGAAGGCCCTGCCCGCTCACCTCACATGCCTCCCTCCCTCCTGGTCGTGCCAGATGCAGGAGCACAACCGTGCGGGGTGGACTCTTCCGCAATGCAAGCCGTACAAAATGTCACGTCATCAGTGTCTTTAGATGTGTACCTTTTGAAGATCACTTGTTAAAATGAACAGCGATAACAACAACAACATCAACGACAACAAGATAACATTCCCAGGCAGTATTAGTATAGCCATCAGCTCAATGTGTTCATTCACTAAATTGCAATAGCTAGGGGTAGAGTCAGAGAGAGAGAGAGAGAGATGGGGCACAAACAAGGAGAGACTTTGCACTGGAGCTGATAAGAGCGCATCGGGTAAGAAATCCCTAAATAAGGAATGCTGGCTGGATAGTACCAAACCGATTGGTCTTTTAATTAATGGACCTGGATTACCGTAACTCAAACCGTCTTAAAAGTGCCAGCACGTGTGACTTTTTATCAGAAGTACATTCATGAATTAGTTCAGAGGGGGAAGTGGCCTCAACGTTTTCCTGTGGTACTTTTTGTTCCATAAAAATGTACGCCGAGTGTCTCAGAAGAGCAATGAAACTCTCGGTTCCCTTTTTCTAAAAATACAAACGGGACATCTCCCTTTAACTGTATTGGTGATTCACATGTATCTTATCTGCTGCATATTGCTCAATATAGAAGGTACCCGTTTACGGTCCACCCTCAAATATGCTTATGCAAATAAGCAAATTCTCAACATGCAAATGATGAAAAGACAATTAAACTGAGCCACACCACAGTGAGTGACTAGGGGTTATCTCAATGAACCAACGCAAGTTGATTTGCGGTACTTCCATTTGTGCCAACCAAAGGGAGGTAAACGTTTGGTGTAAGGCAAAAGCTCTGGAAGAGAGAAGGTAAAGGTTTGACCGAGGGTTCCAGGCTGAAACCATTTTCATTTGAAAAGAAGTACCCAATACTCAAAATACAATAAGTTACAATGTTGCAATTTAAAGACCTTTATTAATTCCGAAAAGCTTTTGTTCAGGGGTTCTAGTGATTGTTTAACTGAGCACGGACCAAAATATTGCAATGTATGAAAATTCAAATGATCGAATCAAAGGACCTAAGGACTGCCTGAATATGTCTTTTGAAGTGAAAGGTGAACAGGGGAGCCACATGCGCAGTGCTCTGTGGTTTGTTTTCTGCCGCGGATCCCTTTCACCGAAGCACGCCTCCAAGCCAAAGGAGTACTCTCCTCGGAAGGCGCCCATTGGTGAGAGCGCTGCTTTGTGGTGCGTTTATTCGTTGCCAAAGAGCAGTCGTGAACTATTTAGCTCGCCAAGTTACGGTTGCATTGCTGGCAGGTTAATCGTGCCCCGTAGACGCCGTGTCTTCAGTTTCTCAGGTGGTGTTGGTGGTGGTGTGGCAGAGCAGCGAGGAGAGCGTTTGAAACGACAGAACGAAGCTGTAGATTCAGAGATGCCCATTCACTTGGCTGGAGAAGAAGGGAGAGGGGCCCAACCGAGTCTAAGCGTGTTAAACAACACAAACGGTTCTTCCAAACAGAATCAAAAAGTCCAACGCTTGGTGGAAGATGGAAGAATTGGAATTACTGACAATAACAATCATCGTTGCTGTTGTTTTTTCCCCTCCAAAAAACGAAAAGAGCACGTGTGTTGCCGAAGTACCGTGGGATGTGTTGTCACTGGAAATACCTCCACATTTGGTGATAGTGTAGAGCGAAATGTGGCGTAAAATTGTGTTGCATTGTTGCATGTATGTATTACATATGTATTGCAGGTTTCCCACCTCTATTTTTGGATGCTTCGTACCTCGTACCACCTGCAAAGCAACCTACGCCTCCGCAATTTTGATTGTCGTTTATAGACACATTTTTGGGGGAAGGAATTTGGTATATTGTAACAAAATACATTTTAGTGTATTTTTGCCACTCCCTGCTCTCGGCCCAGCAGGCCCTCAAGCAGACACATGTGCATACAGGCGCACACATACACAAATGGGGCCTTTTTCCCTCCAAAAACATCTGTTTCTGTGCACAAAGACTGCAAGGAGCCCTTGCTCCTCCAGCTGAGCGCCTTAATGTAAATCTTCCACGATTCCCTGGAGGGGAGGAGCTTGGGAGAGAACCTGAGCTGAGGTCACAGTTCCAAGAAGACGTGCACTACATTTTTGGAACATTCTGTGCAGGCATACGTTTGCAGACAAACTGCCTTCTATTACAGACCCAGCATGAAAAGCATTAGCTGGATAACTACATTCAGATTTGATCTGGTACAATGTAATTCTTTTTAAGAAATCCAAATGCACAGGCATGTTTAAAAAGTCTATCTCTCTGTACGGCGTGTGAAAATGTCAAATTTCGTAATGATCATTCAACATGTCTGCAATAATAATGTGATCAGATGAGGTCGTGTCACAGCAGTAAGCCCGATTACATTTATTGCCCAAACGGTAATTCCACCAATCTCGTGCTAAAGCTAAACCCTGGCACACAGGTGGAAACGGAGCTGTCCCTCCTCTAAGGTGGAGAGTGTGTATGAGGGGGTGACGCACACAGACAGCAGTCATCACATGCAGCCTGCATGTGTGTAGTGGGGGACATTGAGGAAAAAAAAAAAAAAATCAAGGGGTCCGTTCTCAGAAGCCACAGAGAATGCTTCTTGGAAATGTGTCATAGTGTGTTACTGTGCAAGAGGGTAGGGGCAGCTAGTGGTGCTGGCAGAAGGGGGCCCCACCTCACACCGATGCTATTTATAGCGACAGATGGTGTGAAAGAGAGAGGGAGAAAAGGAGAGGTTCCAGGGCGCTGGAGGAGTCCTGTGACTGCGCGCCGGCCGTGGCACATCGAGTCCTGTGCAGCTCCTTCCCATGTAGGGCGGAGGGCCGGCGCGGCTCACGGACAGCTGATGTCCACACTTGACCCGCAACCTGACACCACGCTCCCCCAGCGCCGCGCGGAACCTCGCTCATTCCCCGCGGATTCCCAGAAACACGCGGGCTCCGGCCTTTGAAGGCCAAGCTGCTGCCACTGTCACATGACACCCGCGCACAGGCGTGCGCCTACGCGACAAATGTGTTCTACAGCACCGTTTTTTCTGACTCAAAAACGACGTGAGCCACTACAACAGGTGAATGCTTTCATTGAGTCAACGGTCAATATTTTAAAACAAAAGTGCTAGGCGGTTGATGCCTGCACTTTCTCAAGGGGGCGCATTTGTGACTTCCACTGCCACCAGATATGGTAGTTGGTAACTAAATGTGCCGTCCTGCAATTTCCACAAAGTTCCTGTGAATGAGTCCTCTCTGATTTACATTTCTCATAACCCACTGAACTTAAACATCTTAGGGCTTTTGCAGCAGGGTTTCTTTTAGCATTTATGCTTCTGATTCCGTGTGGCTCAGTAGGTAGAGCACGGCGTTGACCACGCTTAGGTTGTGGGACCGCATATACTGAAAAATGTATGCATTCACTACTGTGAGTCACTTTGGATAAAAGCTAAATGGCATGTATATATATATACACTTCAATCTTGAAGGATAAACAGTACTACAGCATATAGATACCTGAGAAACAAAGTATGTGTTAGTCTTTTTTTTCATCATTTTGAGCTTCAGTTGATCTGATACTTCAAACGTACGAATTCACAAGTCAGATTACAGTAAATACAAGATTAAAGCATGGTGTCAAGTTTCCTTCAGTACTACACCATAAAAGAGGGCCTTTCAGCGGCCCTCGTTTGCGTCTGTGTGTCTCTGTGTCCCTGGTGTCCTGCTGCAGGCCTCGTGACTCCAACATACTGTGACCGAAAGAGTTCCCCTCAGGCCGGGGTGCCAGTGATCTCTGTCCCAGGCACTCTCACATCAACTGGCACATCAATAAGCCATTTGTCTCACCCCGATCTTAGAATAGGCCTTAATACCCGTTTATTTTCCCTTACATTCCTCTACGACCCACAGGGCTTTACACCAATCAAGGAGGAATGCAACCAGCTTTAAGGTGAGTTAGCCGTTTTCAAACATCTACACTCGTCCGTTTCGGAAGAGAGCCCGGAGGCTGTATATAAGCCACAATGTGGTGACTTTTTTGTAATAGAGTAAATGGCGTGGATAAAGCTGCAAAGGCTTCGTTTAAATACCACTTTAAATGTGACCTGTTAATCTTGAAGAAATCCACCAAATTGCTAGTTGTGCTGCAGGCACAAATCCCTGCCATGGGTTTTCAATAATGCAGGGTTTGGATGCTTTCTGTCCTAATTCAACTGATGTATTCTAGTGGGGGAAATAATGTGCCAATATTAATTAGTTCAATAAACTGTGAAATGTCAACGTAAATAATTCAATGTTTTACATTTAATAATTTATCTCCACATTTATTTCATTATTTGTATATTTAATTCATTAATACTGGCACACCTGCGGTGTGAAATGTGAAATAATTCAATCTGTCAACATCACCCATCAAAGCCAGTGGGCGGGATCTAAAATTTGATTGGTTGGTCGAATTCAATCGATCTATTTTGAAAATCGCGGCCTAGCGGTGGAAGGGGATGACGGTTCTCGCGCATTAGTGAGAGATGTTTATCATTATCAGAGGAGATGGAAGCTAATATGGCAAACCCTGACTTAGTCACCTGTCGGGTTGAGAAATTCGTCATTGGGATGACCTCAGCACTGCCTGACAGTGACATTAGCTACAACGTTGTCGCGATGGAAGATGAAGTTTTGCAGCGAGTTAGGTCGCATGGAGCTCTTGTTACCCAAGGGCCTTTTTGGATCAGTTTGGATCTGGGCTCGGGTGTGGCCGGTGCCCTGAGCAGTGTCAGACTGGGGGTGTAAAACAATTTGCACACCCTGAAGGTGCTATGATGGCCCTTCACATTCTTTTTTTTATGCTTTCTCCCCTTTTTTCTCCCAATTTGGAATGCCCAGTTGTATTTTAAGCCACGCCATACTAGCCAAGCCAGGATAACCCTGGGATCATTCTAGACACGCCACACTATGGGTTCTGCATTTGTTAGAGTGCATCAAAATTACCAATCTCACCTGGCATTTGTCTGGTGTGACCATCAAGACATGGATCGTGGCAGTTTAATGAATCGTGCTGGATTTGCATAGTTACTAATACTAAATAAAACACACATTTTCAAGGAAACTGCTACTGACAATTCACTCTCATCCACTGGTGTCAATTTAGAACATGCGCAGGTCAATGCGATCCATTACCAGGGACATTGCTGTAAAATCCTGTGACACATGAATTTGCCACAGATAACCAATTCACCAATTGTTCTCAATCACCCTGGATCTCACCCAATGTCTCATTCCTTAGACTACATTCCATCTCAATTCATTCCAATCCTGCTCATATTACCCAGACTGTTGCCAAATGCAAGAGAAGCAAGCCAAGCACCTAAAATATTTTAATGATTGAGAATAAGGGCAGCACTACATTTCAAACATGTCCATACAAAATCCTAACCAGAACCAAACTAGAACAATACAATTTGCTCATTTTGAGCAAACCCAATTCATTGACATAGATATACCATACATATAAAATGGTGCTATGTGGCTAATTGAATTTGCATTTCATTGTTTCTCGCTTCAAAGAAAAGAGTGAATTGCCCTTCCTGCAATTTCATCTCAATATCCTTCAGAGCAAAATATTTCCCAGAGAAAGCAGTGCTGCATGTGTAATCATTTAACACATCACTTGATAAGCACTGCAAAGTGGCAGGTTTCACTGAAGCACCTCAACATGAACGCAGAAATGTAGTCCCGTGCACACCCCCAGTAATGAGCCAATAAAAACTGTGGGGTTTGTCACATAAAGTCCAATGGGGTACTTCTGCAAGATGGTGTGAATGCTTTAGTACTCCCGTGCAAAGACCTTCTGAAACTACACCAGTATGATTCCAGCCTTGTGTGAATAGTTCAGTGTGAATAGAGTTTAGGGAGTACGTCCCCCCACCCCCGTCGCTCATACTTTCCACCGCCAGATGTGCTAGCGGGGGTGAAAACTCCGCGCAATGCTTTAAGGACTGCTCACCGGGGCGAGGTGAGCGCTTTAACAAAGGTTCGTCAACCGTTGTTCATCAGAACAAAAGGATCCCCAGTAGGATGACTGTTTCCTTCTACATTCCACTGAGGCCACCGTACACACCAGGGCTTTTCAGTGGCTCCGTTGTGTAATTACTCCCTTCCTTGTGCCGGCAGCCGAGCTGCCTTGCTACACTGTTGGAACATTATGTAATTAACAGAAGTTCAATTCCAGACAAAGCAACTCTCTGACCCTCCCACAGAAAATACCCCGCTGTGAATCTGTGAGTGAGTCCAGGACCCGATGTGCCACAGGACGCTTCCCCTTCCTCCCATGTGACGATTTGTCATGCGGCAGCCCGAGCGAGGCCCGGTTTATCTACGATTGAAAACATCCGAGAATTATCAAAGCTCTTTTTTTCCCCTCCTTCATTTTCCCCCTCTCTTGTAAACTGGGTCGTGGGTTAAGCAGGATGTGGGAGCAAGGCACTTTTCACACGCGGAGTAAGAGACGGAAATAAAATCCCCCCAGCTGTAGACTCCCAAAGGACACTGTCTGAGTGCACTTTAAAAACATTTTTTTATAGACGCTCACCCACCCATTAACAATTAGCCTACTGTACATTCATCCTCCGGCTTATAAATGCGCTTCTTACTTGTGTTATGATCCATGTAAAGGAAATTGCTCACGATGATGTGATTGCTCCATCACAAATTAATACCGTATTTGAATCTTCTTTTTTTCTTTCTCCCTTTTAAACCCGCAAACCAGGGGGGTTGAAGGAGTTGCCCTGTTAAAATGGCTTATTGCGCCCCCTTGTGGAGAAGAGGATCCAATTCATTCCAAAACCACTGTTGGTTCAATACAAATAGGCAGGACTGTAGTATCAGATTCACATCTCTCTCTGGGCATGAAACCTTGTTACTTTTGGACAAAGGGGTCATTGTATGGCGTGCACTTAAAATAAGTCACTAGGTTTGTCACATGCGATGATAAACAAATAGTTCATTGAGAACAGAGAAAACATTTCCCCTCAGTGATGCGGCATTCCTGAGACATTCCACACTGATCAGTACAGTGGACTGGCAACAGAGACTGGACCACTCACAAGACCAAGCCCATTATAACCAGCGGAAGTAGACCACTTGCATTACAGGGAACAAATACAAAGTACACCTTTGCAGCTGAAGACACTCAAGAGAGGATGTGGTTAGGATGACCGATTTAGGTTTCTCAAAACAATTGTGTGGTGTGAAAGTTATATGCAAATACGCCTTAGTGTTTGACCAAACAGTGCTGACAGAAATTGGCAGATGCAATATTATAATATAGTATCAGTGCATCACTTTGCAGACATCATTTAAAGTCAAACTTGGGCTTCCTGCATTTGTCTAGACACAGAAGCGTCGAGGAGCACCGCAAATATAATGCAGATGTCAGTCTTTCACATTGGACAAAACAACCAGGCTTTCAATAGTGCGTGGGCAACCTGCACTTTCAAAGTGCCTTTGCCAGTCGCACCACTCGGGAGGTCCTATATTAGGAATATGAATAAGTTGTCTTTCACAACCTCAATCAGAGCGGCACGGTGGTGCAGTGGATAGCACTGTCGCCTCACAGCAAGAAGGTCTTGGGTTCGAATCCAGGCCGGGGGCCTTTCTGTGCGGAGTTTGCATGTTCTCCCGTGTGTCGCGTGGGTTTCCTCCGGGTACTCCGGTTTCCTCCCACAGTCCAAAGACATGCACGTTAATTGGAGAGTCTAAATTGCCCGTAGGTATGAGTGTGTGAGTGAATGGTGTGTGTGTGCCCTGCGATGGATTGGCGACCTGTCCAGGGTGTATTCCTGCCTCTCGCCCGGAACGCATGCTGGGATAGGCTCCAGCCCCCGCGACCCTGACCAGGAATAAGCGGCTTAGATAATGGATGGATGGAACCTCAATCAGCTGACAATTTGGGATCTCTCAATTTAAATAGACACTTTCTAAAAACGAATCAATGTGCTGATCCTTTGTAACCTGATTTTGGTTCCGTTTTAGTTGCATCCTTAACATTATATAGCAAGCCAAGTGCTAGGAAAAAACA
Organism: Aldrovandia affinis; assembly: GCA_029706075.1. Lineage (NCBI taxonomy): Eukaryota > Metazoa > Chordata > Actinopteri > Notacanthiformes > Halosauridae > Aldrovandia > Aldrovandia affinis. The sequence goes on along the minus strand of JAINUG010000074.1, from coordinate 2,040,674 downwards.
AAAAAATCACACAAGAGCTTCCAATAGCATGACAATCACAAATGAAAAGAAAACAGGGATTAGTTTAACATTTATTTTGCCATTTTAGAAACAGAAATTAAAATATAAATACATCTCTTCCACACTAGATAACCCTTACCTGAGCTGTCCACAGCATCAGACAACACAAAACCCCTGTTCCTGAACCGGGTCATTAAGGTGCGATCGCTCCAAAAAGAACAAACGGGAGCACACAGCAACACCTGGCCTTCAGCAATTGAGGCCCAGATTCCATCTCAATGCAATGTTGTTGTCTTTAATTTATTGAAACTTAGCCAGTGACACTTATCTGCTAATTAAACAAAACTGAGATGCGCAGTCACTGTCATTTATGAAAAATGTGTGAGTAACAAATAAGTAGCACCTTCTTAATTGAATTTTTTTTTTTTTTAAACTAAAAAAATTAAGGACAAAGGGCATTGTGGCTCAATTGAATCCAGGCCTAAACCTCTCCACAGTTCAACGCTCCTCCCAAATAACCACAACACTTTGCTTCCTATCAGTTCCAAACCCACCCGTGGTGATATTCGGCCTCCTCATGCCTCAAGACAAAACATACTTTTGTGATACCGATGCAGAAAACAGCATGAACGTGCTGAGGTTTAACAACCGGAACTGAAACAAACGTGAAAATTATTTCGAAATCAAAGCAGGAAAAGACTAATTTGGCACCATAACAACATTTCTGATTCCACAAACACATCAGGATCAGGTAAGAGAGAGAATTTGGGGGAAATTAAAATTATTTTTCTTGTAACCCCATCGGCCTGTGAATAATGTGCAAACAACACTGGCTCTGCGTTGTTTGTCAAGTCCGCTCTCTGCAATCTTGTGTGCTTTCAGAAGAGGGCAGCAGAGGCACGGTGAAGGTGCCTTCTGGGACTGTGCGTGTGTGTAGTGTGTGACTGGGCTTTTTGTTTGGTCTGCACATTTGGAAGCTGTGAATCGGTCTGTCAATCTAGCTTCTTCCTTCTCAGGTGGAGCTTGCAGGAGACCGTGAGGTAGCGCTTAATTCAGCGGAGGCTCGAGGCTGTCATGACTAAGACGCCTTGCCGAGCTCGATCTTCTTCTGGATGGCTCGTGCCGAATGGTATATCAGAGAATCGATCAGCCCGGCCACTGCGGACGAGAGCGCCGAAACATTTTAGACATTTTCTTTTCACAAAATACATTTTGCAGAAATGCATTAACCTGAAACTGTGCCTCTGATCAATACGGTACTGGGTCCTAGAATATGAAACTCCACTAACCTTCAATACTTCCCAAACTATGCGCATATCGTGCAAATATTTCAGAGCAGACATTCGGTAGATTACCACGAATAAGTGAAATTGTATTATACTCTTACTTAGTCATCCAGTTTAACAAACAGTGAGTGACAAAAGCTAAAGACGGATGAATATGGAGGGGTGCACAAACCTGTGAATACTCCACCAATGATGGCACACACTCCTGTCAGGAAGTGGGTGAAGGATCTAAAAAGAAGACAGAAAGAATCATGACATCCCCTCAGACTGAATACCCGTCATGCCAAAGAGCCCCTGTCGGATGGGTGGATATCCATGTGCTGGATAGGATTTAGGAGAGCGGCCAATTAAATCAATCCTAATCAATGCAATATGGATAGCTGAAATCTGTAAGCACCTACACGTCTACAGGCGTTGAGGTGGTGATAATTATCGTGCTCACCTATTTGCAAAGACATTGCTAGACTGGACAATCGACAGGAATGTCCCAAGGTTTCTCTTTTGCAAGAATGTCATATTCTCGTGTCTGCTTCTTCCGCTCAAGGGGCAGAAGGACCCTACCTCTGTTTCTCTGTAAACTTCACCATCATGGGGGAGAGTTCGTACAGCACAAACACCCCTGGCAACCCCTGGTCCCCGATCAAACCATTAGCCACTTTCTCGTGCCGAGTTACAGAGAACTGATTGGTTTTCACCACCTGTCAAACAGAAATAAAACACAAGATAGAGGCCACAACCCTAAAGTCAGGAAGGAACAGACAAGGTGCAAAACGGTTAGGAATTCATAAGACAAGTAATGTCAACCTCTCGACTACGTTTAAATATATTTATTTGGGAAACACAAGCAGCACCTCAACATAATGCATGCTTACTCATGCATCAAAGAAGAGTGTCCTAAACTAGCTGCTTGAGCCCAAAGAGATGTTGCTAAAATATATATTGTCAAATTATCTGCTGAGATGTGAATGGGGGAGCCCAATCACATGATATTTTCTCAATGTGAGGCAATATTTACATTTGCAGTTGAAGTTACACTGATTGATTGGTACAATTACATAAGGGGTGCAAATATTGTGTATTCTTACCTTTATGTCTGGTCATGTAATCTATAATTTCACAATATGACACTCATAAAAAACATGAGTCTACTCACCTCTCCATCTCCTTTTACGTAAATTGTTGGTACTATCTTCACAAAATACTGGTACATCATAGACGCTAAAATAAAATAGAATTAAATTACATTAGTTGAACAGTCCCGGAGAATGGCACAGTGATTTACAACTACGGCTTGCGGCCTCCACCGGCAGGGGGCGCTCCAAAGAATGTTTAACACCTTTTTGCTGGTTCACCCAGATCACGTGCCAGGGGTGTGCTTCAGAAGTATCACTTCCCTGTCACGACTTGAAATCCTGCTAAACTGATCTTTACTCTTGAGCAAGCGGGTAAACAGTCCAAGCGAGAATAAGCATAGCGCCTAAGGAACCGATAGGACTTGAAAGTTAGGAAAACAAGGTAAGATTTTGAATAATGAATGTAAAACAATCGAAATGGCGCCTTGTAGCCGGAGTAGCTATCCAAGGCTAGGCCGAGGTGACACGGCTGCGAACGTCGTTAGCTCGCTATCACCCACCACGAAATAATTACAAGTCAAAAACCCAAAAATGAAAGATACCGATCGTTACGTACGTATATAGAATTAAAATTAAAAGTAAGAAAGAAAGTAAAACAATCATCTTGTTACTGCGGGCGGTATAAATGCGTTCAGAGAAATTTAGGTTGACCTGCTAGCGCTTTCTGCAAACGTCCGTTACAAAGCTATGTAGTCATAGTTACTGTTTCATACGGTTACATTTGAAAAATTTAGAAGACTCTCTTCTAAAGATCAGCGCTAGACATTAGTGATACACTGTCGTCACTGAAGCATTGTGGGATAGTGATTAGCGAACAGTCATCTACGCATCGTTATCCTATCTAATAGACTTGCAAACAACTGGAAAGTCATCTCCAGCCAAGAACCTAGCTTGCCATTATCACGTCGCAGTGGGATTTATTGAGCTACGACGTAAGGATATAGTTATCTTGCGAAATTAATGTTTATGACTTCGCATAGCCCCAATTCCACCTCTAAGCAGTATGTGACAAAAAATTGAGTTCTATTCGTTCTTGCAGATGCCGGTAGCAGTCGGACCGTATGGGCAGGCTCAGCCCAACTGCTTTGACAGAATTAAGATGGGATTCATGATGGGATTCGCTGTTGGAATGGCGGCAGGTGCCATGTTTGGAACATTCTCCTGTCTGAGGTAAGACTGAATTTTTCCACTGCTTATCTAAAGGCAAACGGAGGCTGCAGCATGTGTGCAGGAACAAGCATTGGTCAGATGCAAGAGCAAACTGCTGCTATCCACAATGCATTACTTAGTGAATTTGACAATGTCATGTTCCTGTCCTCTGCAGGATTGGGATGAGAGGAAGAGAGCTGATGGGAGGAGTTGGGAAGACCATGATGCAGAGTGGGGGAACCTTCGGCACCTTCATGGCCATAGGGATGGGAATTCGCTGCTGATACCACCTTTCTGTACTTTACACGACGCAAGACTCTTTCATTCAGCTGTTCATCACACGTCAGATTGCATATTCAATGTAAATGATTTTGGAAGGAAACAGTCCAATAAAGTCTGTGACTTAAATCGCACATTGAGGAAAAGTTATTCACAGGGCCTGGGTGACCAATCCAGCTCCTTACTCTGGGGTTGTAAAGGTTTATAATCTCAATTGGTGAAATACAGCATGCCTATTCAGGACCTGTTGGTCTTCAGAACAACAAGCGTATATTCTCGGTTTGGTGTCAAGAGTCAACCCCTGCCTTTTGGTCTGGTTGATGCTAACCAAAGGAATGATCTTGTTTCGTAGCAGGAGGAAAAGTAAGTCCAAACCTTGCGGTGCAGCAACATCAGTCCCGTCCAATGGGTTGACAATGCCAGGGTAATCCTTCCCAAAGGAGAGGTGTCTGATAAAGTGAGTCATGTTGATCTGCCGTGAGAAGAGGCAAAGAATTAGTCTGTCACCTAACTTTGAGAGCGAACATTCTGTGACATAAAAGGAAATCCATGTAGCTACTTACGTTGTCTAGACCAAAACTCTGTAGATCATGAACTGCAAAGGAAACACAAGCGGTTTAGGCTATGTTTTTTTATTTTTTATGCTAAGAGCAGCCTCATGTCATCTCAGGGGTTTGGATGGATGCAAACAGAGAATTTACTTTTAATTGAAAAGCTTTTGAAAAGTATTGTTTAATGTGAAACTATCACTATTGGATTAAAAATATTACGTGTTGAGTCGGTCTGAATTGAAACGGGAGGCAAATGGCACATTCAGAGAACGATTATTTCAGAGGTGAATTTGTAGGTAAAAAAAATGCAAACTTTTGATTTGTTCTCCCTCACCGTCAAATTAATCTGAGCTACAGGTGAAAAGTCACAAGCTGGTTATTTGCAAAAGACAATTTTAAAAAGCAACAAAAAGCTCAAACAATTTTGTGGTTTCTTTTTTCACAGTTAAGTAACAGGGTAAATGCAGACTTGGTCAAAATGTCCTGGTATTACAGATTATACTCCGGACTTCTTTTGAATGACCAGACAATTTGCAGGGGATCTTATGGGTTTGATAAATAAATAAAATGGGGGGTAAAAATAGATCCAACTTACTTTCCACAGCGTGCACTGCAGAAAGAAGAAAAATAAAGTCACTATAAGACGCACCTCGGGAGAACACAGAAAATCCTCCAGCCCAAGAGGACAGCGAGTGAATCCTGCTTTTACTGAGAGCTTCACTACAGGGTGACCAGCATCAAGGCCAGTCCCAATGCAGTTCTTTTCAGGGAACTCAGTAAAGTCAGGCCTCCTTATCTCTTCAAGGGCAGTGGGTCCAAATTTGATCTGTGGACATGGACAATTCGCTGGTTTGGACTAACTTGTGTTTTTAAAAAGTCTACACAAAGCCAGTCGCTCTGAGCAGACTGATTACGCTAGAGAACATAGGATGGACAAGTGAAAGCAGGGAAAGTCACCAGACACTGGTTAAGCCAGTCTCCTGCACCAAGCAAGATGGGTGACCGGTTTCTGCGGACACGTCAGCGATTTTGGAGACCAGTCAATATCTTTTTAACAAGCCTACAGCTTGTACTGAACTGTGTATACCTTGTTACTTAATTTGACATTGATTTGAGTGACCCTATTAATTTGGAGAAAATTAGCAGCACACCTGGAATAAAAAATAAAAAAAATGGTGCATTCAAGTGAAAAAAACATTGTCACTTTAGAGTAGATTCAGAAAAGGGGATTTGGCAAGAAGTGGAGCTGAACGAGGCTTTTGATCATTGTTGCCTTTTACACAGAGATTCAGCTTCATGTCATATGTCCTTAACGTGTCAAGTTATCCTCCTTTGGGAATCTGCTGCCAAGTGACTTCTCTTATTAACTACAAGGCCAACCAGCATAGCAACCGATGGCAGAGTTTAGCTTCTTGCATTTACAGGCAGGTAGCAGCAAATTGAAATAAAAGCACAGGTTAGGTAGCAATTTCAGGCTGATGAGCTCTCGTGTTGGTTAGATGATTAATGTTGCTATAACTGAAACATGCAAGGCAATCATGTATTGCACCAAGATAGAGATGCAGATGATGTTATGTGATGAGTTGATTATTCCCAGGTATTTCAACTATGAATGCATGGCTTTACTATGCAGCAATATAGGTATTAGTCATTCATTCTTATCTTGGGAAAATAGCTTCATACATGAAAGGCATACATTAGGGAAAATATTTATCATGTAGAGTTGGATACCTCTATTCTATTCCTGCAGGACCCCAAGCTAACAGGTTTCCTGCCCATTCAACCACTTATCAATTTATATTTTTACTCATATTAAATGGTAGTTAACTACCTCCGAGAACTGGGAGGAGTGGTTATTTGAGAGAAACCTGCAAGAGAGTAGCTTGACGGAAGTAGGAACCAACTGGGATTGAGCAACCATAATGTATAGCCTCGTCAAGAAGTAGCATAAGGTAACCCACAGAAATGCAGAGGGTACAAGGATGGGATTTACAAGTACAGTAATGTGCTGGCAAATATGCATTAAAAATATTTCAAACCGTCAACATGTATCCAAAAATGTTACAAAACTCACATTGCATAGTCACCTAAACGCCACACTGAATCAGTCGCTTTTCGACTGTCAAGCCAAAGTTGGGCGAGTCGAGGCATGCTAGTGCTCAATGTTTTTCCACGGGCACTTCTGGGCCTCGGCGGTGCCGAAGCCGTGCCATCCGGGGTGAGGGTCTGAGTTTCATATAATTTCTCGCATTCGCTTTTCTTTAAAGCTGCTCCAACATGAAACCATCAGGAGCATTACACAAACGATAGCTTCAGGCTAGAGCTGGACGATATGGACAAAAACAATTATGACGATAATTTGACCTTAATCCCTCGATTACGATAATGTGACACTTGACCAAAGTGGGACCAAACCGCATAGGTTGCCCCCTTCTTAGGTAATAACATTTTGGCAGCAGGCAGCAGGCCTCTACATGCACGAGCGACAGCAGCGCGACAGCAACACAACTAGGGCTCTGCAACATCAACGCAACCTCTGCGACCTACGCAGAGAGGGTTGCAGAGGATGTCGCATACCTAGTACAAAAATCTAACTCGCGACCACAGCACAACAGTTCACGTAGATGTTGCGCATAATTTATTGGTTGGTTAGCGAATGAACTATGTCAGTCATAGTTCATCGAACTAGTACATCAATTTTTTACATTTTAAGCATTTAGCAGACGCTCTTATCCAGAGCGACTTACCAGATGTGCATTAATACATGGCAAGAACAATCATAATTCCCGCAAGAGATTAGTGCAGTAATACAGCGATAGACATTGTTGTTGGCAGCTGCATACCATACCTGTATATATCTACGTTAGCTAAGCAAAACTATCAATATCTAGCTAGCTAGCTAGCTAGCAACCTACCTGGTATCATGGCCAAATAAAGCTAGCTAACAGTAGCTAATGATATAGATAGCTAGCATAATTTTCTCGACACAATATAAAATGAACCAGCTTCAGGAAAGATTGGCTGAAGAAATTCGAAGGTACAGGAGTTTCCCTGCTTTCATGAAAACTTTACCGACCTTGTTCAATACATTGATGCCTACTAGTGTACAGAAGTGTAAGAACACCATGTTGCATAGGCTGCGCATAACCATTGCAGAGGTATAAATTGCCGAGTGCTTGCGACATTGTTGCATTGCGCAAACCGCAAAGGAGTCGCACAAGTTACGCAGAAGCATGTAGAGGCCTTTACACGTCGTTGTCGTTCCTTAATCGAGAGTTACCCTCTGTATCAAGGGTGGCTGTGATTGGCTGCTGCGTAGAGGTTCCAAAAAAACCCAACAACCAATACTGCCAATAGGCCTTCTGTGTGACATCTCTGTATTCGTTGTTGTGATGAATGGTTGAACAGGAGGAACATAAGTTATTACCGAAATCAGACTTTTCCAAAATAATGTCAGTACGATTAATGAAATGTCCGTGAAAATCTGTGAAAATGTAGGTTATCATCCAGCTCTACTTCAGGCTCCATGTAGTTAGCTCACTGATCGTCAATACTTTCAGGAATCACTCTTGGGGGTAAATGCGTTTGAATGGGGGTGGGAAGTTTACACCGTTAACACCCACAAGAATATAGACAGGTGGAGTTCAGTGTGGCTTCAGCACCTCCAAGCCCTGGTCTGGGTAAAAGGAGATGAGCCTGGGTCGTTGGCACAGGGCGATTAGCATGACCACGCCCCACTTTTCAGCCTGGCCTGAGCTGACAGTGGAATTGTGTCTCAATTCAGTCCCAAGATGGTGAGCGGATGGTGAGGATGTTGGAAAACTTGCTGCACAGTGACTTTCTAGGACTGGACTTAAGGACTTAAGAGTAGGCAACCCTGGTCCTAGGGAGCCACAGGGCCTCTACAGTGGCAATAAAAAGTTTGTGAACCCTTTAGAATTGTCTGCTTTTCTCCATAAATTTGATGCAAAATACTTTTTCATTTATTTATTGAAGAAAATGATCCAACATTAAATGTTTTTGTTGGAAAAAGGATGTGAACCTTTGCTTTCAGTAACTAGTCTGACTCAACCAAACATTTCCGGTAACTGCTGATCAATCCTGCACATCGGCTTGGAGGAATTTTGGCCCATTCCTCCTTAGAGAACTGCTTCAACTCAGTTATGTTGGTGGGCTTCCTGGCATGAACTCCTTGCTTCAGGTCCTGCCACAACATTTCTATTGGATTGGACTTTGACTTTGACTTGGCCATTCCAAAACATGAAATTTCTTCTGCTTCAATCATTCTTTGGTAGACCGACTTGTGTGTTTAGGGTCGTTGTCTTACTGCATGACCCACCTTCTGTTGAGCTTCAGTTCACGGACGGATACCCTGACATTCTCCTGTAGAATTTGCTGGTACAATCCAGAAGTCATAGTTCCGTCAATGATGGCAAGCCGTCCTGGTCCCGAGGCAGCAAAGCAGCCCCAAACCATGACACTGCCACCACCGTGTTTCACGGTTGGGAGGAGGTTCTTATGTTGGAATGCAGTGTTTGGTTTTCACCAAACATATCGTTTCTCATTTAAGCCCCCAAAAATTATTTTCGATTCAGCCGTCCACAGAGCATTCTTCCAATTGTCTTTTGGCGCATCCAGGTGATCTTTACCAAACTTTAGATGGGCAGCAATGTTCTTTTTTGAGAGTAGTGGCTTCCTCCTTGCTATCCTCCCATGCACACCATTCTTGTTCAGTGTTTTCCTGATGGTGGACTCATGAACACTGACATTAGCTAATGCAAGAGAGGCCTGCAGATCCTTTGACGTTACCATGGGGTTCTTTCTGACCTCCTTGAATATTGTACGCCTTGCTCTTGGGAGTGATTTTTGTTGGATGACCACTCCTAGGGAGAGTAACATTGGTGTTGATTTTTCTCCATTTGTACACCATCTGCCTGACAGTGGATTGGTGGACCTTTTCCAGCCTGATGAGCAGACAACTCTTTTTCTGAGGTCCTCCTTTGATCGGGGCATGGCACGCTTCCACAAACCTCTGTGGTGAAGACCAGACTTTGATAGCGAAGACCCAGGTTTATGTTTTTTTTATTAAAGTCAGAAACATCTGACTTTAATTATCCCCTTAATTTGTTTAATCGGGTTCTCTTCATCTTTTAGAAGGACTTAGATGAAGATCTGATCACATTTTAGGTCAACATTATGCAGAAATGTAGACAATTCTGACGGGTTCACAAACTTTTTCTCGCCACTGTATATTTGCAACTACATAAACATGAGTAGTCAAATTTTCTGTCCATAGAAAATAAATCAATTAAGTACAATTCACACTTAAGGGGTAGACATCCCTGGTCCTGGAGACCGTTCAATGATCAATTAAAGCAGATGATTATACAGTTAAGTGCTGAGTAACAGCAAAAATTGGCAGACCCTACTGCTCTCCAGGACCAGGGTTGCCTGCCCCTGAAATAGTCCAGTGGAAATTTCTGGGTGCCCTGATAAACTAGTTAGCCCTGTCCACAGTAATCCCAAACTACAAACCACTGTATTTCATTAGGGAAAATGACCGTCTTCCATTTTACACAATTTGTTTTCAATGGCTTTATGATCCGGTTTATGTTTTTTCTGGCTCCTATATCATTTTACCTTCATTATTGTCCATCTCAACTGAAATATACAGTCTCTTCACATCAGGGGTGTCCAATCTTATCCGAGAAGGGCCGGTGTGGGTGCAGGCCTTTGTTCTAGCCCTGCATTAAAACACCCGATTCAACCAATTCACCAATCATGGTCTACAATCAAGACCATGATTTGTTGAATCAGGTTTAGTGCCGGGCTAGAACAAAAGCCTGCACCCACACCAGCCCTTCTCGGATAAGATTGGCCCCCCCTTGTCTACATCATCCAGATCATTAAATCTTAAGATTTTCTTCAAGGTGCAGAGCAATGTTATACCCACTGTATGCATGCACATGCATTGTTATCCAGAGAATCAGTGACTTTGCTAACTCTAGAACAGAGAAACACGCTACTTCAGAGCAGTCTGCCCGATAACTGAAAAGTCTCTGGTCACTGGTAACTGTGGTACGCAGCAGAAGAACAGGAGAGTCAACTTACCGCTCATGCCAGAGAACATTCGGAGGGGTTTGGGAGCAAACTCTTACATAAGAGCCTGTACCCACATCTGGTCTGAGACACGCTTCTCAAATTATAACAAATCTAGGGATGTTGTCCCCTTGGGTGCTCAACACTTGGTTGACAAATCAAAAGTATCTAAAGAAGCAATTGAACACTAGCGTAATTAAAATCCTTTGGCTGCAAAGCTAGGGTGGTTAGAGGGGGAAATGCAACCCCTGGAATGCTATTCTATATCAGATATCATATTTGGGAATTTCAATGCATTCATGAATCTTCCACTTAAGGGCCAGTGACTTGCTGTGTGCTTAACAAACAATCCAACAAAACTATTTCCATTGACGTAATTTACAAATGCCCCCCCAACAAAAAAATTCCAATTAGATATTCATGTAAAATGAAACTAAGAGAAACTGCAGAAGATTTGTTTTCTGAGAATAGCCCTGGGTGACCTTTAACCTTACCAATTGCAGATTAATTATTTGACTAAATCTGTTAATGATTTTATGATAATAATGATCATTTATATAAAAATAATTTGGGGAACAATATCGACAATTATATATAGAATTAGAAAATATCACTTAGAACCGATATTCTTTAAATATGCACATTTATTGCACCCCAGATCGAGGGAACAGTAAAGGCCTTTCAAAAGACGGGGACACAAGTAGACAATCATTTTTGTGGTGTACTCAGTACTTTTTGTTTTAAATCACAATTTTGCTGCACTGCAGTTAATCAATCAGAAATGCAACTGATACTTACTCGATGCATCAGACCAGAGGAGCAAAGACCCATTTTAACTATTCTTGAAAAAAACAATAATAACAATAAGGTGTCCTTGTGGCCTGTATGCTGCTAAGCAACTAGGTTGTAATGAACAGGACTTACCATGAACGTGAGACTGCTGGAAACTCTTTCCAGGGGCAAAGTGAAAATTCCCTGCCACCTGTCAAGATAAAGGTTCACAATTAGTCAAGTAGAACATTCGATGCATTTGGGTAAAATGACCCAGTGTTTGTGTTGAATGCATCTTTGCCATACCTTATTAACCTCCAGGAAGCCATACACCTGGCAGCCCTCATTCTTCTGCTCTTGCATCTTCTGGCTAAAGCCCTCTCTCTTGCACTGCTCAATGGTGTCTGGGTTCTTAAACGCCCAGCCCCTCCGGCGATACGCCTCCCGCACATCGTCGCAGGAATTGCAACACCTACAATGGGCACAAGCAGATTCCTCAAACCACCATCCCTGACAAGTGGAGTAACATGGCCGACCAACATGCGATTACCTGGCATTCGGAACACGCGGTAAGAATAACGTGGTAGGCAGTTTATAATACCTCCAAAACAAATTATAAAGTTAGTTTGTTGTCGATATACACTATCGGTCAAAAGTTTTAGAACACCCCCATTTTCCAGTTTTTACAGAAATTTAAGCAGTTCAAGTTCAGTGAATAATCTGAAATGATACAAAGGTAAACAGTAAACTGCCAGAGGTAATATTAAAAAATATATATATAAAATATATTTTATTTTAATTACAATTTTAAAAATTGTTTTTAAAAAGTTTAGGTTACCAAAAACTGAAAAATAATGTAAATGTCACAGTTATTTTTAAAAAGCCCCTTTTCAGGGAACAAGTAATGGGTTAACGTGGGTTAACAGTCACTCTGTGCAAGTCGTCGACTCTGGATCCAGCAAAAGAGCCCCAGACCATCACGCTTCGTCCTCCATGTTTGACAGTTGATGTCACACACTGAGGAACCATCCTTTCGCCTACTCGAAGATTTCAAATTTTGATTAATCGGTCCATAAGAACTTCTTCCAGTGTTCAGTAGTCCACTGGTGGTGCTTCATGGCCCAGGCAAGCCTCTTTTTCTTATTTTGCCGTCTTAGCAATGGCTTTCTTATTGCCACTCAACCTGTCAAACCTGCGGCTCGAAGTCTTCTCTATACAGTTGAAACTGAGACTTCCTTACTTCGACCAGTGTGAAGCTGTGCTTGAAGCTGTTGGCCCAAGGCCTAATTATATTTTTCCTTTACAAGCCGCCTATCACGCAAGCTGTTGACTCTCAGAAACTTGTCTTCTGATTTTGTTGTGGCTTTGGGTCTGCCAGACCTCTTCCTGTCAGAGTTTCCTCCAAGTGCCTTTTTATGGTATAAGAAACTACTCACTGCCAAAAAAAGTACATTATTTTTCCGTTTTTGGTAGCCTAAACTTTTTATTTATTTTCTTTATTTTTTAAAACCTCTTGCAGTTTACCGCTTACCTTTGTACAATTTCAGGTTATTCACTGGACTTGAACTGCTTAAATTTCAGTAAAAACTGGAAAATGGGGGTGTTCTAAAACTTTTGACCAGTAGTGTACATTGAATTGGCAATGTCATTTTTAAAGGGCCACACCCATTGCAATAAAAGTCCAGATTTTGTAGTGCCAAAACTTTTCAAGCTGACCCGAATGTAGCATTTTATTCTCTTAGTTCAACATTAGAGCTGGAAGTGAGGCTCCCTTCAGGTTTAACGCGTCTCATCTCTGCCAGTTTAAGGAGCCTGTACATTACAGGCTATTTATTCTGTACACAGCAGCTATAACCAGGGGCACATTCCCAGAGATCTCTCCTCAGCTGGGACTCACTTCAGGTCCTCAGTTTCTGCCCCATAACAGCTCTCACAGCGATCAGGATCCAGCTTGCTGGGATCAAATGCCTCTCCCTCCTCTTTCCCCAAATCTGTAAGAACAGAAGAAAAAAGTGAGCGAGGCTTCATGGGTGGGTCTATTATTATACTGCTATTTCCATCTAGAGTCAGATCATATTTGTCTAAGGATACAGGTATTGATTTCCTCTCGCCTGGATTAAAACAATGCTGTGTATCCTTGCCTAAATCACCAAGACTTAAACAGGCTCCAGTTGGTACAGAACTCTGCTAGGCATCTCATCAAAATGAATAAGAGGCATCACATCACACCAGTCTTGACCTCCTTGGACTTTACATAGAGAGCTCATATCATCTAACAAGTATTTTTATTTTATTGTTGCGACTACCCCAAAGCCTACTCAAAATGCCCTTTTGTGTTTTTATTTGACCTATGATGGATTTCCATGTCACACAACTTGTTTTATTTGTATCATTATTTTATTTATTTATATTTTTAATTTGTAAAACATTTGAGCATTGTATATTAAAAGCACCGTATAAATAATTGTATTATTAATATACCACACACTGTCAATCAAAAGTAATTGCCCTTCATAGAAAGACACGATTGGTTCAAATCAGTGAATTACTGACAACACTTGATGACTCAACCCATTTTGGGGTTCATGAAGCCCTCTAACCCTTTGACCACAATTGTACATAGCTCAAAAATAATGAATTCCTGTAACAATTATACTCAAGCATTTGTAGTCTATTACAAGAATGTCTATAGTCTATAATTCCAACACCAGCACAATCTTAAACCATCTGGAGATGACAATTATAATAATAAAAGTAAATAGCTCACTACACAGGACTAAGTTCCATCAAACTAAGTGACGTGAGCTAAAACACATGTTTAAAGTTTCTTATGTGTGAATCCTAATATCCAGGCCATCTGACTGCATCCCCACAATCACCATGCTTCTCTGCCTCGGAAGCAACAGGTTTCCCATCTTTGTCCAGTCTCTGTTTGAACAGGTTGTGTTCAACATCTAGCTGCTGCTCTCCAGCCACATCCATGGCGTCAATGCTGAGATCTAGTGCAAAGGAGACCTTTAATTAGGGATAATACAAACTCCTCCAAAAATGTAACCATTACACTTAATATTATGGTGTTATACATATACAATATAAAAGCATAGTCTCCACTAATTCAAACACGTAAACATGTGAAAACGTTCACAAAAGTATGTATGGCAACCTATGACATCTTGCAAACAAGAATCACGTTATTTTGTCTCAAAAGCAGTTTTGCTCATAGCTTTACGTGTCTTTTTAGCGAGTTATGGGTGTGGGTCTTCCAAGAATACCGTTTATGTTTAAATGTACAACCAATCCAAGACAATGGTATGCTTACATGCACATGGCATATTGGGGAATATGACATCGATATTGATTTTCAGCTTGTCTCCACGTGACGTGTCCACATACAATTCTGGGTGCACCTATAGAAAAAACATAATAAATAATCATCACTAACAGTGGCAGACTGGTGCTATTAATAATGCATGTAAACAAACGGTAACAAGTCCCCTATATGCATCCTCGTGAAGGAATGTAAAAACGACTTGTGTATACGTTTCCTTCCATCCATGGCGTTTGGTAGCGGATATCGTGTTTGTGTGCACAGGAGTACCTAAACATCGAACGTTACAATACAACCTCTCATTATTAATGGAGCAACTTTGTTAGCACCTAAGCTAGAAAACTTGGCTAGCTATTGTTGGGTATGTAGCTAGCTCTGCTGTTTTCTTGATTCTCGGATGATGGTTGCAACCGGACATAAATGTTGTATAGTGCTATCGCTACGGCCATGTAAAAACAATTATCATTCCTATTACAGTGACATCAATACACATGTGAACGATTGTGGACCATAGCTTGCCAGCTTAGTACATTGACCTACCTCTTTTGTGAGGTAATACTGCAACTCTGAGAAAAACAGGATCAACATGATTAGCCCGCTAACGATGGTTACTGCAAAACAGAAGAATAACTAAGGATTAGCTTATTGTTTACAAGTTCAATCATACATCGCGTCATTCCATTCATATTCCCGTCACTGTAACAGGCAGACGGGCAACGATGCCGTAACGATCGTTAAAGCAATGATATCATGCCTCTCCTCCAACTAGCCTGATAGCTTGATACATTGTAGCGCGCTGCGCTGCTCAGACGCCGGGCAACCTCACAAAAGTAAGGACTCACCCGTTGCTCCACCGCATGTTTTGATTCTAAAATCCTCCAGAGTTTTTGGGTACGCGTCAAACTGCTTTAGTTTATTCAATGCCTCCATCTTTCCTCGGGTTCACACTGCCTGGGAAAAAAAACCCAGGAAACATGACCGATCTCAGTGTTCCACTTCCGGCAATGAGGGGCGTTGAATAAACCAATCGAATATCACCGCGTGTACTGCCAACGCGAAATTGAGTGGCCGTGGTCACGATTTTAGATGAACACAAACAACTAGGTAGGTTGGATGTTACAGTTTGATCATACTTTGTCGTACACTGGATCCTTATTAAACGTATTACTTGCTTCTCTTTAACTAAGCCTAACTTTTCTTTGCACATCTCACTGTTGCCCCGATTGCTACTTGATCTCAGTATTTTTTCTTAGTACTTCAGTACACTGGTATGCGCTGTGTATCTGGTGGACTTGCACTACCTCCAGTATGATCGCTGCTAGGTTGTTTTTTAAATTCTTATATTTTAGCATCTGGTACTTCAATATACTATGATGTTCTGTATGTCTGTATAGCTGCTAGGTTTTTACTTTGGTTTTTTAAATATTTTTAAATTGGTATTTATTATTCAGTATACTGTGATGTCCTGTATGTCTTGTGTGTTCTTTCACTGCCTCCTGTACCATTGCTGCTGTGACAAACCAAATCCCCCCCGGGATTAATAAAGGCTATTTTATCTTATCTTATTTTATCTTAAACCATGCATAGAGTTACACGTGTGCCATTACAATTAAACAAAACTACAACTTTTGTAAAGAAAATGGTTTTGAGAAATAAAGTTACGTACTAGATGGCAGTTCGGTTGTTCGACTCATAAATGTATAACACGGTGTCAGAAGTCAACAAGAATATCAAACGGGAGATGGTACAGTTACAGCCACCATCTAGTTTAAGCCTGCAAGGCAATCTTGACGAAAATGGTAAGATTTGGATTCAGGGGCGTGACTAGGCCCTGGCTGTTGGGCGACAGCCCCGGACCATTTTTGGCAAATTCATTCATTTTTGAGTATATTATTGACTGCATTTGACATCGAGCCTGACTGATATGAGCATGACTGATATAACCATGAACACTACACTGCAAGTGTTAAATATACATGGGAATAGAAAACGGGATGACGATAACTGGCTGCGCAATTGAGGTGGTGTGTGTCTCAGTAGGTAGAGCACGGCGTTGGCAACGCTTAGGTTGTGGGTTCAGTTCCCATTGGGACCACATATACTGAAAATGTATGCATTCACTACTGTGAGTTGCTTTGGATAAAAGCATCTGCTAAATGGCGTATATATAATTGAAAATGAGCAGGATTGGCTTCATTTTTAAACTCAAGGGCTGTTACTTTTCGCTTTATTTCAACTTTGTTGCAAGTGCTTAATGTCATTATGTATGTAACTATAATAATATGTTAGTTGCATTGTTTACATTCAACGTATGTTTACTACACAGAAAGTAAAATGATGTATTATCATACAGCCTAGGTCGTGGGCTCAGCCCCGGATGTTTGTAATGTCGAGTCACGCGCCTGTTTGGATTCCAAAGTTTGAGATATTTTGCACCGCAAACTGCACAGCTGGAAAAGTGTAGTGTGCAACGTTTCTTCATGTCGCGGGAGAAGAGGCAATAACGGTTTGCAACACGTTTGAATTCCAAGACTGTGAAAAAGACTGACATTTTCAGTACTACAGGATCCCCTCTCAAATATGCATGCTTCACATTATGAGAGTGTATATTACATATATTTTGTTGTGTTTATAGGGTATATGGCACGTAACACGTAACTGTTACTTGGCTAGCCAGCTAATTGTTTAGCGATGCTATTTTAATTTTAGGCTACTTGCAACATTTCAGAAGTCCAATGGTGAAGGGATGCCTAACATATATACACACTGCCTTGCAAAACTACTCAAACACTTCCACAATTTTCATATTTTGTTGCTTTTATTTTTGACATCATTTAGGAACTAATTATAAATACTAGGGATGGCAAGCTCGAAACTTGGAGACAACTCGAGACATTTGAAACAATTGTTTCAAAACATTTCGGAACACTGCAAGTCAACATTAGCCTCTACTGGCAGAAGCTGTCATTGCAGCCGTAAATTATAACTGTGTTGGTGACAGAGGTTTTGCATAACGTTAGCCAAAAACCTCATCGCGGCGATACTTGAAATTGTGTTGATGAGATAATACTTTATTGTCTGCTTGTGCAGAAAATAGTAATCTAAAAAATAATGTCTAATAACAACACATCTATACATATATTGCACAAGTCCAAGCACTAGGTCTTATTGCACTTCACTAAAATTGCACAAATCCATAACAAGGTGGTTCTTGTGGTTGCTCAACTCATTTACCGTTGACTTCCTTGCTGGTTCAATATCTTAAGTGAATAGGGTACAAAGTCGTTTTAAAATGTGAAAGGGGCTATACAGATTGATATTCTCTAGTCGGTCTGTGTGGCTCAATAGGTAGAGCACGGCGCTGACAACGATTTAGGTTGTGGGTTCAATTCCCATTGGGACCACATATACAGAAAAATGTATGCATTCACTACTGTGAGTCGCTTTGGATAAAAGCATCTGCTAAATACCGCATATTATTATTATTCAGAAACAAAAATATATTTTTTAAATATTTTTATTTGGTCTCTTGATGCACCATGCATTCAAAGATTTCGAGCTTTCGCTCCATTTTTAAAACCTTTTGACATTTGACACCTGGATCGTGACGTTCGACACATCGATCACGTGACCGTTTTGAAACGCTGCTCAGAACATTGTATCGAAGCTGCAAGTGCGGAAACGATCGATACAATTTCGAGCTTCGGTGTTGAAATTGCCATCCCTAATAAATACAACCTACTCCACAAATTTGTTGGGAAAAAACAAGTGAAAATGTATATAGATACTAAATAAAAATGGAAAAATATTGATTGCAAAATAATTAAAACCCTGTGCTCTAGCAGCTGTAAGTTAATGCAGGTGCAAAACATTACCTTAGCGAGCCACACAATGTGTTGATTGGCCTCTGTCTGTGTGCCATAGCAGTGATTGTCATGATTTCAGGATTAAAAACAGCTGTCTTTGTGAGGATCATTGGTCAGGTAGTGAATTTGAAGGAAAGACACAAAAATGAAGACCAAAGAGCTTTCTTAGGAAGCCAGGTATATGGTTATCAAAAGGCATATATTAGGAAAAGGATACAAAAAATATGGAAGGGTTTGGATATGCCAGTTGGCTCAATAATCAAGAAGTGGAAGCTGTGTCATACCACCCAGACCCTGCCTACAAAAGGCCGTCCCTCCAAACTCTGACCAAACAAGCAGACTTGTGAGGGAAGCCACTGTGAGGCCAACAATTACTCTAAAAGTGCTACAGAGTTCAGTGGTTGAGAATGGAGTAATAGTGCATCAGTCAGCAATATCAAGAGCACTGTATAATACTGGTCTATATGTGGTGGGTGGCAAGAAAAAAGCCATTAATTAAAACAAATCTCAAAGCCAATCTGTAGTTTGCTAGACAGTGTGTGATTGAAGAGGTGGTAAAATGATTTGTGGTGTGATGAGACTAAAATACAGCTTTTTGGCCAAAATGCAACGTGTTATGTATACATTTACATTTTTACATTTTAAGCATTTAGCAGACGCTCTTATCCAGAGCGACTTACAAGATGTGCATTAATACATGGTAGGAACAATCATAGGTAGCGCACGAGAACAGTGCAGGAATACAGCGATAGACATCATTGCAGGCATCTGCGTACCATACCTGTAACACTGGGAAGGAAAAGGTTAGTGATTATTATTATTTTTTTGTATGGCGCAAACCTAACACCTTCCCAACAGTGAAGCATAGTGGTGGCAGTATCATGCTATGGGGATACTTCTCTTCAGCAGGGATGGGGAAACTTGCCAGAATAGAAGGAATAATGGATGGAGCAAAGTACAGGCAGATACTACAAGAAAACCTATTTCAGTCTCCCAGAAAACTGAAGCTGGGGCAAAAATTCACCTTTCAGCAGGACAATGATCCAAAGCACAGGACCAAATCTACATTGAAGTGGCTCAAGAGGGGAATGTCCTTGTGAGTGGCCCAGTCCTAAACATGATCTAAATCTGTGGCACAACTTGAAAATTGCTGACCATATGCAATGTCCTAGCAACTTCAGAGAGCTGGTGTAATTCCGCCAGGAAGAATGGGTGAAAATCACCTCCAACCAGTGTGCAAAGTTGGTAGAAATGTACCCAAAAATACTTACATTTTACATTTACATTTTAGGCATTTAGAAGACGCTCTTATCCAGAGCGACTTACACATTTTACATTTCTTTACATACAATCCATTTATACAGCTGGATATTTTACTTAAGCGATTCAGGTTAAGTACCTTGCTCAAGGGTACAACAGCAGTGCCCCACCTGGGAATTGAACCTGCAACCTCTGAGTTACAAGTCCAGCTCCCTAACCATTACACTACACTGCCAGCCCGCAGTGTTAAAGCTGTTATTCATCAGGCATCGAAAGGTGCCTCCACCAAATATCAATGCAAGGGGTCTGAATACTTATGTAAGCAGCATATTTATTTATTTTTCTTTAAAATATTTGCTGACATTACTAATTTCTTATCTATAAAAATTCAGTTTGAGCATGAGTTTTGAATAAAAAATATGAAATGGGGAGGAAAAAATGTGAACGTATCATTCATAATCCAGTAACATTCGAAAACTTTCCAAGGTTCTAATTCTAATTTTCTGAGATACTGAATTTGGGGTTTTCATTAGCTGTAAGCCATAATCATCAAAATTAAAAGAAATAAAGGCTTGAAATATTTCACTCTGTGTGTAATGAATCTATATAATACATGAGTTTCACTTTTTGAATTGAATTTCTGAAATAAATTAACTTTTCCACGATATTCTAATTTATTGAGATGCACCTGTACGTATGTTAAATCAACAATTTTTACTGCCCTACCCTGTGCCTACTGAACATAGCAAAATATATTTTTTCCCATGCCTTCCATGCAACTGCATCCACTCACTCACTCAACCTCTGCACTCTCCAATTTCCACTCAAGTGAAAGTAAATATTGGCCAGACGTCTACATCCCCTATAGCAGGAGTATTCAAATCCAGGCCTCGAGGTCCGCAGTGTCTGCAGGTATTTGCTCCAACCACGCACTACACCACCTGATTTCACTACAGTAGCTCGCTTCCTGGACCAAGGAGGTAAACGAATTATTCAAAATCAGGTGGTGAAGTGCGTGGTTGAAGCAAATACCTGCAGACACTGCAGACCTCGAGGCCTGGATTTGAATACCCCCGCCCTATAGGTTGTATACTATATGAGTGTATATACAGCACTAAACGCATGCTACAACAGAACTGACTGGATGGGAAACACTGATTTACAGATCTACTCATAGATGAATCAAGAATATGTATGGATCCACACTTGCCTCAAATTATTGAAAGCCACTGTTCTGGAATAGCGCTCTAGTGCTTCCCTTAGTCACAGATGTCTGCACATTTTCCAATTCCAAATATCCATTGCTAATTACACAAATAACATGCATGATTCAAAAATGAAATACCAATATTAATATACAAAATATATGTATCCATTTAGTTTTGACCAATAAATGGCCTACCCTACCTTAATGAAAACCAGTAATGCCAGGACCACTGGGTTAAATTATGTCTTTATTAGGTATACCACTGTATATTAAATATTTACACAACCATGTGTATTGACCCTATAAAAGGACAGACCGCTCACAAGCTCAAGAAAATTGCAGAGAACTGAGACCTTATTCTCAGCAGAACAGACCTATTGACATTCTTATACGTTTGTCTTTTTTTATCATTTATTTCCTTTACAGTAAAACATATTGTAAGAGGTTGCCAATAATGTTTCTTTCCCCCACAAGTAGGACAGAATGTAGTTTGAAATGACACCTGGCAATCACTGACACTGGCAACCATAACTCGATGAATGTGCATAAAGACCAAAAATGTATCTGAAAGCCACAAGACGGTTGCTTTATTTTGGTGGTCTGTAGGCGATCTTCCGGCTCTTCAGAACAGACCATCTGTGCCTCTTCAGGTAGTAGACCAGCGGCAACAAGACTGCTGAGCCCATGAGCAGCTGAGAAGAGGGGAAATGGGCTCAAACAACAGGCTATATGACCACACCTGCTCCTACTGTGGGTTTCATAATAATCAGACACTCAACATACACAAATATATTTGAATTTATGCTGAGTCATCATAACAAAATAAATGGTGACATGTAACAGATCTGCATATGATTACCAGTAGTTGCTTCTGTGCATATCCCAGCATATCACCACACCAATATGGCGCAAGACGGGGGGTAGGATTGGTGTACTGACCTTCAGTCCCATGCGTTTGCGTTGGTCGTGCTCTGGTTCGGCTGCCCACCGTAGGAACGTACACACATCCTTTCCCACCTGACTCATGGTGGCTGGGGTCCCTGTGGCAGGACAGGACAGCACATACATTATGCCACAGTCCCTGACGTACCATATACAGAAACTGGCATACAATACACTTAACATTAGGAATGCACCGATACATCGGTGAACTATAGGTATCGGCCGATATTTGCTTTGTTGACTGCTATCGGCTTATCGACCGATACAATTTAATTTACCGATGGCAGTGGCCGATAATTATCCCTGTTTGTGTTGCATCAATCCGCATCTTTTATTTACAGGACAAACCAACTGAAACCACACCTGCGATTGATAATGATATTTCTCATTGATTTAATCATGTAGGATATTGGCCTAAATATATATATTCAAATGTATTGCAATAGTAATATTTTTTAGTAATGAATGGCATTATTGGGGACAGTTGATAGCCCTACTGTATTTCATAGCAGCCTAGGCCTATATGGCACAGCCAGTTAACTTAAGGGTGTGATGCTGAATTTTCTTATTGAATGGGATGAATAAATAATTTATTGCCACGCAGTTGCTTTTTTATTGGAGTCAGTTCAGTAGAATTTCTTTTTAGGCTAGTAGACTTTCTGACCTAGGCTATCAACCCAACTGGGCCACTGGGAGAAAAAAAAAAAAAAAGTTGAACCCTGTGCTTTCTTTGGGGGAAATGGGAACATGCTAGTGTGTAGTTATAACCTTAGAAAACAATATTGCAGTTTCATCCATTCACATCAAATCCGATCAGCCATTTACAAGTAAGACATGTAGCACAGTACAACGAGTACATTATATTACATTTGTATGATTTAATTTTTGCTCATTGAAAATTATAATGAAGCGCACAATTTATTTTTTGCCAGGGCACAAATAGGACAATAAATAACTAATTATCGGCATCGGCCGATTGTGTCATTTGAGTTATCGGTCCAGAATGTTCATATCGGTGCATCCCTACTTAATACTGAAGATCTCACTGGGTGTTCCAGCACAGAACCCAATTTTCCCTTGATCGATCCCAAACGCTGACAGAAAGACAATCGGACCAGCTCACCATCATCGAATTCCAGAATTTCATTGTAAATGGGAGGAGCCATGCCGATGGCCTGGCCAGGGAAGTAAGGATTGTAGTAGAGCCCCTCCCTGAGAGAAACTCCAGCTGGGGGCTCGCAGTACCCGGTCAGCAAGGAAAACACATAGTCCTCTCCTCCATGTCTGTTGGGAGGGGCAATAGGGAAGGGCGTGAGAAACGACACGTTAATAAATGCAGCTACAGTAAATAGCTGCAAGATTTATCCCAGTCACGGCGCTCCTGTATACAAATCAGAGGTCTGGATTCAGTCAACAGTCGATTTTACCCTGTTTTTCTCCAAATTTGGTAGCCAATTACTCCCGCTGTACTTAGTTCAATCCCCTCCCTCGTAGTTAGCTGCCGTAGCCCTGTGACCGGCAGTGACAATGGCGAAGCACTGCCTCCTCCGAGACAGCGCTCGTCGTACTTTCGACTAATTCCGGCACCCCAGAACCACTCCTGTGCGCAGCGAACTGTGCCGGCTTTCCTCCCCCTTCCCTGGGGCGGACAGCCAATTGCCGCCCCGGTGGCACTCCCGGCGAGACGGGGAATCGAACCCCGGTCGCCGTGGCCAGCGTCGGACGGCGTTAATGGTTTTTATTCACAAAAATAGTTTGTGGTCAGAAATCACAACCAAAGAAGTGATGTGCACAAAAAAATGAATTCAATCACTTTAATTCTATTAAGCACAAGGGAAATAAGCACAAACGCTCCGGTGTGCGGTCAATCAGTTTGAGGTCACAATCACCAATACTACCTTGACAAAACGAGAGTGAAAACACTTGCGTTTATTCAAAGTCAAAGTTAAGGACAAATGTTGACTGAATCCAGGCCTGAGAGTTACAAGTTCAAGTGCTAAATGAAAATACATTTTATAATTTTAAATAATTGTATTTAGCAAATATGGCAAATGCAATACCTGGCATTCACAATGTAGCTAAGGTCGGGGGGCAATGCTCCATTGTTGGCTGCACGCGCAGCCTCTGGGTTGGCGTACGGTTTGGGAAAATAATCAGAGAGCTTTCCTGGGCGGGTGAACATCTCCCCATTCTCGTCTGGGCCATCCATAACTTCAATCTGAAAGAAACCGAACAAAGGGATCGCAAGCAGGTCTCACACTCCCTGCTCGTACTCCAACCTCACTTTACCACGCCAGGGTTTCCATGTAATGACAATTCCTTATCGACTGCAGAAATTGTGAAGCTTTCATAGAAAGTACGGTCATCCTTCACTATGACAGCGAAGGAAGTGACTATTTACCTGTGTGGCAGCCAGCATACAGAAGACTGACTACAAGGAGCGATGCACTGTCTCAGTGCAACCTTTACACTTAATATTTCATGTGCCTCTAATATCACAAAGATTGTGTTGGCCCTCCCAGTAAATTTCGTTTTTTTTAAATCCAGAAATCCAAGTTGCATAGACTGCTGTCAAACTGATTTGAAAGCAAGCTGGCCCAGGAACATCCAGACAAGTGCCACACATTTTTTAACATACGTTTCTTATCAATTGTTTCAAGCAGGATTGCACAATAGTACTGATACCACCATAGTAATACCACTGCCAGCATGTGCATATCCTGACGATCTTGTTCCTTATGCGCTCAACTGTATCATAGCTCAGTGTGCGATAGAGGGGACGAGAGTGTTCAGGGTTGCGAAGATGCACAGAAGCCGATAGCCCAGCTCTGTACAAACAAATCTGGGGAGAATGTGAAATGAGCAGTGGCAAGGAGAAGCTGTGGTGTGGTCAGAGGCTGGTGTGAAAAATACTCTCGAGACTTCCGTCATCGGCGTCAGGCAGTCAAGTATAAGGTGCACAGTGTTGTATAATGGTTAGGAAACTGGGCTTGGAGCTCAGAAATTGAAGGGCTTACTTCCAAAACCTGTTAAGTCCATTTTTGCCAAAAAATGGTTCTGAGCACCACCTGCAACTACATATGGCAACGCATGTTTCTGCTGTAAATTGAGCGTTAAAAGCGGTTTAGTCCCATAGAAGCCGCCCATAAAACTATTGTGTTGTTTCCAAAAGCGATTAAGTCCCACCTGGTTTCATTTCCAAAACCTGTTAAAGTCGATAACCAATAGCGTGAGGTTTTCTGTCAGTCCGCTTTGGATAACAAGTCCGTGGATGACGGGGAAGATGAAAATGTGACATGGTTATTTGACTATGGCAATGATGCGTGTGTTTAGATTGTGTTAACATAAACAACCATTAGCATTATTGTTTACACATCTGCTTATCGGTTTCTGTGATATCATTATCAACATTTTAATTTTTTCGTTTTAGTTGTGTTCCTTGCAAAATAATATGTCTGCAGTCTGAAGTCAGTATTATGTAGTTTTTTAGTTTCTTTTTCCTACAACATTTACTATTTCTCTATTCCAATGTACGTTTTAACAGTTCTGCCAATACAAAAGACTGTACTCTTTATGTTTCGTTCAGACAACAAAATGTTGAAAATAAAGTAAAAGTTTTCTAAGCAACTTGTTTTTACCGAAGTGCCAACATCATTTTAGAGCTCTTATAACCGTTGTCTTTGTGTTATATCATCCATCTATTATGCCACAATATTATAAAAAATATAGTCCAGTAAGCCAGAGTGACAGGAAAATTGAGTAAGAACAAATAACACATGCATAATGCTTGGTGTGAAACTCACGTAATCGCGATGAATGAATTTCATGACATTTTGGCACAAAAAGTGACAAAATAATAAGAACAAAGAAGAGTAGATTTCAAAAACACCCTTTATTTAAATAGTCTGCCATGGTAACCAAACATAGTTTTCATAAAATGAACATTGCTGTTAGTGGTAACAACTTTTCAGAAAAATGCGTTTTTCTCCTTACAAGCAAAATGGACTTAACAGGTTTTGGAAGTAAGCCCTTCAATTGCAGGTTCAAATCCCACGTGGGGCACTGCGGTTACCCTTGGTACCCTTGAACAAACCCTTGTTACATAACCTGCACTGCTTCAGTAAAAATATCCAGCTGTACAAATGGATAGAATGTAAGCTCTGCAACTCGCTCTGTGTAAAGAAGTCTGCAACGCAAATAAATATTATAAGAATGTAACAAAGGCAGTTTTCTAATATATTCACTTCTCCCTTCTACTTCTTATTATGGGTGTACGCCTGAAGAATTCCGGGCCTGGTACTTTCAGGTAACAAGACTGGTGGATACAAGCCGTTCATCAATGCCCATATGATAAATGTGTAGTCCCGTAGCTCAGTTGGTAGAGCATGGCACTAGCAATGCCAAGGTTGTCGGTTCGATCGCACGGGTAGGGTTCAATCTCTACATGTCCGTCGTTTGGATGGGACATGGGAGGTGCTGACTCTCTGTGGTCATAAAAAATCCCAATGGCGCTTTTCAAAAAAGAGTAGGGTATTAACCCAGTGTTAGCCAAATTCCCAACCAAAAACAATATATATATATACATGGAATTAATTCATTCCCTCCCTCCTTGCCTCTCCACTGTGTATCTGATGTGCAGTGAGTTTGTACTGGCACACTATGGCTGCCGCCACGTTCACCCAGGTGGGTGCTGCACATTGGTGGTAGTTGAGGTGAGTTGGCCCGATCATTGCAAGCGATTTGAGTTCCCTGGAAGAAAAGCGCTATATACAATGGGGGAAATAAGTATTGAACACATCAACATTTTTCCCAGTAAATTTATTTCCAATGAGGCCATTCAAGTGAAATTTGCACCAGACTTTGGTATGAAGTCAAGAAATCCAGACAAAAAATCTAAACATTAAAGTCCATATGTAAATAAAGTTATGTGTAATAAAGTGGAATGACATAGGAAAAAGTATTGAACACACTAACTGAAATTAATTCAATACTTAGTGGAGAATCCTTTGTTTGTAATGACAGCTTCAAGGCGCTTTCTGTATGAAGTAACTAATCGCCCGCAGTATTCAGGTGTGACTTTGGCCCATTCCTCTACACAGATTGTCTTTAAATCTTGAAGATTGCGGGGGCCCTCTTGTGAATCTGGATCTTCAGATGCTTCCACAAATGTTCAATTGGGTTTAAGTCAGGTGATTGACTGGGCCATTCCAACAAGTTGATTTTCTTTCTCTGAAACCAATTGCGAGTTTCCTTTGCTGTATGCTTTGGATCGTTGTCCTGCTGGAAGGTCCACCCGTCTCATCCTCAGCATCCTGGTGGATGGCAGCAGGTTCATCTCAAGAATCTCTCTGTACATGGCTCCATTCATTGTTCCTTCAATGATATGAAGTCTGCCAGTACCACGAGAGGAGAAACAGCCCCACATCATGATACTTCCACCTCCAAACTTCACTGTTGGTATAGTGTTATTCGGGTGATGTGCAGTGCCATTTCTCCTCCAAACATGGTGTGTTGTGTGACAGCCAAAAGTTCAATTTTGGTCTCATCTGACCAGAGTACATGCTCCCAGTAGTTCACTGGCTTGTCCAAATGTTGTTTGGCAAACTTTAAATGAGCTTCAACATGTCTTTTTTTCAGTAGTGGAGTCTTGCGGGCTGAGCGTGCACAGAGGCCATGGCGGTGGAGTGCATTGCCTACTGTCCTTTCTGTCACAGTTGTACCTGCTGCCTCAGTCTTTCTGGAGCTCTTTCCTAGTGGTCCTTGGCTCTTTGGCTACTCTTCTAAGTATCCTTCTGACTCCCTGATCAGAAATCTTGCGAGGAGCTCCTGTGCGTGGCCGGTTGATGGTGGAGTGATGTTGCTTCCACTTACGGATAATGCCCCCAATGGTGCTTACTGGAAGATTCAGAAATTGTGAAATACGTCTGTAGCCAATACCATTTTCATGTTTTGCAACAATCTGGTTGCGAAGGTCTTGAGAGAGCTCTTTGCTTTTACCCATCATTAGATGTTTCTTGTGTGTCACCTTGGTAACAAAAAAAACCTTTTATAGCCCATCAATATATTCTAACCCAGCTGACATTAATTAGCACAGATTGGAGGTAGAGTTGCCTCCTAATTAGTTATGGTTTTCAGCTGGTTCCTTGTCTTTCCTTGCTGTGGTGTACTGCTTTTTCTTAGTGTGTTCAATACTTTTTTCCTGTTTCATTCCACTTTAGTAAACATAACTTTATTTACATATGGACTTTAATGTTTAGATTTTTTGTCTGGATTTTTTGAGTTAATACCAAAGTCTGGTGCGAATTTCACTTGAATAGGCTCATTGGAAATACATTTACTGGACAAAATGTTGATGTGTCCAATACTTATTTCCCCCATTGTATACATGGAATTCATTCATTCCCTCCCTCCTCGCCTCTCCACTGTGTATCTGATGTGCAGTGAGTCTGTACTGGTGCACTATGGCTGCCGCCACATTCACCCAGGTGGGTGCTGCACATTGGTTGAGGCGAGTTGCCCCGATCATTGCAAGCGATTTGAGTTCCCTGGAAGAAGAGCGCTATATAAATCCAATTATCATTCATTCAAATTAGCATCGCCTTATCAATGCTTTTTCACAGTCCAAATCTTATATCATGTTTTGAAGTTACTTTACCTCTTTTAAAAAAAATTTATTAACCTGTTATAACATTGGGTCATACTGGTACAGCTTACACTACTATGCTTGGGGAAATAAAATCACTCACAAGGATAGTTAAATTCATCAATGGTGTGGAAGTGTTATTGTTAGGTTTCCCCCTCTGTGTTAGTTAGCTTTGGCATAAGAAGCCCTTACCTCTTCAGCCAGGACTTTGACTTCAGCTTCTGTGTGTGAGACTCCAATCAGGTTACGAAAGGCCAAGTACTCCATACTGTGGCAGGCAGAACAAACCTGCTTGTACACCTGATATCCACGGCGAATACTGCAAGGAAAGAGAACCACAGATATAATTGGTAGTCCATTTCAGGAATTGATAATCCTCATTTTCTCTATGATGCTGATATTATATCCATATTATCACTTGAAGCTAAATTGGGCTGCCATGACTACGGATCAAAACCTTGCATCTGCAATTGAGGACCATATTTCAGATGAGTGGTTCTCTATGGACACTGACGTCCAGTCCTATGGCAACTTCGTTGATACATGAAATTGGGAAGTCGATCCTTCCGTCTCAAACTAAACTGCCTCCCAACCTTGTTTGCACTA
This sequence comes from Aldrovandia affinis, assembly GCA_029706075.1. Lineage (NCBI taxonomy): Eukaryota > Metazoa > Chordata > Actinopteri > Notacanthiformes > Halosauridae > Aldrovandia > Aldrovandia affinis. Next base: position 2,011,554 of record JAINUG010000074.1, on the reverse strand, counting down.
ACCCAGTTAACTTAGCTAGGACCAATGTGCTAGCTTCCACAATCGATGATCTCCCTGCTACTCAGTCCGAACTCAGAGCCGTGTATGACGAGCAAGAAGACATTAGAGTCAACAACATAATGTAGCGCAACCAAGGGTGTGGGGTTTCCACTCCGCCAATAATCTATAACTTAATCAATAAACAACGAAACAATGGAGACAGTTCAAAATTAAACCGAGGTTTATTGATTACAACGGAGATTTTCCGCGGAAGGAAATTCCGCTCCCGTGGCAGGGAAACACGGCTGGCAACAAATGTCACTGGCAATACAACAATGTCCACAAACTTTTCGCTCTCGTTGTTGTGTTGTCCGTGATCCAATTCCGTCGTCGTTGTTGTCTGTTCCGGGGTAATTCCTTTGTCGTCGTCCAATCCGTTGTCGTTTATCCAAAAAAGAATCCGTCCGATTTCCACAAAATAATAATCACAAACAAAACTTTCTCTCTATCTCTATCTCTCTATCTCTCTCGCCAAACTCTCACCCACCCAATCTCGTACCTACTCCCAACAACGCACCTGAGGGAGAGCGCACCTTTTAATCGTTCTTAATTCGTGTTTATGTCCTTCAGCTGGGGAATTAGACTCGGGGTTCCCAATTCTGCGTGGGGGTGGAACCAGCGGGTGGAGAGGTATTTCCCCTCCACAATGACGCCATAGCACGCGCCTACTCGGGTGCTACACACCCTCCCCCTCAGCTCCAACCCGGAGGGGGGAGCGGCCTGGCACCACAGGGCTTCTCTCCGCGAGAGGGCGTCTGCGTTGCCATGGTGGGCGCCGGACCTGTGGAGCACATCAAAATTAAAAGGCTGTAAGGACAGAAACCCTTGCGTTACTCTCACGGTTCCTTGACATCCACATCAATGGTGCATGATCGGTTACCAACGTGAATTTTCGTCCCAGTAAATATCGGAGTGTCTCCAGTGCCCATTTGATCGCAAGGCACTCTTTTTCCACCGTAGAGTACCTCGTCTCTCTCGGCAGCAACTTACGGCTTATGTACATCACCGGGTGTTCTTCACTCCCTTGTACTTGAGACAGGACCGCCCTGATTCCAGTCTCGGACGCATCAGTCTGGACCAGCAGGGGCTTTTGAAAGTCCGGAGTGACCAGCACCGGTCCGGAACAGAGCGCCGCCTTGAGGTTCTGGAAGGCGGCCTCCTCGGTCCCGTGCCTCTGGAATGCGGTACGGTCGCTGTGTTACCTTGACTCCCGGGGGAGTGACGATGTGGTGTTCGATGACGTCGGTCTCTCCCGGGTCCACCGAGAAGACATCTCTATGGCGGCCCACCAGCTCCCTTAGCCCCTGTCATTGGGCCGTGCTCAGTTGTTCTCCTAGCGGAACCTCATCCACCTGGCTGGCTGTAAAACACGGCTGCGGTCTGCCCTCTGGGACCTGGTCGCTGACATGCCACTGTTTCAACAGGTTAATATGGTACAGCTGCGTTTTCTTTCGACGTTCGGGTTGACTTACCCTATAATTAACCTCGCCCACTTTTTCTAGGACCTCGTACGGTCCTTTCCAGCGGGCGAGGAACTTGCACTCTGATGTGGGGACCAGCACCAGTACCTGAAACTCCCGAAGCTGCGCCCCACGATTGTAGATGTGCTGCTGCGCCTCCTGTGCCTCCTGCATATGTTCACGGACGATGGGCCACAGGGCCATCTGCTCTCTCATCTCGGTCACGTGCTCCACTACAGTTCGGTGTGGGGACGGCTGGGCCTCTCAGGTTTCTTTAGCCAGGTCCAGCATGCCCCGGGGCTGTCAGCCATATAGCAGCTCGAAGGGGGAGAAGCCTGTTGAAGCCTGGGGTACCTCTCTGACCAAAAACATCAGAAAGGGGAGGAGCTGGTCCCAATTTCGTCCATCCGCCTCCATCACCTTCCGCAACATACTCTTCAGGGTTCGGTTGAACCTTTCAACCAGACCGTCAGTCTGGGGGTGGCATAATGTCCGGCAAACACCGGCAAATTTTCTCAAGCCGAGGTCAATACGGCTATCGCGCAAATGAAACTTGGCAAGGCCTCTGGTATGGACAGCATCCCTATCGAAGTTTGGAGGCTTCCTAAACTGAAGAAGTGTCTTACACACTTCTGTAATACAACCTTGGAAGGAAATCGCCCGCCTGAATAGGGCATCTCCGGCATTGTGCCAGTTCTGAAAAAAGGTGACCTGACCATCCCAGACAACTATCTAACAGTCTAACTCAAACAGCTGCAAAAATCTACAACAGTCTTTTGCTGAATCATATTCGTCGAGTTGGAAAAGGTCCTTCGCCCCAACCAAAATGGTTTTTCGGCCTCTGCGATCAACTTCTTCACAAATCCTTGCTCTCAGACGAATAATTGAGGAAATTCGAAATCATCAGAAAGAAGCTGCAATAATCTTCATTGAGTTCCGCAAAGCCTTCGATTCCATCAACAGACCCACAATGTTTAAAATTTGGAATGCTTACGGAGTCCCGGAGGAGATTGCAAATGCCATCAAAATTATGTATAAGGATACAAGTCCAGTCGTTCTCACTCCGGAAGGCGAAACTGATTCATTTTCCATCAACAACGTTGTTCTCCAGGGTGATCCACTTGCCCTCTATCTATTCATCATAGTTTTGGACTACGCCCTGCGGATAGCAATAAATTACACTGATGGTCCAACTCTGACTTGCCGTAGAAGTAGTAGATATCCTGCTCAACACCTTTCTGACCTAGATTACGCTGATGACATTAGTCTGCTTGCTGACACCCTTCGAGATGCAGAATCTCTCCTCCACAAAGTTGAAACTTGCTGCAAGTCCATTGGTCTCTCTCTTAATGCAAAGAAAACTAAGTACATTCACCTCAATCCCTCCACCGCTGGCGACATCATAGCGCTTGATGGCAGTAAGATCGACAAAGTTGATGACTTCAAATACCTGGGCTCCTACACAAACTTGACCCACGATGTTGAATGTAGGAAGGCTCAAGCTTGGTCTGCTCTCCACTCATTGAGGAATGTTTGGCAATCTTCAATCGTAAAAGCTCCAAAATTAACATCTTTAAAACATCTGTGGAGTCCATTCTCCTCTATGGGTGTGAGTCTTGGGCCCTCACCAGCAAGATCACTAAGTCTATCGATGGTACCTACACACGGATGTTGCGCGCTGTCCAGAATGTTTCCTGGCAGGACCACCTTCCAAACTCCGCCCTGTACGGTGCCCTTCCCTCCATCTCAAGTGTCATCAGACAGCGTCGTCTTCGGCTAGCCGGACATATCCTTCGGCACAATGAGCCAGCCAGTCGTGTCCTCCTTTGGACGCCAGACTCTCCCCGTCGTAGAGGTCGACTTAACATCACCCTTAAATCGTCCATCGAACTGGAGACAGGACTGTGCAGATCGTCTCTTCGTAACGCAATGCTTGACAGGGAATGCTGGATGAAGCTCATCAAGTCATCACAGATGTGAATTAATTAATTAATTATCTACGCATTCTACGTGTTCACGACTTGGCACTATGGCGAAATGGCAAAATGCAAACAGCAGGGTTGAGCCATTGGCATAGCTGTTGTTATTTAAAGATACTAAACATAGTCATTAGCCAAGCAGACTTGATATCACCCCTCAAAACCACCCTAAAATGGTTTTCAGCAACGGTCAAAGTTTCTGATCTATGATCTGTGATCCACCCCATATAGATGATTATCCTGGCATCCAGTATGTTCAAATATGGAATTAAAATGTTTATAAACATACATTAAAACAACCACATGTTCACTGTATCTAATGAGATGTACAGGTGCATCTCAATAAATTAGAATATCGTGGAAAAGTTAATTCATTTCAGTAATTCAATTCAAAAAGTGAAACTCATATTATATAGATTCATTACACACAGAGTGAAATATTTCAAGCCTTTATTTCTTTTAATTTTGATGATTATGGCTTAGAGCTAATGAAAACCCCAAATTCAGTATCTCAGAAGGATTTTTAATACAGAAATGTCGGCCTTCTGAAAAGTATGTTCATGTATATGCACTCAATACTTGGTCAGGGCTCCTTTTGCATGAATTACTGCATCAATGCGGCGTGGCATGGAGGCGATCAGCCTGTGGCACTGCTGAGGTGTTATGGAAGCCCAGGTTGCTTTGATAGCGGCCTTCAGCTTGTCTGCATTGTTGGGTCTGGTCTCTCATCTTCCTCTTGACAATACCCCATAGATTCTCTATGGGGTTCAGGTCAGGCAAGTTTGCTGGCCAATCAAGCACAGTAATACTATGGTCATTAAACCAGGTATTGGTACTTTTGGCAGTGTGGGCAGGTGCCAAGTCCTGCTGGAAAATGAAATCAGCATCTCCATAAAGCTTGTCAGCAGAAGGTAGCATGAAGTGCTCTAAGATTTCCTGGTAGACGGCTGCGTTGACTTTGGACTTGAGAAAACACAGTCGACCAACACCAGCAGATGACATGGCACCCCAAATCATCACTGACTGTGGAAACTTCACACTGGACTTCAAGCAACTTTGATTCTGTGCCTGTCCACTCTTCCTCCAGACTCTGGGACCTTGATTTCCAAATGAAATGCAAAATGTACTTTCATCTGAAAAGAGGACTTTGGACCACTGAGCAACAGTCCAGTTATTTTTCCTTAGCCCAGGTAAGACGCTTCTGACGTTCTCTGGTTCAGTGGCTTGACACGAGGAATGCGACAGTTGTAGCCCATGTCCTGGATACGTCTGTGCATGGTGGCTCTTGGTGCACTGACTCCAGCCTCAGTCCACTCCTTGTGAAGCTCCCCCAAATTCTTGAATGGGCTTTACTTGACAATCCTCTCAAGGCTGCGGTTATCCCTGTTGCTTGTGCACCTTTTCCTACCACACTTTTTCCTTCCACTCAACTTTCTATGAATATGCTTGGATACAGCACTCTGTGAACAGCCAGCTTCTTTAGCAATGACCTTTTTAGGCTTACCCTCCTTGTGGAGGTGTCAATGACTGTCTTCTGACAACTGTCAAGTCATCAGTCTTCCCCATGATTGTGTAGCCTTTTGAACCAGACTGAGAGACCATTTAAAGGCTCAGGAAACCTTTGCAGGTGTTTTGAGTTAATTAGCTGATTAGAGTGTGACACTGAGTTTACAATATTGAACTTTTTCACAATATTCTAATTTTCTGAGATACTGAATTTGGGGTTTTCATTAGCTGTAAGCCATAATCATCTAAATTAAAACAAATAAAGGCTTGAAATATTTCACTTTGTGTGTAATGAATCTATATAATATATGAGTTTCACTTTTTGAATTGAATTACTGAAATAAACTTTCCACAATATTCTAATTTATTGAGATGCACCTGTATGTAAAAAGTTCAGTGTTTACAGGGTTCCCACTCAAATCAAACTGACATTTTCCATGACATTTCACTGACGAATTTAAGGTTTTCAATCACATTATTTTTTGCGACTGATGCAAAAATTGACTTTACTTTCATAACTTAACACGTTTTGTTGCCAGTGCAAATACACATCTTATTGTGTGTGTGTGTGTGTGAGTGTGAGTGAGAACAGCCGTGGCAAGTGGCAACAACGGTGGCAGGGGAAAATACATTTCGTGGTAACGTTATCGGAAAATAAATAAATAAAGTTACTTGTAATCAGAAATTTCCATAACATAGCTTTTATCAATTTCCATGACAGAATAATTTTCAATGATTTTCACGGTTTTTCCATGATGCGTGGGAATCGTGTGTTTAATTTGACTGGTGTGAATGTCAATGTGTATGCATTACAGCAAGTGACTTTTAAAAATGTCCTCATGTCAAGATGACCCAACTCGACCCCTCCTATTACTCAGTTTGGAAAGCACAGGCCTGCAGTGTCTAGCCAGGCAACAGTGGCTGATATTAACTATAACTGATGAAAACAGGTAGCTATGAACACTTATGGGAAATAGGATGTGCAAAACATGATGAGTGTGAATGTGTTGCGGGTACCTGGCATGGTCGAGGGCTGACAGCATGCCGTTGTGGCTCCAGGGGTACGAGGGGGGGTGCAGCTCCAGATCAGAGGCTTTCACGGACTGCTGCAAAGCCAGGGCCAGACCTGCGCCTCCTGCTGTCAACACTCCCAGTGTCGACAGAGCCACCTTCGATCCCCGGGACAGACTGGAAAATGACATATTGGCCTGTTGAAAATGGGACAGCCAGAAAGACTACATGAATTAAGTGAATATGATATAGGATTTGTTGCAGTATTAAAAACGGTATAAATTCAAATAAATGTGTCTTTTTGCAACGCATTTCTACCATTGACTCTGTCATGTAGCAGTAAGCAATGTCCAGGGTAGTCCTACAGGGTTTGTTATAAAAAAGATCACATTCTCTGCATCACCCAAGCCAGGACCCTACAATCACAGGATGCAGGATATCTTGGGGTGCCAAAATTTCACAGCTTAAAACTAGCTTACCTCTAGAGCTTTGTAATGGCCTTTCCCAGATTGTGTGGCACGCATAAGCATTTTCTAATATTTTCCATACTTGAGTCGTGCTGTTAAACTACAGCCTTAAACTACTGTAGTGACCAGTCCAATTGTGAAGCGCTGTGAGACCGCTTGTTTCTAAATGGAACTCTACAAAAAACATGGACTGACTGACTGACTCATTGTCATTAATTATTATTTATATTCTTCAGATGATACTCCTTGGCAATGGCCTTGTGATAAAACTGATATGAACCATTAGGCTACACAACTGGTGAGTTGTCAAGTCAGCTGATAGGTATTCTGGCAACAGGGTTAAAATATCAATGTTGTGTACCCATTTTCCCACGCAACTGACCTGTCAGACTCACTTCAGCAACCGGTAAAGCAGAACATTTCTAGCTTGCCATTTAAGACACTTGCTAATTTAGACTTCAATTAATTTAGCAAATGGAAGTCTAGTTATAGCTCCATTATTACAAGCTATATTTGAATTCGAAGGTAATTTTGACATAGCGTTAGCGCTACATCAGACGCTGTTAAGACCAGCGCACGAGCAAGATATTAAAATTCTGCGTTGATAGTTTACATTAACTAAAGCAGGTCATATTAAAACTACAACAGCGCATTTCAATACCGTAAAACAAGCCAATTTGCTAGCTAGTTGGTCAAATTGACTACATTTACATTTTTACATTTTGAGCATTTAGCAGACGCTCTTATCTAGTAACGTCACATCTAGTAGAATAGAATAGCCTTTATTAATCCCGGGGGGAGGGGGGGGAATTTGGTTTGTCACAGCAGCAATGGTACAGGAGGCAGTGAAAGAACACACAAGACATACAGGACATCACAGCATACTGAATAATAAATACAAGATAAATATATTTAAAAACCAGAGTAATAACCTAGCAGCTATACAGACATACAGAACATCATAGTATATTGAAGTACCAGATGCTAAAATACAAGAATATATATATATTTTTTTAAATAGCAAAACAACCTAGCAGCGATCATACTGGAGGTAGTGCAAATCCACCAGATAGACAGCGCATACCAGTGTGCTGAAGTACTAAGAAAACAAATATGAGATATGAAATAAAGTAGCAATCGGGGCAGCAGTGAGATGTGCTCTGATATCCCATATTCCCGGCCTTTGATAACGGTCAACACCGACACATTACAATCGATAACTGGCTACATATCTAATGTTAGACTAGTTTGTAGCTAACCGTTAAGAAGGTCAGTAAAATTAGGTGGGATCCTCAAATGACCTTGCCTCGCCGCTGTCTTGACGGAACATGTATCACATGGTTGTTTGCTCTTTTGAAGTACGATAGCAGATACTTCCGCACATTTAACACAAACATATCACCCAGGAATACGTACTTACCCGAGAAGTGTGGACTGATTTCGGTGCACTCAGGAGAGATCTCCCGGTACCCGTAAATGCCACCACTCGTAGAGCTGCCATCTTCTTCTCTAAGAAAGTGTGGGCTTCCGTCGGTAAGGTCGCCACTCCCATCCCATCAAATAAATTACACAACCTCATATTTATTTTTAATTACAACATATGCATAACGTTTTTTAACGTACTATAATATATATATTATGTCGTTTGTTTAATTCAAACGTGGAAAATATATTTCAAAGTTTCCTATTCAACATAAAACATATTTTATATATTGCCACCTAGTGACTGGAGGACTTGAAAGTGCAATTTGTTTGCTCATAAGCGTGAAGCTGTGCATCTCAACCGGGGGCGAGGCTTGGAATTTAGCGTCGAAACACAGGAAGTATTCTGCCCCAATCAAGAGCATTGCAATTTTTCCCAATGAAAAGCAATATGAGATATACATTTTTTACTGACAAACAGACAAATATATGCTATTTGGACCTTTATTTTGCCACCAAATAACAATTGTAATGTTTATTTGATAATAAAAATTGTAATTGTAACACAAATTGTGTCAAAACAATAAATTTGGGTAATTCATACAAAACACAAACCAACATTTTCAATAGCATGCATAACCGTGCATACAACTTTCTTATTTGTAATAGTGTTCAAATAATGTGTAATTTCTATTTCAAATCAATTCAAATTTGGTTTGCTGTTAGTCAACTTCACCGTATGAATATGATACCTTCCAAGGATTAAAAGCAAGTTTATAACAAATATCAAATTTAGTCTTATATTATTTTGACTGGAATGAAGCATAATAATAAAAACATTAATTTTAACATCACTATCTATTTTGTGTAGAATAAAAAAATGCATGTCATTCCAAAAAATGTTCACACATACTCTGTTAAAATAAATGAAATAAAGATTCTGTTTCGGTTTTGCAGAACACATACTTGTTATCAATATCCTTTTAAACTTTAAATACACTTATTGGCACCCTTGATGAAAAGGAACCAAAAAGACTGTAGAAACAAAATACCATTACTGAGATATATAGACGTTTTCCAACATGTGGAAAATATTTGACACTATTAATGATTCAATGGAATCGACCAAAATATCACATTTTTCAACTCATAAATGTATTTACAAAAATTAATTTCACAGTTATTGACACCTCTGTTTTTAGTACTTGTAGCAGCCTCTGTTGGCAAGGATAACGGCGCTGAGCCTATTCCTATAATGTTTAATAAGGTTGGAGAACACATTTGTAGGGATCTTGGACCATTTCTCCATGCAGAACCTTTCATGATCCTTGCAAATTGATCTTAACAAGAACCCATGGCAGCAAACTTAAATTCTTTTTTAAAATGTAGTTTCTGATTTTATCCCATTTTCTCCCAATTTGGTAGCCAATTAGACCCGCTATTTATGTCAATGCCTCCTCGGAGACGGCACTCGCCAAGCCGTCGGCCTTAACCCAGTACTACAGGGCCACTCTCATGCGCAGCGAACGTCATGTCGGCTTCCCTCCCCCCTCCCTGGGGCGGACAGCCAATCGCCGCCCCTGGTGGCGCTCCCGGCCAGAGTCGACTCTGGCGAGACGGGGCATTGAACCCCGTCGTGACCAGCGTCGGACGTTGAAGGCCCGCAAACTTAAACAAAACTCAAAGTAGAATTTTGTTGCAGATTTAACTTTGTTTGGCTTTATTTAAAATAATATTTAGCCACTGGATATGTACAGTGCCTTCTTAGACAAATGATGCAGGAACACCGTGGCGGGAGGTAGGCCTAATAGTTCCACCTGCAAACTTTAAATTGCTTTGTTCTCTGCACTGAAAACCACTCCGCAAAATGTCAAATCCGAAATCACAAAGAAATGTGTGCTTTTTTTGTTTTTTTGTTGTGAGGCTTTCCACACAATTGCAGGTGAGGGTTTCATGGCTTTAGGTTAAAAACGAATAAGTCCCACATTAGCGTCCCAGCTAAAAGGGTGCTGTCCGACCCTACATCAATATCAAGGAGAATATTGGAAAATGAGTTTAATAACAGTGTTGGCTGCAGTGATGCTCCCACCGGATGACGCATCGAAGATAATTCCAGCTCTCAACTTGCTTACGACTTGACTGCCAGATTAATCTGTACAAAGCCGCTCTCAAACATGGATTTGACCCTGCAGATTACATTTACATTACATTTTACATTTACATTTTAAGCATTTCGCAGATGCTCTTATCCAGAGCGACTTACAAGATGTGCATTAATACATGGTATGAACAATCATTGTTCGCGAAAGAGATCAGTGCAGTAATACAGCGATAGACATCATTGTTGGCAGCTGTATACCATACATGAAACACCGGGAAGGAAAAAAAAAGGTTAGGTTTTTTAGAGTAAGTTTTCAACAAGTATACAGTACATATACAAAAATCTGCATTAAACATGTAGGTAGTGGTGATGGCAATGGGGTTAGATGTACAGAATTCAGTGGCAGTGTCGTCTGAAAAGGTGGGTTTTGAGTCTCTTGCGGAAGATCGCAAGTGATTCCGCGGTCCTGACCGAGTGCGGAAGATCATTCCACCACCGAGGAGTCAGGACAGAGAAGAGGCGAGACTGCGAGGAGCGGCTGTCAGGCGCCCGGAGGGATGGGACAGTCAGTTTACCAGAGGAGGCTGAGCGGAGGGGTCTGGCTGGGGTGTAGGGTGTGATGAGTGTCTGGAGGTAAGGGGAAGCAGTTCCTCTAGCCGCTTGATAAGCCAGCACCAGTGATTTAAATTTGATTCGTGCTGCGATGGGGGGCCAGTGCAGAGAGGAGAGTAGAGGGGTGTCGTGCGTGAACTTGGGTTGATTGAACACCAGACGTGGGGCAGCATTCTGGACCAGTTGCAGGAGGTGAATGGTGAATGGTGAATGGTTTAGATAGGTGTCAATCGTCTTCATGTCGCGAACGCGCAAAGATCGCGCATCATTCGAAAGACTGTCCCAAATTGCAGACTTGCGTTCTATCAAGTACGGAAGTAAACGGTCATGTGATCAAGCCCAAACTCAAGTATTCAACTTTGCAAGTAGCCTACACGACGAATTTCCCGGAAGTTCCCTTGGTGTAGCTTCATGGGAGGACATAAAATCGTAGTATGCATGGATGTACACTTGTAATAATATAATATAATAATATTGTACACTTGTATGTACTTAACGTTCCCAGTAGTCATTGTGCTTTTGCGCTAAAGGCGAAGAAAAAGGGGATTTATTTATCAGTCAGCAAGAAAATGGAAGGTGACAGGACAAGGCTGGAGGACTATTTATGTATTTTTCATGCAATTCGTCGATATTGCTAATATTATTCATGATTAGATATTTAGCTATGCACAATTTATGCATATGAACGTAGCTAGCTAGCGATTTAACGTTATTTTTGTCACAAATTAGCCTGCTAGTTAGCTAACTGTAGCTGAGTTGTAACTTATAGCCAGCTAGCTGAAGTTCTGCTGACGTTACTACAGCAACATCGCTATGTATCAGATGCAACGTTAACTAAATGACTCTATCTAGCTCGCAACAGCTATCTAGTTAACTTTACTGATGAAGATTTACGTTTGATTTGGTTGTTTTAAGGACCGATCATGACATGTTCTTCGATGTTCTGGCAATGGCAGTTGACTGAAGCTAACAAGTGTCACGGGCAAGAAGTTACTTACCACGAATAAATAAAACTACAAGTAGGCCTACATGTTGTAAATATCATTGACTTTATTGTTGACATTGGGTAACAGAGTCATGAACAACAAAAGGTAACGTACAGAGTCATCTTTGGAGCGAATTAAGTATTATTGGTATGTAGGCTACTCAAGTAATACGAACAAAGCTACGTTGCAACTTATTAATATGAACTATATTAGCCCAACTTAAAATGAAAAACGTAACTGTAGCATCAACAAAGCACTTGAAAACGTAACGTTAGCTAAGTAAGTTAGCTGGAAATAAAACGGCATGAAACTACGAACGTGTTACTGATTAGAGATGGCTTATCGCTAGCCACGAAAGCCACGTTTAATCGCATCTTAAACTGAAAATACATATAGGTATTTTTTTTCCTGTTTACTTAGCTATGTTAACCAATATCAGCAACATTTCACCACACAACCCTATAATAAGCTCACGGGCACCTATCACCAACGCCATTGCTTCAATGTAACCGGCGCCGTATGTATTTCTTGCTGAGGTCATAAGAGTGGTGACATCTAAGTACAAGTGAGTTACAAATGTAACGGATTTATGCGCTCTGCGTTCTTCCACTCTCGGTACAGCATTCTTTTGAGTGTACTTGGTACTTGGAAGTGCGTTCATATATACAAGTACACGAGAACGCAGGGCGCAAGTATACAATTTGGGACACAGCCTATGTAAAGCAGTGTCACTGGATGGGCTTTAAAATGCGTCATAAGCGACAATTGTCCAATCAACGACGTATAAATTACTGTATTGCGTTACATTGAATTGTATTAACTGGTGAAGCAGAGAATTTTCTGCTTCACTGAAGTACCTTTTAATAACCCGAGGGTGGTGCTGTTTCGCACGATATATTTTTTTAAGTGAGACTTTCGGCTTGATTCACAGAGGAAATCGTCGTTGTGACGATACTTAGGCATTTTAAAAATATTAAGTGACATGTGTGTTCTCCACTGCTTCACCTGTTGTCTTATAGAAGCCTCCACTGTTTTATACAGCCCACTGTGGTGTTTTGGAAAGGAATGAGAGGAGAGAGACAGGTCAGTAATAAGAACATAAGAATACATCAGCCCATCTAGGCTCGTCATGTCCTTATCTAAAGAGTATCTAGTACTGCATCTAGCCTAGACTTAGCATCTAGCATCTAGTGTTTCTGCCTCTACTACCTGACCTGGCAAGCTGTTCCAGGCATTGACAACTTTCTGTGTAAAGAAAAACCTCCTTTAACTAATTTCCACCTGTGGTCTCTTCTTCTGCTGACCCCACTTATCTTAAAAAAATATTTGGTAGTTCACTTTGTTAATCCCTTTTAGGAATTAAAAAACCTAAATCAAATCCCCCCTAAATCTCCACTTGCTAAACTTATATAGATTGAGTGCCTTAAGTCTATGGAGAAGAAAAATGCAGATTTAACAGAGGAGAGGTTAGAGGAAAAGGTAGCCAGGAGTGTGTGGAAGTCGGTCAGGGCCACAGGGGATTTGGATTTTCTCCATTTCCTTTCTGACGCTCGTAGTTTGAGTCAGTCGGCCCGAATGGAGTCAGTTAGCCAGGCGGTGGGGGGTCGGAGGCGAGCAGGTTTAGTGGAGATAGGACAGAGTGAATCAAAGGAGGAGGAGAGAGAGGACAGTAGGGTGGATGAGGCTTCCTCAGCAGGTAGCTGAGAGAAGGCATCGGTAGGGGGAAGGGATGATAGAACAGTAGCTGACAGGGCTGCGGGGAGAGAGAGCGGTGGGGGCAGGTGAAGGGGGTTTAGGTGAAGAGGGGAGGGGGAAGGGGGAGGGAAAAAGACAGAAAGCAGTGGTCAGACACATGCAGAGCAGATACTAAAATGTTGGGTGAGGTGCAGTTCCTACTGAAGACCAGGTCCAGTTGATTGCCGGGCTTGTGGGCGGACGGGGATTCAGCCATGTGGTCCAGGAGGTGGCAGACACTTTGCTCGCAGCCAATGCATTGGTTAGGTACAGGTAACCGCCAATATAAAGTTTACTTGAGTAAATGAAAGGTTCTGGTGACTCTGTTATGGTGTGGCGTACATTTGACGGAAATGGTTTAGGTCCACTCAACCCCTTAGAGGGCAAGGTAAACATCAATAAATACAAAGCCATTCTGAGTGGTCGCCTTCAGCCTATGACCAGGGACTCCCTCAGCACTTCGTAGTCAAAGCTGGCCGCCTGATCAAAGTGACGCATGACCGAAAGGGCATGTTTGGAGCAGGCAGGCAGAGAACGCTCGGGTGAGAAGTAGCCGTCTCTCTGGGAGATGATTTGTTTGTTTATGTCCTTTTTTTTTTGGCCAGCTTTTCAAAACAACACTTTGGTGCATGGGGAGTTGGGAATGATTCATTATCTACTGTGTACCATAGTGCACTGTAAGTGTACCATCGTGTTTTTGTTTGGGCCCTGTACATAACCATAAAACCTTTATGTATAAAAATGTATTCATAAATATATCATTCTGAAAATTAACCAGCCATACATTCCCCAAGAGGTCAGTTTATCTTTCTGATTGTGTAGATACTTTCTGGTTGCTCAGCTGCTAGTTTGCTATGCCATACTTGCCCTAGGCTTACATTGATGGTACTTAAATTTCACAAATGCCCCCAACAGCCATAATATAAACAACATAAACTAGACTGAAGCACGCTCAAAAAGAGCTTCTGTTTCCCACTATTACTGGAGAGCAGGAATGCTAAGTAACAGCAACAATCAAAAACAAATTGCCACAATAAGATCCCTAATGCAACTCTAAGTGGTTGCGCAACACTGCCTTCAACATCAAATTTGCAGCAATTAGAGCCGTAATACAATCCTACATGGATTGACAGCACAGCAGCCGATCAGGAGCAATTAAAGAGATGATGTGAATACACAGTACATGGATACGCCACGTCCGATCAATTTTTAGCACACGGCAATAACACAAATGAACAATTCTATGGCATGTGGCATCATTTTGTGTTCTGCACACCCTGCTTTTTTATATCATCATGTTTGCTGAACTTTAAAGTATTTTGTGCATTTAAATGATTTAATCCCCCAAACTATACCAAGGCAAATACAATTATCCTCCTCACATTTAGTCTTGTTCTTTGTTGTGCCTTGTGTTGGAAGAGCTGACTTGTCTTCTAAAATGAGGGCTGCTTTAACCTTTTGTGGTGCTCTAATGCAGTTGGATCTCAATCCTTTCGGCCTCAGGACCCATTTTTACCGATGCCAGCTCGGTTGCGACCCAATATACATTAGCGATGCTTTAAAAAAAGCACAAAAAAACTGCTAGCACTTTCTCTCAAATGCAACACATGAATAAACTGCAACGCATTCATAACTAATGAACAGTTGAAACTTTGTAAATGGAGCCTACTCACATTTGGTGTAATCTTAATGAGAAACCCCAAGCTGTGATTGTCCCATGTGAAGTTGCCCCCAATTGCAGATCCAAGATCAGTTCTGAAGGGGTTACTGTTGTGAGCTGTGAAATCTGATCTTAGACCTGTAGTTATTCTCAATTTCATAGTGAAGCACGTCACCTAACCAACACACATTAATCAAAGCGCTGTCTGGCTGGTTTAAAATGTAATAATTTTCCAACTCGGGCTCGCAACCCATTCAGAAGGTCCCGACCCACAGAATGCTGCTCTAATGCCCAGAAAGCCTAACTTGCTTGGTAGAACAACCAGTTAAAAACAGATTCAGTCATAATTTGTTGTACAGATTTGTATTATTTTAGCTTTACTGCTCAACCAATTAAGTTTATATATCTTTCATTGTCTTGACATTATATTACTTCTAATGTCCAATTCCGGGGGCAGTCCTGTGTCCTACCCGTATGTCTGTGTGTCTGTGAAAGATACAAATATAAAGATGAACAAAGTATAATCAATGAAATTCGTATTTGCTGCAGTGTCCAGGTAAGTCTTACCCTCACACGCTGTAGCGATCACACGAACACACACGGTTTAGTGGGACAGTCCACCTCAGAAAGAGACCCGGCCTTTTGGTGATGCGGTAATGTGTCTGTGTTATGGAGAAGGAGACCAGGCTACAGTTCCCATGTCTGGCAAGTAAGCCCTTTGCTTATTTCAAAATCCATTATTCAAAACAATACTTTCTGAAATGTGGTCACTTTATTATCTAATAACTCATTTTCACTCACTTACTAAATACCTGATAGGGTGTGTCTACACTTTCCCTTGCACTTCCACTTGAATGTTACTTGAATGTTGTCCAGGTGTACAAGAATACTTAAATTTGTCTGAAATAAATATGTATGTATTATTTCCCCCATTCATTTATATCACTGGAGTATGACTGTGACAGAATACAAATGTAAAATGCACTGATATTAGCCAGGTAAGAAGTGCACTGCTTATTTATGCCTGTAGGTGGCAGGGTAAACCTGAAAGTTTTACTATTTCTGACATCAAGGGGGTGAAATGTTTGCAAGGAGGCTGAAAAGACTACTATTGCAATTAGAAACACAGGGGGATTATCTCATTGCTCAAAACGTAGTATATAGTATAAGCCATTTTGCAGATGCTTTGATCCAAAGGGACTTACAGTAGCGAATGCGTACATTTTCATTATATGTGGTCCCTCAACCTAAGCGTTGTCAACACCATGCTCTACCTGCTGAGCCACAGACAACCATATGTGTACACACTTGACCTTTATATACACATAAATGAAGACAATGATTGTCATCACATCCCACAGAATAATATATTGAAGATTGCTGCTAAATGCTGGGCAAGATTATTTAACAGTACATATATATGACACTTAGATATTCAGTACCTTACTTATCCATAGGACTGATGCTCCTTTTGGTGGGCTGAAGAAAACAGAATAATTGGTCTATGGATGTGGAATCTTGTTCATGAAGTATATAAAACATAAAAAATAAGACTTAAAATATATAGAGATTTTCATAGGTTAAGGAAGCGGTGAGAATGAGCAGTGAGTTATTTGTGATTGATTTAGCAAATTTTTAAATGCAGCATATTTATATGAGTGACTTTTACATTTTAATACCAGCAACGTTTCCTTGATTCGCCGCGGAAGGTACGTTGATACGCCTTCATTGCTGTCCTTGCAGAAAGAGTGGGGCCAAAATCTGTATCCCAGAGCATGCCGCACAGCACACTTTTTGAACTTCCTGCTATAGAAACTTACTGAAAATTGACAAAATCCCTTGGGACTGCTGAACTCAGGCTTGACACACGACAATATATATTTCAGGCGCTTCAGGACAAACAAGGAGCGGTGTGTTTTCCAATAATGATAAGGAAACAGGTCTTCCAATTTTGTGCTTTGCTGCAGGGGCACAGCCTGATTTCAAAGGTCTGACAAGTCAGTTTAAGCAAACATTTTGAATTAGACTTTTAAACACCTATATTAATATAATAAATAAGCCTATGTTTCCAGTAATATACAGTTAATACAGGGTAAACATTTTAAAAGAGCTACAATAAAATAGTAAAGTTGATAAAAATAAAAATAAATGTTAGCATTTAAAATAGATTTTTTGGGCTTTGGCTAGTTAAAAAAAAAAAAATTCAATAGATTAAAAACGAGAGAATAATGATACTGAACTTTGATGAATCTGCTTTAGGACACGGGTCAATGTTTGCAGTGATGGATTTGTTTTCCCAAAACATGCCTAAGACATGTCCATGTCCAAGAAATTACAAGTTATTATTATTATTATTATTTATTTGGCAAATGCTCTTAACCAGAGCGACTTTCATGTTAGTGCATATAACAAGGCTAGAAGATTTTGTCACAGACTATTGTCGAGTCCATTTTTGAATCAACCACACAATTATTTTAAAGCAATCATCCTTAAGGTCAACATACGTACATCACACTGACATGCGTGCGTAGTCAAAAAGATTCATCTGATTCATCTGAGCATATATATCCCTGTGTTCACCCTCTTTATGGAGACGCTTTGGAGCAATGAGGCATTCGCTTGAACCATCGTTGAAGGTGTAAATAAGTGTGAACGTACAGAAGACTTGATTGCGGTTTGTTTGATGAAACGGATGGACGGCGTGTCAGAGTCCTTCATCTCAGCTGACTGGCAGATATTTCCCGATGCTTTAGTTTGTGTCTGTGCAGGCAGTTTGTCCGGCAGGCTGGCGGGCACGGGCGCATGTGTAGAGGATTTGTTTTAAAAGCTGCTGGTACAGCATCGGAAGATTGCTTCTGCCAGCCAACCTTGGCCCACGGGAGCTTGCCTCAATAAGAGCGCTCTCCCGGGATGCCTCACAGTAGCTCAGCATTGGCTCTTTTTTTGTAAAGTCGCTGGTGTTTACTATTAGGCTTGGCTCAAACAAATTACATCGCTGGCCTCTCCGACTTCAGCCTGGTAATTGAGGGTAAACTTCAATCCCAGCCAAGGGCTGGATAACACTGAGAAAGATCATGCCGTGGGTACAGGTAACTTGATAAGACTGGGCATTAACCTCTCCGCAGCACACTACCTGTTTGCGAATGGGGCTTTGCCCAAAGTTCCGTCGAGTGCCACCGAATGACAGTCTGAAAAGCTACGCGAGTAAATAAAACGACCACTTATAAATCATTAACTGGCTCCGTGGCCTTGCAGGTGCAGTGTGTGCCTTGAATGCGGAAGGCTGTGGGGTAAATCCTGAGACGACCCATACCCTTTGTGTATTGCAGACACTGCCTATGCACTCAGCACTCTGCGTTAAAGGAGACGGATTGGGCCGATGGCCCTTTGATAGACTGTTGTGCTCGTGCATCGGGGTGTGTCACGGCACAGAAATTGGGATAAGCCCCGACCCTACGAGCCATATCGGCCGCTCAGGTTCGGACATCGATTCCGCTCAAGACAACTGTGAGCGAGGGCCGGGCCAACGGGCTGGGCAAACACCGGGCAGATTCAATCAGAATTTTGCGCACACGCTCTTTCCCCGCATCCCATCGTTCGCGGGTGTCTTGTCATCCATCAGTCGCGGGACACAAAGGCGAAAGCCTCACCGACGGCAAATCGATTTCTGCCATCCCATTCACGCGGTTCCCACACACGGCGACGTGCTGCATCCCGCCCCCCCCTCCCGGCGCTCCTGGCTTTAATTACCTCGCGGCTGACTCGGATGGCCGACGATCCCGAAAAAATTGATGAAATAAGACTAAATTGTCACTGAGAAGAAATGCAAACGAGAAGGAGGTTTCAAGAAGGGGGTGGGTGGGGGATGTTCTCGCATTGTCCCTGTTAATACCTCGCATTGTCCCTGCTAATACCTGAAATAAAAAAGGCAGCCACAGATAGCATACAGTTGGTATAAGAAGTATTCACATTTTATTTTCTTTCACTTCATGGAATCAAAATGGATGTAATTAGGATTTCTTGCCACCGATCAACACAAAATGCTCTATAAGGATAAATGAAAAAACACCAAAGCTTTTCTTTATTTGTAATTCATTAAGAAACAGACAATAATCGATTCCATAAGTATTCACCCCCTTGACTTAATACTTGGTAGAAGTACCATCAGCTGCAATTACAGCTGTGAGTCTATTTGGGTAAGCCTCTACCAGCTTTGCACATCTGAACACTGCTATTTTCGCCCATTCTTCTTTACAAAATTGCTCGAGCTCCATCAGGTTGGATGGGGACCGTAGGTGAACAGCAATTTTCAATCTTTCCACAGATTCTCAATGGGATAGAGGTCTGGGCTTTGACCCTAGGACATTGACTGTTTTGTTTTTAAACCACTCCAATGTAGCTTTTGCTGTATGTTTTGGGTCATTGGGGAATATAAATCATTTCCCAGATCTCTTGCAGACTGCAGCAGGTTTCCCTCCAAGATTATTATAATATATTTTTTTCAATTTGTTTTCCTGTTTTTCTTCCACTTTAGTGGCCTAAATTACCCTCCCCACACGAGTCCGCTGCTCATCTCTACGAGGCAAGCTAATTCTCCGAGGGCAGTGAAACCCGCTTCCTTCGAGATGGAATTTGCCCACCCACATTCTGGAGACACCCTTATGTGCTTCACGGCGAACTCGAGCCAGTTCACCCTCCCCTCTCCCCCGATTGGGGCTAATGGCCAGGGCCGGTCTGGTAGAGATGGGTTTCGAACCGGGTCCCTGATAGGCAGCGCACACTATATTGGACCAGCCAAGATATGGTGCGTTAGATCGCTACGCTATCCGCCGCCCCTTCTTCCAAGATTTGTATATATCCTGTTCCATCTATTTTGCTCTCTTATTTTGGCAAGTTTTCCTTCCCTGAAGCAGAGAAGCATCCCCATAGCATTAGGCTCCCGCTACCATGTTTCACGGTACGGATAGTGTTCTTGGGGTGTTGTGCTTATGCCAAACATAGCACCTAACGTTGAGGCCAGAAAGTTTAATCTTGGTTTCATTAAACTTTAGAATCTTCCTCCACTTGGTTTCAGTCACATGCTTTCAAACTAGATGAGATTTCATGCGTTTTCTTCAACAATGGTTTTATTTTTGCCACCTTCCCATAAAGTGTATATTTGTGAAGTGCCCAGGCTATTGTTGTCCCATGGACAGTTTCTCCCATCTCTGCCATGGTAGGCTGTAACTCTGTCAGAGTTTCCATAGGCCTCTTGGTGACCTCCCTAACAAGTGCCCTTCTTGCAGTTGTTTCCCTATTCTGTCAACTTCTTTGCGATGGACTTAACGGTGCTCCGGGGGATCTCCAGCCTTATATCCTTCTCCTGATTGGTGCTTTTGAATAACTTTTTCTCTGATTTGCTTAGATTTTGCACCTCTCACAGACAGGTGTATTTAATTTGAAGTAATCTGCAACACCTAAATTGTACACAGGTGGACTCCAATCAAATAATGATGTGGCCTCTGAAGACCAGAGTTTATTTAGGTGTGTCTTAGCAAAAGGGGTAAATACTTTTGCGATCAATTTGTATTTATTATATTTAATGAATCGCAATTAAATCGATATTATAATCAATAAATATTTTTGATTCCACAAAGTAAGAAAATAAAATGTGAAAAATGCCAAAGGGGGTGAAAACCGTTTATACCCACTGTACATGATCTGCACTGTTGAAACGAAAATTAACAGTAAGTGCTCTAAAATGGTGCCTCTGAGAGCAGTTCCCAACACAAAATGGTCATATTTTGGCTTGCTGGCTGAATGTACTGCTTTGGTGCAGTTCCCAAACCATGAACACTAAAAGATTTGTTAGCAAAAACATATATTATAACACAACAATGTATAAACAACAACAGTTTATTTACTTGACACATTAAACATGTACATGTTCCCATGTTCCCAGATGCTTTTCTAGCCAAGAAAGCCCAGAAGAATAAACAGCCTAAATTATCCAAGACCTCACCAGACAGTGCAAAGGGAAAATATTTATTATTTTCTAAGTGCAGTGTAAAATAAAGCAGTCACCTTTTACAAAACTACATAGGGCATTGAGTAAACATTTTAGGTACATAACATAACAAGCACAAGTGTACACTTGTATACAACAAACACAATCATCAACAATCACTTGAGACCCACTTGTAATACAAATCTATTATTTTTGTTATGTGTAATTTAGTATATAAGAACTAGAACAATTACATGGTACTTTGTATTTTAGGAGCTAGTACACAGAACCTTTCTAACAAGAATAATTCTTAAGGTATATTTGAGGACAACAACTGTCACTCAAACTTATTTTCCTTGTGCTGGCCACACAGGTCCAATGAATTTTGTCTTTTGTAGCAATTGAACAAATAACAATATTTTCAATTCATTTTCAATTCTAAGCACCGTTGGAGACATACTTATGTCAGGCAAAAATGACAAATAATTTATAATGTACTGTTATGCTTCCTGTTGGTGTTGTGGCAACAGTGATTAACACTAGCAGTTGCCATAGTAACCCCGTCCATTTGAGAGGCAAGGTAATGGTAGAACGGCTGTTGCCAAGGCCAAGATTCATTTTGAGTAGGTGTACAGTTCAAATTAATAAAATATTGCAAGTTAAGTTGCCTCTGCCACCCAAACCCAGCTCCAATTTTGACAATCTGAAATGCAAAACCTGCTCTGAAGATAATAAAATGTGTATTACAATGCAGTTCACTTATAGGAACCATTGCTATTGCTGAGCACAGGAAATAAAAATAAAAATTATGTTTGTTATATAATAATGTCCTACACTAATCCACAATTAACACATAATAGTGAAGTAAAACCAGCAACATATACAGATCGAACTCATCATTGCCTTCAATTGTGTATTATTGTATTATTACTTCAATTCTCTAGTATTGTAACAAAATTCCTATTCTCATACTGAGGTGTTCAGAGGAGTGAGGAAAATGTGTATTTCTTAGTTCTGTGCAACTTATGACATCTGTAATAGGAGACTCCAGGAAGCAATGGTCAATGTGAAGCTAAAAAATGAACTTTGAGGGAACAATATAATACAAATATTATTAAATGTCCTGGTAATGACACTTGGTGCATTACAATGATAAAACAATTGCATATGTTCTGAAAGGTATTAACAGTGCATCATTCATGTTGTTCCAATATTTCACAAACTATATGCCTAGGTACTTGTCTAGGTACTATGCATTCCTGCAGAGACTGGCTGAGTGCAAATTGGTCCTGTGCTGTGTAGAGCAGGGGTTCTCAATCTCGGTCCTGGGGACCCCTGTGTGTTCTGGTTTTTGTTACAATCTTAATTGCAACCCCTAAAATGCAAGGAGCTGTTAATTGTTCTTAATTAGACACTTTACCCTTTGCACTACATTATACCATAAATGGCTACGAATACCTGCTTATCCTTAGGTCTATTACATAAGTCACCACTAGAGGGTGTACCCTGGGTCTTAGCTTTTAGTAAATGAAGGAGAGAGAGAGAGAGAGAGCTATTGTTGTGATACATTTGATTCCATAAAGCCCTTTGTAAAGGTTGCAAATAATGGTATAACTATTTTTTATTGTCATATTGTTATAGTCTTCTTCTTTATTATTTATTCTATTTTCATTATTATTAATATGCACACGCCTCCACCTTTTCCTAATGGAAGAGCTATTTATTGATAAAACAGAACACAATTAACACAGATAAAAAGGTGCACATTTTCAAAGACCTTAAATAAATAAAAGGACCTGTTGTAGGCCTCATAACAAATACAAATCTACTCAATAAATAGTAAGTTATAGAATGGCCAAGACAGTACCAGGATGGCTTACAAAAAGTAAACATAAAATGAGTGCAAAATATTAAGGCATAACGTACAAAAAGCGACCACGCTATTTCCTTGCGTCTAGATTATGCGCCAAGAACACAAACATGTTGAGTTTATACGGGTTTAGAGAGGATCTGGTAGGGGTACCAATCTCCGCAGCCATACTGAAAACTCCCTCTCCAATGGGTTGCTGGCGCCACACAAGCATATACTGTATATGTTGCTGCCAGCTTTGCCATGAATGTAAATCTACACTGGTCGTTGTGCCTCCAGATCAAAGGATTCGCGAAGGAGGCCATTTCCTCCTCCTGCAAATATCTGGTCAGCTCCGTCTCGGTACGGAAACCTTTCGGATAAGGGGGTGTGCTTTGAGAGTCAGAACCTTTCCTTTGTCTAAGTATCTCTTAGAGAAACGCATCCTTTATCTCCTCCAATACCCTCTCCACTGTTTCCTTGGGTCTAGGAGTCTGAATTTATTGAATTTTATGAATATATTTCAGATTTCCCCCCTGTTTTTATCCTATTTGGTGGCCAATTGTACCCTCTATTGATCTAACTACCCCCCTTCAACAAGCTGTTGGCTGCAGCTACGGGACTCTGGGGCCGGTGGTGGCAGGGATAGCACACCTCCTCCTTCGAGCTCCTGAGCACCGACCATGATCCAGAGGCTTGTGAATGAACTAGGTACTGGAGACAAAACTGAGGCTGCTATGCTAATACCCATTCACGTGGAATATCCAGAGGGCAGATACGTCTGTTTTATCCATTACCCAAGTTTGCTGGAAAAAACCTGAATATCATACAGATGTAATTAACACTTCCTAAGACACCAGCCTCCCTCACCTGGAAAGCAGTTCAACGCGCAAGACCATTTAAGGAGACTCTTTACATTTTAAGGAGCAAATCAAATGGTAATATTCCGTACAACATTTTGAAGTCTGGTAGGCTTTGTGTCTATTGTGGATGCAACACCCCTGGAAAGTGGGATTAAGCTTGAATGTACTTATTTTACTTAAGAATATTTGTTGACAAGAACAAGCCATCTTGGCTCATCATTTGCCTCCGCTTCTTTTATCCCCTTTTCACCACAAAAGTAATTTGGATCCTCCTTGCAACTGCTGTGCCTTACAAACAAAAGCTACTTTTACATTCAAATGACAGTAAGTAGGTTATGAAGTGAGATTTTGGCAGGTAGTGGTTTGTCCCATTCAGCTTAGGGCAGCTTGACTTTAATGACAGGAACAATTGTTGACAATATTAGTTGACAGAATATTTAACATAATAAATCCGTTATTTCTGTGAATCTCAGATGGTATTTGGTAAGAACCTTACCATCCCTTTATGTTCAGACTGCTTTAGATCCCTTCGGCCAGGGATCAAAATGTGGTCCACGGAAGGTTGTGTGGGCCACAACCACAGAATCTAACTGTAGCCTGCCACCATATGACACAGACCTTTAAATGCAGTCATACAGTCTGTTCCTGTGACAAGAGAGTGATTTGAGAAGATTTGTGGAGATTTGTGGATCATCATGAATGTCCTGCAAACTGAAAAGACACGCACATTGCAACGTGTTTCATTTGTATATTTTACATCAAATTTAAAAATAAACCAGGTGCAATGGACCTGGTCAATTGTTGCCAAAGCTAGGTGTGTCAAAAGTAACCGAAGATGTGAAAATGAAAGCTACAATGAAACATTTGAAGTCTAGATATATTGTACATAGCGTAACAACTTTTTCTGATTTATCCCTGATATACAGGTAAAGAGCCAAAATAAAGGAAACAAGAAAGTAAATGAGATACAGAGTATATTGAAAGCAGGTGCTTCCACACAGGTGTAGTTTCTGAGTTAATGAAGCAATTGTAGCGAGGATAGCCGAGCTTTAAAAGTTATTTTGCTCTTCATCTACCTCAGAAGTGGACCATACATGTTGTGACTCTTCTCATATGGAGGCACTGAATATGTGAAGGTCTGTTAAATATGCTGTTGCCCTGGGTTACCATATGTACCAATGGACAACGCATAGGTTCCATTTTATAGGGGCACCAGCTCAGGAATTTCAGCTCAACAGTAAAATAATTAATTTAAATAAGGAACCACTGAAGGTTTGAAGATCATAGAATTAGTAGAGCCCAACTTATTAGAATAACCAGACAATACAATTCATAACACAAATAACATTTATTAAACAAACAGAATATTTACCAAATATAATGTAAGTGGAATATATGGATTAAACAGGCATGTGTAAGATTAAGAACCAGCATACATTACTGTTATTAAAAGAGGAAGAATTGGACTTGAGATCTAAATAATAGAGTGTGTTTTATATATTCAGTCTCTGTTCAGGAGTTGAAGTCTAGAGTCTCTGGTCCTCTTTAGAGACATGGTCTGGCTCCTCTCCTTGCCTGGAGCCAGGGATGTGGTGGTCTGGCTCCTCCTGGGTCCTGGTGTGTTTCGAGGCAGGAGCTCTCCTTGGAGACGTGGTGTAGCCCGGTTCTGCACTGAGGCTAAGAATTGCTTCCTTGTTTTGTTCCATTGTGCCTTCCATTGTTTTGAAACAGTGTTTTTTTGGTTTCAGTGAAATATATTGGTGAAAGTTTCGTTGTAACTTGGCATCATTTTGACACCAATAATTTGGTATGCATAGCAATTCTAGGAATTTTATTTTAAAGATGTACAGAGAGTATATGCTTTGCATATGTGAGTAAGTTGTCTTTTTTCCCCCACTGAAAATGTTTTGGTCATTTTTATTGGGGCAAAAGATTAATAATAAATGAATGATAGTAAATTTAAAAAAGAATGATAAATTAATGATAATTATAGTAAATTAATGATAAAAGCCGCAAATAATAATGAACAAAATAACAAGTCTCTGAATTTTTTATACCAGCCTGTGAAATGTGAGTGCTCTGATATGGGTTGGAGTCTTTCATCTTTCTGTTTGAATCAATACAGACCCTTCAAAGACCTAGACCATATCTTCACGATCAGACAAATGGCATTCATTAGTGTTTGCTTTATAAAAAGACTGAAGCAAAGACTGAATTTATTAAAGAAGGTTAGGCCAAATCAATATACATTAATTTTGGTTTAATGGGCAAACTTTTGTGCCCAGAGCAGTCAGCGTGTATTATTCGTGAAGGTAGCTCTAATGCCTACCTAAAATACATTTCAAATTGATTTATTTGGGGAAAATGACTACCCTTTTTAATAAACAACCATTTTTGTACGCACAAAATCTGATTCCATTATGAAGAACGGCTCACAACCTTTTACAAAAATCTCCCTGTTCATTTGAAAGTGGTTTACCTGTGAGTGAGTTCCGGAGGATCCGGGGAAACTGTTCTTTTTTAAAATCATTTTCAAATGCATGCTAATGACAGGGCCTCCAAGGTCAGAGAACGGGGCTGAACAGTGGAGCCTAAGCTAAAAACCCTGAAATGTCCCTCTTTGCAAATAGAAGGGGACGAAATGTAAAAGTCCACGCAGACCAAAGAGAACACACCCACATGCTCATCCTCTGTCGGGGACACTACGTGCTTCAATTGCGTTCATTGCAACAACGGCAACAATCACCATGCGAACCAGTTTGTTCATCCAGATGCACTCTTCCGCTTGTTGACGACAGGGTGAAGGATGACTCATCTGACCATATTCCTTTTTTCCACTGCCTGTGTTCCTTGCACCACTTTACAAATTTGTAGTATGTACCATTGGATTTTTAAAGGCCACATTAATCCAGGACCTCTTAACCCAGAGACGGTATCTCCTACATAACGCTGTCCCTGCCACTGCATTGAGGTACAGGTTTTCCGCTTGTTCCAACTCCACTTACAGCAACAAGCTGGTTTTCCCTGCTGTCAAACTATCCAAGCGATATCCAAGCCCAGCCCCACTCGCTTTCGTGTGACAATTGCAATTTCAGTATTATCTGTGCATTTATCAATTTACTTACTTACCAGATTTCCCTATCCAGACTGACTTACAATGCCTGTGTAAGTATATCCTTTATTAATAACACTATTATCTGCTGCATGTGTTGAGCCGGTGGGTATGGAGTTTACTCACCCTGGGAACAATAAAGCTTACTGAATGCCATATGAATCATTTTTAGGGCTCCTGCTGCACAATAATTATTTCATGATTTCAGAACTGAAAAATTGTTATCTGGCGAATCTGTGTCATATTTTGTTGTGGCGTATACTGCACCTGTTCCAGGGATGATATTCAGGACAAATGAACCACTTTTCTGGCAAAATGTAATACGCATGGGACGTGAGAATGCTGATAAGAAGGAATACCTGTAGGCTTGTATGATATGGCCGTGAGCAACGCACAGCTGTGAGGAGTCGTAAAGTGAACACAAGAGACAGTCGTGTGCCACAGTATCTCAGGCTCACCGCTTTGCGAGACTCATCTCTGGCAGCTGCTCCCGGTGATCATCTCCCCTCCCACACGAGCGAGTCTTCTCCCCCGGGACCGCTCCCCCCGGGGACCTTTCACTCTCTTAACGTGGTCGTGAGTAATTGGTAATGGACGCACGGGCTGAGAAACCGAGCTAATTACTCCGAAATTAAACGCTGAAATAAGCACGCCTCGGAAGTGTGAGCCTCGTCTCGCTGGCAAAGCCCTGAGACGACAGCGGCGGAACAAAAACACCCGGCCTCCCTCATCCGCCACTGTTTTCAGTCCGTACACTTGCAAATTAGCGTTGCGTTTGCTGTCGTTTCGAATGGGCGTCACCAAACACTGGCGCAGATCGCGTGGGAAGAATAAGCGTACAAAACAATTCCGTGATTTGCTTTCACGGATATCAAAATTAAGATGATCATTTCTAATTAAGAAATTATAGTCATCTTGTACTGTACGTACACCGAAGGGCCTTAAATGTGATTGTACAACAATATCAAACTGTAGAGTAGGTGTTAATAGTAGATTGTATTGTAGATACAGCGTGACATCTTAAGTAAAATATATCGGCACAAAGAGTAAAGAGTCGAGCCAAGTCCTCTCATACTGTGCAGGTCTCTCATGCTGGGTGGCACAGAACACCACCTCAGGCATAGCACTCCCTTCAAAGCCAACACTGAAACCCCAGGCTTCTTCTCACTTGTAGCTTAATGGATTCCAGTGGCTTGAAAAAAATTGCCTCTTGTTTAGCAGGGAGAATATTGTGTGAATTATGAATGAAAAAATAAACGCTGGGCCAACATTTCAGACACATATTTATTATTCCGCAAGTTGCCCGTCCACAATTAAAATTCCGCACTTGTTCGCTGGTGTGTGACCCGATTGCTTCTTCTCTACCTGCTTTGAAAATGTAATAATTGGCCCTGTCTACACGTATTATTCCTGACATGCTCCTATGGATCCTCCTATAGCGTAAACATCCCTTCTCCTTTGCACACGTCTCTGTGTGTACTCTTTCCATCACATTATCCAGCTGCATCAGACCGCCAGGATAAATGTCTCTCCGTGCCATCCGGGAGGGAGAGATTCTTTGTTTCTGCTAAATGCAATGCGTTTTTGAAGAGTATTTGTATAATCTGTGTGTATGTGTGTGTGTGTGTTTGTGTGTGTGTGTGAGAGAGAGTAAGAGCTAGTGTGTGGTACTATATAACAGTAACAGTCCCTGATGCAGTGTCACAGCCTTATCTCTAAGCTTTCATTCTGTCACACAGGTGGTGCGGGGATCCCTAGGCAGACACCACAGAGAAAATGGTAAAACTCCCATTCCTTAGTCTGATCCACTGTGACTACATATGAGCTGGATGTGAAAGTTTTTTCCCGCCTGTTACTGCAGATTTACAGGGCAGTAGTACAACCAAGTGTTCAAAGCATATTACTAGATGGGTTACAGAATATTAAAATGTAAACAGTTTAAGTTATTAATGTAAAATAATCTTGTTTGTGATATATGTACACACACAGTGGGTATAAAAAGGACCCACGGGGCGGCGAATAGCGTAGCGGTCTAACGCACTGTATTTTGGCTGGTCCGATACGGTGTGCGCTGCTTGTCAGGGGCGCGGTTCGAAACCCGCATCTCTTCCAGACCGGCCCTGGTCATCAGCACCAGCCGGGGACAGCATTTGGCTGTCCGCCCCAGGGGAAGGGGGGAGGGTGAGCCGGCTCGAGTTCGCTGTGAAGCACGTAAGGAGTCTCCGGAACGCGCGTGGGCGAATTCCATCTTGAAGGAAGCGGAGTTCGCTGACCTCTGAGAATTAGCAGCGAGCTAGAGGAGACGAGCAGCGGACTGGAGAGGGGAGGGTAAATCAAAATAAATAGAGGGTGTAATTGGCTACCAAATTGGGAGAAAAATGGGAAAAAATTCAGAAACAAAACAAAACAAAAAAAGGATCCACCCCGACAAAATACTCCATAATGTCACATAAATAAATAAATGACTCTAAAGCTTTTTCTTAATTAATTACAAATAAAAAGTATTCACCCCCCTTGACTTAATACTTGGTAGAAGCACCTTTAGCTGCAATTACAGCTGTAAGTCTATTTGAGTAAGTCTCTACTAGCTTTGCACATCTGCAAACACAATTTTCACCCATTCTTCTTTACAAAATGGGCTTTGGCTAGGCTACTCTAGGACATTTGTTTTGTTTTTAAACCACTCCAACGTGGCAGTTGCTGTATTCTTTGGGTCAATATAAATCTTCTCCCAAGTCCCAGGTCCCTTGTAGAGTGCAGCAGTTTTTCCTCCAAGATTTGTCTATATCTTGCGCTCTCCATCTTGCCCTCTATTTTGAGAAGTTTTCAGAGAAGAATCCCGATAGCATTAGTCATGCATATGTTTCACGGTAGGGATAGTGTTCTTGGGATGATGCGTCAATGAGGGCACAAAGGCCAATCTTGATCTCATCAGACCATACAATCTTCCTCCACTTGGTTTGAGGGTCTCCTATGCCTTCTGGCAAAGTCTAGGTGAGATTTCATGTGAGTTTTCATCAACAATGGTTTTGTTTTTGCCACCCTCCCATAAAGCGCAGATTGAATATGGCCCGGCTATTGTTGTCCCATGGACAGTTTCTCCCATCTCTGCTATGGAAGATTCTAACTCTGTCAGAGTTGCCATAGGCCTCTTAGTCGCCTCCCTAACAAGAGATGCTCTTGGAGGATGGCGGTTCTAGGCAAATTCACAGTTGTGCCGTATTTCTTTGTGATGGACTTAATGGTGCTCCGAGGGATATTCAAAGTCTTTGAACTCTTCTTATGTCCTTCGTCTGATTGATGCTTTTGAAGAACCTTTTCTCGGATTTGCTTTGAATGTTATTTGTTCTTCATGATGAAGCTCTTGTTTGGAAATGCACTAACCAACTGTGGGACCTCTCACAGAGAGGTGTATTTAATTTGAAATCATTTGAAACACCATAATTGTACACAGGTGGACTGGAATCAAATAATTCTGTGACCTCTGAAGACAATTGATTGGACCAGTTTATTTAGGTGTATCTTAGCAAAAGGGGTGAATACTTATGCCATCAATTATTGTCTGTTTTTAAAGGTTTTTTTAAATGTGAAATTACAGACTATTTTGTCTTGGCAGTGGCAGGAAATCCCAATTAAATCCATTTTGATTCCATGAAGTAAGAACATAAAATGTGAAAAATGCCAAAGGGGGTGAACCACCACCCTGCTGAACATAGATTGTGACCTCTGATGCTTGTCATACCCAATAACCTGAGACTGCCTTATGAAAGTGGGGGACCTCAGGCCTCAAGGAGTGTTCCTTAATGCACACTCTGTGGTGTGAAGCCAAGTACACTGCCAATACCCATTGCCCTGTAGGTCATGGTAAAAAAAAAGATCTTGTTAGCATCATTCCTGGAAGAAACAAAAAGGTTCTGATCCTTTTTTTCTTAGCAGTGTCTCAGGGTAACACACACACACACACTGAGAGCAATTCATTCATTAGGACCCCCAAGTGGCACAACCGGTAAAGGCAGCTGTTCTATGTGCAGGTTGACCACTTTAACATGGGGTTCGAGACCAGGCTACACCAGTCCCATTCGGGGACGGGGATTGCGGAAGAAGGAGAAGAAACGGAAGACGACGGTTGCAAAACCAGGACTTCAAGAGGGGCTTTGTCGGCCACCGTATGAGGGAAATCCGGGCCTTTTAAATGGTCGATTGTCATTGGCTGTTATTGTATGTATTCCTCTGTGGTGTTTATGTATTTCTCTTGTCTAATTGGAGGAGTGAAATGAGGCTTAAGCGTTGACATATGTCGGAAAGGCAGGATTTATAAGTGAATACTATCTTATGGTGATCGAGTGCCTAGACTAACTTATTCCCTCTTCACAAATTGTGTGTAGTGTGAACTTTGTCAAATATACAATACAAAGCCATATACAAATACAAATATAATTTGTATTTTCATATCGAAGGCTATTGGGAGTAAATATATTATTGATTTAGTTAAAGGTCAGGGTCTCTCTCCCTCTCTCTGTCGGTCTGTTGCTGGCGTAAAAGAAGCCACTTGACCACGAACAGAGGGTGGATGGTGAAGCATAATGTCTTTTAAAGACAAAATGTGCAGACTAATTAAATGTGGTCATTCAAAGCATGGAGTGAAATAAATCTTTTTGTATGAAAAAACAGTATAACTGATCAAATTAAGCAAGCATTGCCTATGCTTACACAGAGACACGCACACGCACACATCTCGTATGCTTTAGTATGGCTGTGTTGTCAGATATTTCCACGGTTGATCAGTCTTTGGAAGGCAGAAGGGAAGAAGGCCAAGGGTAACCCCAGGCCTGAAGTAGGGGGTCATTACTGAGTGAGAGGGAGGCTGCTGTCTAGGGGCAGATTACTACAGCTTAACTGCCAAACTGCCACAGGATTTTACATCAAAACATACATTTTGCCATCTCCAGCAGATGGGTTGGGGAAGAGGAAAAGTTTAGTTTTTTTCTCTGCTGTTACCAAGGAAAGGTTTGAAAACCATACAGCACCCCTTACTCCAATTTGTGTATATAATTTATACAACCAATGGAAAGACTTTAACGAAAACAAGCCATTTTGAAAATGATAAAACCCCGAACGATGGTACTTGTCACTTCATGTGGTAGTGGTGATCAGAGCATTATTACCAGTGGTCATAAGGTCATTATGTTACACATAGCTATATAAGAATGAATGAAAATATCTATTAATGCAATAACAGAAGGTACTGCTGACACACACACACACACACACACACACACACACACACACACACACACACACACACACACACACACACACACACACACACACACACACACACACACACACACACACACACACACACACACACACACACACATACATTACCAAGCCATGTAATACTCTGACCAATTCTTTCCATACGGTGTTGCATACTCAGTTACCGGGGCTACTCTTCTGAGTCTGATAAACAACACAGTTTGCATTCGCCGTTTACTCCGAGCTGTGATTCTGAAAGCAATCAGCATGCAGCTGAAGATGCAGCGTCTATGTGCTCTCTGCAGCCCCGGTCAGCTTGTTCCCCTCCCAGCCATCACAAGCAGCACATTGAGAAAGCCACAGCAGGCAGGTGAGTGGGAGTCCCTTCTGTCCCAATTTATCATCGGCAGTCAGCTCTCCCAAAAGATTTATCGATATCCGCTATTAACCTGCCATGATTCATTGTTTGCCTATATCCTTGTTTCATTTGGTCTATCATTTGCTATATGATATACATTATGCATTTCTATGGTAGTTGTGTTTATTATTGATTTCTCCCCGCCATTCCCCACATGGGACCGGAAGCTCATGGATATTGGGTGTTTCTAACTCCCTCATAACCTTCATCATATTTTATTGATCTATTCTTCTCTCTTGATTAAAATGAATTGTGCAGAAATGACAAAAGTTCTTTCATAAGCTCGTTAGCCTTGTTAGCTTGTTAGTTGCCATGATTTTATTCAACCCCCCAAAAATGTTAAGCAGGCAGAAAAAATAATTGTAGTTCATTAGGAAAACTTAGACGTGTACTTTATTTAAGCCTCCATGCCAGACAACTTTGTTTTGCTTTGAAAATGTGAAAGATTAAATCCTTTAGGATGTTTATAACCATCATATATCCTGGTCGACTTAAGCAAAATGGGATGCCTAGATTTCCATGAGCTGGGGATCCCCAAGATATATGGCCAGCTTGTATCAAACTGTAATCAAAACCTTCATCCACTGCTGCTTATATGTCACTGTGCTCACATGACTCTTGTGGAGGCACTTATGTTCTCTTGCATTGTAAGTCCCTCTGGATATGAGTGTAGTTTAAAAAGGGGGCATGTCTATTGCTGAAGAATGTGGGGAAATCAACAGTGTTTAATATAAAGACAGGTCAGAATAACATCAAACAGTTAATACCTGTGTGCCCATTATATTATTTTTTCTTTTTAAAATTTTGTTTCTGATCTTATCCCATTTTCTCCCAATTTAGTAGCCAATTACACCCTCTATTTTTCATGTCAATCCCCCCCTCGTATAGTGAGCTTGTTGCCATAGCCCTGTGACCGGTAGTGACAAAGGCGAAATATCGTCTCCTCCGAGACGGCACTCACCAGGCTGTCGACCATACCTCCGGTACTACAGAACCACTCCTGTGCACAGCGAACTTCCTGTCAGGTTCCCTCCCCCCTCCCTGGGGCGGATGGACAGCCAATTGCAAAATTGTACATCCAGAGGTGCCAAAGCTCACAGCTGCCAAAATCACGAGCCTGGTCAGCTCTGGAACAAATTAAGCACTTAAAGGATTTGAACATATATGCATCCCACCAACTAATGAACCTTATTTGATTTCAGTTTAAGGTGGAGCCCGTTTCTATCTTATAAGAAAGCACTGGTAGTTGCATCGGTTCAGCTGTTTCTGGACTTGTGGGTGGGTCAAAGTTTTTATTTAATTTCAGCCCAAGACCCCAGTGAGCAACAATCACTGCAGAAATCTATCTCTGTAGCACATTGGCCTGACGCATTATTGTCAGTTCAAATGCAGGCTATCAATCTTCTAGTGTGGCACTGCACTTTTTTGTCTCTCCTCCACCCTTCTGAAGACCAGTGTTTAATCAGGTCTTGGTCCCACAGCCCTCACCATCTTGCAACATAATGGATGGGGTGTTGTCTTGGCTGCGATCACAGTACCTCAGGATGAAACACTGCGCCTGGTTTCATAGCCTTCTCTCTCACTCAATTGCTGTAAACCTTTGGAGAACGGAAAAAGGGAGACTTATCTATGCTCCTTTGACAGTGTGCCTACATCAAGCAGCTTTGTCTTTGGTCAAAATGAGGATTTAAACACCCACAAAGCAAATAACAATTACACACAGTAACTACACAGTTCAATAGGTAGTAGTTCAATACTATTTCCTGCAAAATGTGAAAATAAAAATGAAGTTTTTTCATACTTCTTCATGTCCAAGTCTCTGTTCTCCTTAATTTCACTATGAAAACTGACAACAAATGACTCACTAGCCCCTTCACCACAGTAATCCCGGGCATCTGTAAAATAATCCATAACAACTCTGAGATAAAATTGAAAGCATTCTGCTCAGTGGAGTTGGAGTTGTTTCCGTCTTTGCAAATGACATATCTGTCAGAAGAATTAGCGCAATATTGCGTGAGATGAGCATGCTGCTTCTGTAAAGGCCTTCTTAATCAATTTCCATAACTGTCAGAATACCAAGGTTTAACATTCAAACACAGCGCAGCAGGTGGCCAATGTTTTCAAATAACTTACTCGACTTCTATCTTTCATGATTGTGATGAAAACTGAAAAGGAAGCAGATGCTCCTGTGGCTTCATTGAATTTGTGTCTTAGAAATTGTTTACAGGGACAAATATTTATCTCTGATCCCATCTATCTGCGATCTGCTTTGTGCTTACCTTTCAGAGGTTACTGTTATAGCTCAACTCTATCATTGCACTTAAGTTTTCATATACACTGTATTTCAAAGACTGCTCAACTAAAAATAGAGAAAGATTATTCAAATACGTAACACTTGTTTAGGTTCTTTACAAAACACATCTGGTTGTGGATAACCGTTTATTGTGTCACTAAGTCTAATGGAAATGCCTGTACCATTGTTACAACTGTATATGAGGACATTTTCTGGTTGTTTTGGAATTTGACATCAAAAGATGGCAACACCAACCAAAATGCCCCTATTTCCGTCATTTACATGTCATTAAAGTATGTTGATACATCTGTTCTTAAACAGGTTGTGAGTGGAGGGAGACTGATTATCTGGCTTGTATAAATATGGACAAACAATCATTGATAATGTGCAGTAACACTACATGAAAACAATCATGAACCTGAAATCATCAAATTCCTTGTAGCTGGCTAACTGAATTAACCGCATAACTTTCAGGATAACTTGACGTAATTTTTCCATTCCTTAAAGCTAAACGTCTAGCTGACTAAGTTACTATGGTAACACATCCTTAATCTTAAACCTCTATTGTGGGCTAACTTGAATTTAGCTGGATATGTGTATAAAGGCTCATACACCTACCCAATCACAGGACTTGACACACCCCTCTACAATGGTGGCACCAAAACGTAATGGCACTGTTAAATAGTTTTATTCTTCTATCTAACTGACAAGATATTGTTTAATTCGGTGCTAAATTAGTTAAATTGTTAATTAATCAATTCATTATTTGGTTCAATTGAATTTTATTCGTTTTTTATTCGTTACCACCAATCATACTATCATTCCATGATTCTGGTTTGCACGTGTTTTCGAATACTTAGGGAAAGTTTCGTTTCCTGTTCAGCAGAGGCATTGGCGCTGTGGAGTTTTCCTTTTTTGCGGAGAGCGCTCCCCTCCTGGCCTGTGATAAATACCTTCCGGAACACTGATACAGATTGTTTCAGAGCTCATTTGTAAAGCACTCCCCGGCTCACCTGTAGATTACAATTTCTCCTAGAGGCGCCGAGCTGTTTCTCCAGGAGCGGCGTGGGGAGAGGGTCGCCACGCTTACTCCAGGTCGCCATGGTTTCATAAATCTCTCCCAGGCCCATTAGCTGTCGGGGTCTGTCAGATCCCCGAAGCAATCAGAGAGCGTGGGGAGGTGCTGAGGCCTGGGAAGCGATTCCAGCACTACCTCATTAATCCAGCCCCGTACATCGACATTTGTTGACGGAATTGAAGTTTGTGGTGGTGAATGGACCCCAGGAGACCACTCAATTACTTTATCTAAGAGCAATTAGGAGACGTCAGCTGCGGGGTCAACGTCTGGGATGTGACTTTGCGGGAGGAGGGCTGTTCCTTTGGAATAGCAAAATAATCGAGGGCCTTCTGCAGTAGCATGCGGGGTTGATTTGTTTTGCCTTCATTTTGGAGGAAACTGTAATACTATTACATTTTTGGCCTGTTCTCTACTTAAATGGAGGCACAGCTGATATTTATTTTGCACGGCATATCAGTCACCAAGCAAATCCAGTCTAAATGTAAAGCAACCTCTATACAAGAAATGATTGATATTTGTTTGTAAGGATAATGTGCATGTGATCATGGCGGTTTCTACAATCAAATGGAAGTACAATTCACATACATTGGGCAATTATTGGCTCAATGTCTGAATTTACAACATATTTAATTTACAACTGAAAAAGAACCCCACTTTTACAATTAGTATTTCAAAAAATGTGTGTGGTTGTACTGAGCAACGTGTGTGTGTGTGCGTGGCTCAGTGTAAGTCCTCATATTGATTTCATCCTCCCTTATAAAACTTGCAGTGGACTGAACAACCACGGCACTCTCTTTTGCTGATTGTTTCAAGATTGGGCTATAATTTTGACACGTCATTGGAAATCTATGAAGAGCTTCCAAAAGTTCATTTCAAATTGTGTTTATGATTCCCAGGTGGTGCGAGTGGACGCAGGGAATCAATGCATTTCTTTATGATGAAAAGTTGCCTCTCCTGTGCTTTGACCTCTCTGTGCTCTACCACACCTTTGTCTCTCTCTCTCTCTCTCTCTCTCTCTCTCTCTCTTTCTCTCATTTCTTTTCCATATCAGGCATGAAATTCATGAGATGCTAAGAACAACAATGTCCAAGTTGGCTGCCCATTCAATCTTGGATAAATCTCTGGTATGTTCTAAGTACTGATGATTTCTCTTCTGGCCAAGTCCTGCACGAGGAAGGCAGAAACAAAAACTGCTTGATAATCAAAACCAAGATAAATATATGGATTAGGAGATATGTCTACCATCAGGGAAAGATGAAGACATTTCAAATGTCATGAAGAGCAAAGGACAGTTCAAACTCCACTAAACATCACCCTGGTGAGCATTTATTACAAATGATATTTGAATCTTTTTTAGAGGCAAACAATGGATAAATCTAAAGATATCTATTTGTATTGGGTAAAAGCATCACTGTATGCACCTACGCCATATCGTTCTACTTTTCAGGTGTGGGGGCCAGGTGTGGTTTTATCACACCAGGTTACATTTAATCAGTCTCATAAAATTAAATAATTATAATCAGTCTCACTTGATTACTCACTTATGAATTATAAATACATTGATGCTTCAATTTTTACAATGCGGAATTTACCTTTAACTAATTTCCTTTAATAATAACCTATTTAACTGTGCCCTTTCTTTATGCTAACTGAACTGAACTTAAAACATTTTGGATAGTTCACTTTGGTAATCCATAATACATTCCAGTATCTTGCATGCGATGCAAGTTAAAATGACAGGCCTGTAGTTCCCTGGGTCAGTATGGCCCCCCTTCTTAAATATTGAAATTATACTACCATGCTTCCAGTCATATTGCATTTCTCCAGTGTTTAGGGATTTTATAAAATGTTCTGTTAGTGGTTTATAAATAATCTCCTAAATAACATACATAAATTCCTTGAGTACTCTAGGATATATGCCATCGGGGCCTGCTGCCTTATTTGTATTATGTTTTTCTCGTTTTTCTAGTACTTCTCCATCCCTTGTCTAAAGTTCACTGCCCATCTATAAGAACTACTTTTTAAAACCATAACTGACATACTAAAAAAAAAAAAAACCATTGTGAAAAACAAAAAGGAAATGATTAATCTCTTTCTTTGACCACATGTAGATAAATAAATATCTTTTTGCATCACTAGCTTCTGTGTGTGTGGACAATCCAATCTTTCTCACTATTCTCCGATCTCATTCATCCAACAAATTATTTGTTGAGTTTAACACATTATTCATGGCCATGATCTAGCTTAAGTGAAGCACCCAACGGTGTTTCTGCGCCTCTCCTTAGCCGCAATGAATTGCTGAGCAATCATTCTCCTATTTAGGTTGCCCAGTTTATCTTTGTGGATATGACACACAGCAACACTGTTGCAGAATGGTTGCAGCTTCACTGCTTGACTGAAAGTCATACTTGGACTTGAACATTTCTAATTGCACATTAAGATAAGCCCTGTTCAATTCTGGGTATAGCTGCAAAACATCATCATCTGTCAGTCCTGTTAAGAGTACCTTTTCAAGATTCCTGATCATAAGCAGCCCTTCTTCCTTTTCAAAACGTTCTGCAAATTGCATACTCACAACATCTAGAACCTTGAAAAATTATGTTCTAACGTAGTCAGCTGAGGAGGGAGGTACATGTGCTGCACCCTGACCAGCCAGGCATTTGGGAGGATTTTGGACACGAGGCATTTCAATTGATGACAGGTTGAGGGTTTCACACATTTGTGATGCTTTGTTGTAGACACCTTGACATTTATCTTGTGTTCTTTTCTCAGCTATGGTGTCAAGTGACAGCAGCGAGCATACCTTCAATGGTCTGTGTATGACTTTGAAGAGAAATATTGAGGCACTATAATTCCTCTGTAACCTCCAAGGCAAACAGGAGACCAGGAACTACATTGCCCTTTAGAAATCTTTCAAGCAAGCCATTTGCCTTGCTGGCCGAATCTGACTTTAGCAGATGCCATTTCCTCTAAAGCAAGTAATACAGGCTGATACTGGTTCAGTAGTGAACGAATGGCACCTGTGCGCACTGTCCACCTTATGGGACACAAGGGTCTGATAGACGGGACTGACCCGCTCCCTGATTTTGTAATAGCCTGGAAAATTGACTTCATTTTCATTGACTGGCCAAACAAAAGTCCAAATTCATGAACCCACGGACAACAGGAGAAGCTGCGCAGGTCTGTTGTGTAATTAGGTTCACATAATGGGGTCCACAATGGACATATGGGGCAAGAGGTTGACGCTGCTTGATAATGGTCTGTGCTTCTGAATATTTTCCTGCCATGTTTGCACCATCATAGGCCTGCCCTCTCAACCCAGTGATAGACAAATTTAGATGGAGAAATACATCCATAATAACCTTTGCAAGGTTCTGTTGTCACATTCACTTCATACAGGCCAACAAATTCCTCATGAACTATCAGATCATGGTCAACATATATCTCTGACATATTGCTTCCTGCTCCTTCCCTGACACATCTTGTGTGCCATCCATCATCACAGAAAACTGCAGCTGTGGAAGTGACCTGATGTTATCTGCAATTTCACAAACTATTGACTTGCTCAATAAACTCAGGATCTCGTTTTGAACTTGGGGTCAAGTATAGTCAATTCGGGAACTCAACCATTTGCTTAGACCAGGGTCATCCTCAGACTTATATTTTAGTAGCTGAGCAAAGTTTCCCTCACTGTCATCATGCCCTCTTAGAGCTACACCCTGCCTTGACAAGAACGGCACAGCACTAATTATTATTATTATTATTATTATTATTTAATTTTGTAACATTTTGTTTATGATTTTCTCCCATTTTTCTCCCAATTACACCCGCTAGTTTGCTGCCGTAGCCCTGTGACCGGCGGTGACGAAGGCGAAGTATCATGTCCCCTGCGACGGCACTCGCCAAGCCGACGACCGCAACTCTGGCACCCCAGGGCCACTCCTGTGCGCAGCAAACGTCATGTCGGCTTCCCTCCCCCCTCCCTGGGGCGAATAGCCTAATTGCCGCCCCGGTGGGACTCCCGGCCAGAGCCGACTCTGGAGCCACAGAAGACCCTTCCTCTGGTGTGGCTGACATCTCTGCTGTGTCTCTTTCTGCCTCTCAGATACTGTCCTCCTTTCAGTTTCAGACACCTCAAAAAGAAATGCCAACACCTAACATCACAAATCTTCCCAATCAAGTCCAGGTAATACACTCTGAGCAATCAAGAGGAAATGGGATTTGCTATCCAGCACTTCATGAATAGTTAGTAACTATACAAAACAGTGGAAATTATTCTCAAATTCACTCTTATCCTACAGATATTTCCTTAGCCAGCAAATCTCTCATCACCTGTGAAGTCTCGCCGTGTCCATCAGTGCTGCCTGCTCCCTGTCCTGAGCCCTCCCTGCTCTTTCTATTGCAGTACAGACAAGAAAGTGTGCAATAGTGAAATTCAGAGTAGAAATTAAGAATAGTGGGTCTATTCCTAAAATTGCTCCCTGCCCTGGGCCCCCTCTGAGCTGGCTGCTCCCTGATCTTTCTATTGCAGTACAGAAAAAACATATAGCTATATTGTAACTAACATCATTAGCATGAAACTAGCTAGCCATCTAAGGCTAGGTAACCTTAGCTAGTAAGTTAGATAGCGCTAGCTAATTGGCGGCTAATCAATTTTACATCATTTAGCTATCAAAAACAGCATAACTCAACTTACATTGCTTGATTTGAAGAATGAATCTACTGTTGTTTGCCTCTTAGCTGGTTTGCTGTACATTTTGTCTGAAGAAGACAGGATGCATAAAGGTTCATTGATTCACGATAAGAAGTGTAACCAACTTCACACAGGCTTAGGAAGACCAGGACACGGACACTCCACAGCTCGGGTTGACTCGTTTCTTTTTACTGTAGTAAAAGATCACACGTGGTGTACACTGGCAGACAGGACGGCACTCAGTTACATCTTTCAAAAACATCAAACAAGCGCAAAACAAAAACTTGTCAACATTTCTCATAATATAAATGTGACTCTTTACATGCTTGACTAGATAAGAGTGCCCGTTATATTAATTTAATGAACAGAAAATGAATCGTCCCCCACTTCCATTCTCTCTAGCTAGCTAATGATGGCTAACTGGCAATCTGTGAACATAAATCTATTGAACATTCTTCTTTGCCAGTTATCGTTAGGTAGCTAGCTAACGGGGATTCATTTCAACTTTAGACCAGGTAATTGGCAGCAACCCGCCCACTCTTTGTGCTTGGCTGAGGAGTTGGTGCTGGTGTGCCAGAGCATGTGATGCCTTCTTTCGGCTTATTATAACTATCTAGCAACAGGACTAGCTGTAACAATGTGTAACAAAATTAGTCTTGGATTGTGGAATAAAGTGCGGGGGACAGAGGGGACAGATACCGGAAATCTGTGGGACATGTCCCACGCATCCCCTGCCTCCGCTATGCCCCTGCTCTGTGCAGTCTCTACTTTTGTCTCAAAATCTTAAAATCCACCGTCTTATTTTTTCTGAATTTTTTGATGAATTTACACTGTGCATCAATAATAGCCCTTTTAAATTTACTCAATTTTTGGCTCACAATCTAGATCTTTTACCAAATCTATATTACTCAAATTCTCTCTTATTTTATTAAAGTCAGCTCATCTAGTCCAGCTTTGTTATGCTTCATTCACTGTAACATAATTATGTGATGGTCTTTTGTCAATGAACAATTGAAGTAGATGATACATTTGTTGTTATTGAAAGGAGTTTTGCTCCTAGCACTCTAATGTCACTCAAGTTTTTACATTTTATTTACTGGCAGGTGTAGAAACCATTGTATGACCTTGTATGCCATTTCGTGAAGAC
Source organism: Aldrovandia affinis (assembly GCA_029706075.1). Lineage (NCBI taxonomy): Eukaryota > Metazoa > Chordata > Actinopteri > Notacanthiformes > Halosauridae > Aldrovandia > Aldrovandia affinis. The sequence goes on along the minus strand of JAINUG010000074.1, from coordinate 1,969,879 downwards.
GTTTTATCTTTATTTTGAGTTTGGATGCCCTCTGTCAGTTTAAATGCAGTCTTTCTGCTTCGTCCTTAACTTGAATTACACATGTTATAAATCATTCATTTCATACTAAAATTAATGCAATTCAGTCCTTGGTATTTACAAAGTGAACCTACTAAAGCTACTATGTTCTTTTGAAATCGATCTAATCCTGGATCTGTATTAGTATCTCAGGAGGGAATAATAAAGGATTTCTTAGATCCCTCTGCTGTGTCCCCTGTTCATTGTTCTTTAAAATGCAAACACATGGTATGCATTGTATTGTGGCAAGCAGACAATCTCCTTTTTCCATTCTAAGGAACGTTCTAGGGCGGCCTGACCTCCAGCTCCTGCCTCTGCCTCTGTCTTTGTCTGTGCAGAGGAGGAAGCAAAGTTCAGCACTGACATTTAAGTGGGCTCTAAAGGAGAGCTTTGAGATGGGGCACAATGATCGCTTTTCTGCCAACTTGCGTGCAGTGACGATGGCATTCAGGACCACCTTCAGGAATGACATTGCACAGCCACCATAGTGATAAACAGTGACATTTACACAAAACAAAGGACCTTGATTTCTTGCCTTGGTCTCCTTGTACTGTTAAATGAGGTGACCATCAAAAGGTGGCTTGCAATACAAGCCCTTTTCTTTAAGGTTACATTTTTCAGGTTGAACCAAGCCTTTATTAATACTTTAGAAATATCTCCACAGCAAGACACATGTGAGACAGTTGACATTGATATTTGCAACTGAGGCTGAATACTGCCATTGGTGAATTGTATAGCTACAATAGTGACTGGCCTGATGAGCTGAGTGAAGTAGCTGGGTCTAGAGCTTGAAATAGCTAACTTGAAATAAAAAAAATTATACTGGGCAAAAAAGCAGTCTAGTCAATCATCTATTTTTGTTAAAATTACAGATGATAAACAGCTACTAGGTTTCTAAGTCGTATATGCATCTAGCTGCTGTATATATTACAGTTCAAAGCCCTTGTAAGAATATTGGGTTTAAGAATAATCCACATGTAGGGCTTTAGTTTGGAGAGACGGTGTCATCGCAAGCGGAGTATTTCTTGCCTCTGCCCAGTTTGGTAGTTTCGTGGTCGGCAATAAAGGCGTTTGCCTCAAAATGGGTTGGGGGTGTGTCAATAAAACGACGATGTGCAAGTTTCATGTGTGATAGTTCGATTGCGTTTTTGTCCACCCAGATCACCTCTTAACTCAAACGCAGGGCATTATGTGCTAGTTTGGTAACGTTATTAATGGGCACATATGAACAGATAGGGCAGATATGTAATAAATACCCCCATCACACAAAACTATTTTGTGGATATTCTGTATTTCACCTCAATCACGTTCAATAAACGACTGTTTAAAATACAATTTGTATTCAACTAAGCAGTTCAAAGTATTTGAGCTTTGCACTTGTAAGGATGGTTCAATGCACGTGAATAAGAGAGACCGTCTCTAAACCCACATAATTGTGTAAGATACATGTTTTTTAAATAAATATATGTGTGGGGAACTGTGGTTTACAAGTGGTAGGCTATTTGGCTAATTGCTAATTAGTGTCAATGTGGGTAAATTGGGTTTACAAGTGGCAGGCTAGTTGGCTAATGGATAATTAGTGTTAAGTGAGGCACAAGTGGCACATGACTATAAAGGCCAGCTTACTTTTGTAGAGCTGTATTGCTTTCTATCTGTTTTGGGGTCACTATCCTCTGTTTCCACTCTGCCCAGGCTAGAACTATGGCTAAGTTCAGATCATATTAAGAAGAGGAGAAATCAGTTTGCCATTGGAGAAGCAATGTCTTATCCAACGTAAACCTGTCAATGCCAATAGGTAAACTGTTTATAATACAGTTTTAGTACTTACCATTGTTTTAATTTCTCATTATCTCCCAGGTTGATGATACGGCCTTCTGGGAAGCTGGATCAGAATCTGTAAGAAGGCATTTAGAAGCGTAACAGTAAAGCGCAATTTGTTAATGAATATTGACAGAATGGTTAGCCTGTATGGTGTTTTTACCTATTGTTTTTATATTGTAGCGCACTCACTGTAGCCTATACGGAATCTGGACATTGTGCCCTGACCGGTGAGCTCGCTGTGTGGAAGTAGTTTTTAATGTTTCTGATTTTATCCCATTTTCTCCCAATTTGGTAGCCAATTACACCCGCTATTTTCTAGTCAATCCCTTGTAATGTGAGTTTGCTGCCGTAGCCCTGTGACCAGTAGTGACGAACGTGAAGTATCGTCCCTCCGAGACGGCACTCGCCAGGCCGTCAACCGTCACCCGGTACTCCAGAGCCACTCCTGTGCGCAGCGAACATCCTGCCGGTGGCACTCCCAGCCAGAGCCGACTCCGGTGCGACGGGGAATCGAACCCCGGTCGCCGTGGCCAGTGTCGAAGGTTGTAACCACTGGACCACGAGGGAGGCCTGAGGAAATAGGTTAACAATATAGCCATTGTTTGCATTTGCAAGCGCAGCATGATATGTGCTCATTATAGCTGCGCTAGCCAGCTACCTGGTGTTTGACTCGGTGCGTGGGTCTCTCCTCCTGTCATCAGGTGTCCTGATGCTTGTAGCGCACTCAGTGGTGTGTAATACTTTGTTTGGGTGCAGTATTAAAACACATGCATTAAAACACGTGTGCTAGTGTGCCCTGTGGTGGGTTTGGTTTGGCTGTGTGCATGCAGTGTTTTGGTTCTCTCACTTTCCCCAGGCATCTGTGGTGGAGGGATATAGCTGGTGTGACCAAGCAGACCTGGGTCTTCTAATTAAAAAGGGAAAGTTGAACTGCCCCCAGCTCTTTGTTCAACTAAATGCAGTATTTTAACGAATCTGAGTTTTCTGTTTTTGTAATAAAAGCAGTTTTCTATTTTTATACTATAAACTAACCCTCACCACACCCAGGTATGCTACTGTCTTGTCACAAAACTGCCAGAATTTACAAGGACATGCCTTAGGGACATGCGCCTTCGTCTAGGATTAGCGCTACTGTGTTACTACTACTACTACTAGCTACTGTGCGTGTTGCTTTGGCAACGAAACTACAGCCCGTAGTGATGAAAAACCATCTACAAGGATGGTTTTGCACTGATTTTTGCACAATGGAAAAGTAATAAAATGTGCAATCAATTGCTATTTCACATGATGGGAATTTATTTGAATATCGTAGCCCTCGCATCAGAATAACCAGCTCAGGGCTGAGGGTTAAACATCTCGCAAAAGGGTAACAAGCACAACTCAAGAGCAAGGGCAAAGACTAAAAGATTCAGGACACAGTACGAGGTGTTGGTGCACATGGTGTGTTCAAATAAACAAAAGAAACAAGACATCATTCAAAGGAAAAGAAGAAAAAAACATTTGAATGAAAATGCCAATGCTTAGGCTCTCTGGGGTGTCAAAGTGTGTTTCCTGGCTCACCACTCATTTCTCTCCACCTTACTCTCATCTTTTGAAAAGTCCACTAAAATGCTCTCTTGGAGGAGGTTTTGTGGCCAGGGCCACAGTTGTTTTTGGTAGACCTTGATGCTCCTGGCCTCCCACAGGACCTGCTTAGTGGTGTTGATGATCCTCTGTTGGTGCTGGTAGTCTGGGGGTGTTGCAGCCTTCAGGGGGACCATAGAGGATGCTCTCAGCCGAGGATCTCGGCAAGGGCCTGCTAAGGGAGGCAGAGGAAACAACAAGGCCCCAGACTCATCTGGCTATGGAGCACTCCCAGAACAGATGGCATACATGTTCTGGGTCAGTGCATCAGTCCATCTTTTGATTATTGCTGAGTGTTTTTTAATTGACATTCTTCCAGACATGTTGCGAGTCCAGGGCCAGGCCACCCCTCGGGAGAGACAGTCTCTTTCGCTCTTATACATCCACGATTTTAGCCCAGCCATGGATAATCCCGTCCTGAAGGCGTAATCCCGCATGGCTTTGTAGACGAGGCTACAAGCTTGGTTTGACACTCAAAAAGCAACAAAGAACATTCCGCAGAGGCAGAAACAACAGACAGGGGACTAAACAACATGCAAGACACACTTTTGGTTACCGCCAATGCTAGCATACAAAGGGGAGGGGAAACAGACATGGACTAGTGACAAGACAAAGACAGCTGCACAACAGAAATGACCATAGCCACCATCACAGTATGATTACCTAATATAAATGACTTTTATTCTGCTTCGGTTCTGTTTCAATTTACGTGCCTACGGTGTCTCTTACCACATAAAATGTTTAGGAAAATATCGGCTTGATTAAGGTATACGTTAGAAATGGCAGGCAAAAGAAAGGTGCTTTCTGCGGATGAGAAATGTCTACTGAAAAAAATGATGTACGACAATCTGAAAATGAAGCTGCATTCAAAATCACCCAGTCCACTCTCTCAAAACTTCATAATGAAAGGGACAAAATCATGCTAAATGAAGGAGACAATAAATATGAACTAGCAAGGCATAGGTGGTTGAGGCAGCCAATTTTTTTTATTGCGCAAGCTCATGTACTAGGCGGATATGGGTTAAAGGTATACTAAGCGATTTTACATCATCACTCGATGTCCTAAACCAACATGCTGAAAAACATACAAACTGCAATCCAACCATTAGCCACACTGGTTAGTTAGTTGTTCCTGTCCACCACCTAGTTTATGTTAGAAGAAGAAAAAGAAAAGAATAACACTAGCTAGCTAGTTAGTAGTATTTTGTCTATAGCTATCGCCTGCAAGAAGCCTACCTCGACACTTTTGTACATTTACAATGGCTACGACCAAGCAGTGGCTGATGATACTGCACCACGGCTGATCAGCTTTAGCTATAGTAGATTGTATGTGTCTGCAAATTACTGAATGCCTAAATACCAATATAGGAAATCTAGAATCAAATATATTTAAGCATGAATTTAAGCAAAACTTTATATTTATCGCTATCAGTTATGAACGGGGGGCAGCACGGTAGTGCAGTGGATAGCACTGATGGGCACATACAGTACACTGAATGGTGTACTGTATGTGCCCTGCAATGGATTGGCGACCTGTCCAGTGTGTATTCCTGCCTCTCGCCCAATGCATACTGGGATAGATGACAGCACCCCTGCGACCCAGACCAGGAATAAGCAGGTTAAGATAATGAATGAATTAATGAGTTATGAACGGTCAACTGGCAAAGAACTACAGGGTCTTCCGTTCTCAGGATATTTCTGGGAAATTATGTGGAAAATATTGAAGGAGTAATAGTTTATAAAATAGGAATAAGATCTTGCCTGTGTAAGATGACCTACAATTGATGCGTGACACTTTATTTGTTAAATTCCACCACCCGCTTACCTGATTACTAGTTAACTACTTAATGAGTGCTGATTAGTTGAATTATGTGTGCTGGTGGTCAGAACAAATACAAATACATGGACCGGCTGGGGGTTCACAAGGAAAGGGTTGGGAACCTCAGATTTAGGCTAAGGGACCTGTTCCTCTAATGAATCTTGCTTTAGAGCCTTGCCCTATAAAAACGCTGTGGCACGGTCCCGTCCGGAACCACGGACCGATCCCCAGAAGAAGCGATGCAACAGAAGGAAGCTGCGGCCCAAAACGGGGCAGCTGCATCCAATCTCTCAAGTTTCAAATATTCTAGTTTCCTCAGATTTGTCTCTCTACTGGTCGTGCGTCCACGCCCCACCCCTGGCGTTGTGACGAATGCACTTGTGGATCACAACTGTTTTGAAAATCAAAGTCTAATGGGCAGCACCATGGGGCAGCAGTTAAGTAACTGGACTGGTTGCCAGAAAGATTCTGTTTTGTAAATGTCAGCAAGGTACAAAATCAGCTTGTGTTTCTTCAGCAAAACATCAGCAGTTCAAATGATAATTGACAAATGACACTGGTTATGAAATGATAGCTATTGTCGTTTTGGACTATTTCTTAAGCACTTTGCACTGAGCATGCAGTACAGTGATTCTTTTTAACACTGTGTGGTCTGTCTAATGTCATATGTCATATGTTGACATAAACGTATGACTGTTTCTGTGAACTTGAGCCTCGGAAATGTAAAACAAATTCCTAAAAAGACAAAGCCATTCAATAATATGTATAAAAACAAATGCAAGTCACTAAACTCTTCCTGGCTAATATGCATATATGAAAATGTGTGGTATATGTATTTCAAAAGCCTTCATCGTTCAAATTATTCAATTTACCGAAGCCTGCTGTCTGCACGTGCTGAAAACCTTCTTTGCGATATTGACTGGACAAGGACGGCCCCAGAGACACTGACAAACTTCAGTGACAGGATGTGGTCAGCAGGAGGACACCTCTTGATTATTGCGATGCCATGTTACAGACATCACAGGCATTGCTGCTGCCCCTCAGCTGTCCTGGCCTTAAAATAGGCCTCAAGGTCCTGAAGCTATTCACGGCTGAAACCTGAACTGCTACTAAAATTGAGCCGCGCTTGCTCTTTTGTTCCTGTAGCGCTGCGTGGAAAAACTGGAGATTCTCCAAGGTGTTCGAAAGAGGTGTTGATCGCGTGGCCTTTCCAGACAACGCTTCTCATGGTGTTATGTATCTAGGAGATGGCTATCGCCTTAAATCATATCTACTGCTCTGGACATCCACACATGCAGGTCAACACCCCCTTCATTCCCTCTGCTGCCATTGGATGGGAGTGGATGTTATGTGATCATTTGTTTGTGAGTGCCCGACTGTAAACAGGGTAGCTACAAATATTAATATCATAATATTTCTAAGCCAGTTTAAAGGATTGCCTGAGGGGAAAATAAGAATCAGCTAAATGGTGGGGCTGATTTAGTTGATCTGCTGTAAGTATGTATGTATGTTAAACCAAAATCAGACAAAAAGACAAAACGTAATATGTACCCATGTTGAAATAAATGCATGTGTGTTCATCCACTGAAAGTTGAAACCAAACTACGTCACGGTGGCCTAACTCAGAATTCCATTATAGCGGTTATTGTGTAGGAATGAGCCACTTCTAGCCCATTTCTATGGAAATGGTGGCATTAATCCCAACAACTCAGGGGAATCCTAAATTAGGGTTCTGGGGTTTATATGCAGTTGCTGTTGTGCTGATTAATGAAACAGGGGGTTTGAAAAGCTTCCAAATGAATCACTCTTTGACATGGATGAAATGACACTAAGCGTTCTGCGTTTACTATACTGGTAGACTCTGGGGGGTTTAAGGTAGAGTACCAATCTTCACTCTGAAGCTATCGGTTTTCAGATGATTGTTTAAAAAAACAATGAGTAAACATGCTTGGGCAATGTCACAATCCATTCTCCCATAATCATCGGCACGACAAGGTCATGTTACCGTTTTTACATACAAACAAAATAGAATATTTTGAGAGACCAAAAGCCTTGTTTAGCTGTTTAGCATAATCCCTAGCTCTTCACCATAAAAAAAAATGCAACAGGCTAGCGTTTGCAAATGAGTAAAAAAAAAAAAAAAAGATAATTGATATGTCACGTCTTTGCTTTAATACAATAGGATAGGATACAGACTGCATCAAAAACCACTGAAACTTTCACACATATATCTTAAAAATTGTCTGGAAAACTTTTTTTTTGCTGACAATACACAATAAAATCAGAATGGACTGTAATATGAAAGGTGAAATGTATGAGTTTTTTTTTATGATGTCATATTTTCTTGCAAGATGCAGTGGCTTGAGATGGTTTGGGTTCCATTTAGTCCATTTAGACTAGCAATTTGACTGTTAAGGCTACTGGATTCAGGGAATATAATTTTTTATTTTTTTATTTCACTGATCTAACCTGTTGCTTGTTTTTTTAACATTGGAACAATGCAATATCCCTGCTTATATTGAGACACTGACTCATTTTGCTATATCCCTGACAAATGAATCATGTTAATGTAGCTACCACTAGCGACCTAGCTATTTGGTACACGGTAACACGTTAGCTAGTAGTTATCGAACATAATCATAATTCATACAATAAATGACCGTACCAAATGTTTTTGTTCCGGTACGGCACAGTCACGCATTGCTTCTCCCACAATTATGTTGGGAGCCAGGGAGAAATCTGTGCTTGGATCGCCAAAAGATGGTCCATTTCTCGCTTGCAAAGGGACAAACACAGGGCCAAGTTACTTGAAAGAATGTATGAAAATATGGGAAGCATTGCTTCGGAACAGTGCTTGTCTAGTTTCTGTGAAATATATTGATGAAAATTTAGTTTTGCCATGGCATCATTTTGATACAAATAATTTGGTATGCAGAGAGAATTTATGAATTGTATTTTATAGATGTACAGAGAGTATATGCTTTGTATATTTGAGTAACTTGGCTTTTTACATTTAAAATGTTTTGTTCGAGATACAATATACAGTGGCTTCTGTCTTATCGTTTTAGTATACCAAGTATAGCCGGCTGCCAGGGATTGGTGGCAAAGTGCTCATCTGTTGTCATTAGTCATGCTGTTTTCAAATGTCCTTAGACTATCATTTAAATGAAACTGTTATTCTGGAAGAGGTCTGTTCTAGTGACTGAATGTATGAAATGGCATGTGACGCATGATTGGATTAGTCACAGAGGGCAATTCTGTCAAATGGTAATTGGAGTGAAACAGTATCTCAATATTGAGATATTCAATCTGTACCATGACATGGGGCATAACCACCCAAGCAGATATTTGATTTCTTTTTATTGAATGTAGGCCTTCATTCGTTGTGCAATTTCCTCAAACTCCCTGGTCTTCAAAAGCCTTGCCGCTGCTGGTCATGATATCAGTTCACTTGTTTAACAAACTGTCAATAAATGTGCAGAGAGTACTCTACGCCGTGCCGTTCAAGGATCGTAGTGGTGAATACAGCTCTACCTTTTTAACTCACTTCTCAAAAGGAACAGGATGTGACAGAGACCATAGGCACAAACCTCAAGAAGTTCAATAGTCAAACCAAAATAATATTACTTTTGATAATTTACCCAGGCTGCTTGATAATTTATACATTGCCATTGCTTATTTTATAAAGAAGAATTGCAGCTGCATAAAATTCTGTGTGCGTCAGTAGTCATTTACATTTTTAAATTTTTTTAGGCAGTTAGCAGATGCTCTTATCCAGAGCGACTTACAGTTTCATTTCTTTACATACAATCCATTTATACAGCTGGGTATTTGCTGAAGCAATTCAGGTTAAGTACCTTGCTCAAGGGTACAACCTGCAACCTTTGAGCCCAGTTCCCTAACCATTACACTACACTGCCGCCTCATAGTCGTACCACATAAGAGCATTATATTCAAGTGAGAGCTAATTGAGGAGCTTATATATAATTATGACACAGTCAGGGATGAATGAAGTAACACTAAATCTTGAAACGGCAGTGCAGTTTCCATTCCAGCTTCACAACTGAATGCATTATGCGCTACTGATTGATGCACAAAGATGATAAACACGTTTAACCAGCCATTTCTTGGATGCCGTTTTTGATATATAGGCAGTTGGTCTTTTGGAGTGCTGCATAAAGACAAAATGTGGATCAGCAGGCATGCTTCCAAAAAGTTGAAACATTAAATCAAAAATATGCATGCAAGGTATATTAGCCTACAGTCTCTCCCCTTCCCCTCTCCCTCTTACACACACACATCATTTTTTTAGATTCACTTTTTCGATTCGCTCACTTTAGATTTGTTGGATGTGGATAGATTTCTCTCCGTCAATACAACCAAGGCCACATCTCATAATACATATTCACTTTCAATTACATACAATTACTTTCATTCAAATAGGGTTATCAAGGACATTTTCTTTTTTTTCTGCCTGAAGAAGTAATTTGTCTCGTATATTCACATTCTGCAGACGTTTATGGAATTGCAACCTATTTTATATTCTGCTACTATATTACATATTAAATCAATTCACTTTGAAATAGTCAGGACTCAATTTGAATTCACTAGATATAAGGCACTGGATAAATTCACTGGATTTGCTTTGAAATATATTTGAAATATAGGTTGCTTTCTATTGTGTTTTTGAATTCAAAATCCCCACACTGGCTGTGAAGGATATGTCATTTGGCTGTACAAAGTATGCAAAATGTCATCTCTTCATCAAGCAATACTTTGCTTGCAACACTCTGTGTCACAGTTGGCAACATACAGATCCAGTGAAAGATAAGTGCGCTGTGCATAGACAGTTGGAGCCAGCTGTCCAATTTCTACAATGTGGGAGTTCTACAGCTGCCCCCGTCCTTGGAACAAGCTTCCCAGTTAGACCCGTGACAGCCCTGTGATGGCCTGCCTTGTAACATCCTTGACACAGGATGATCCTCGCTTCATGTATTCAATTAATATTAGAAACACAAGTCAGAATATGATCATTTGGCCTCTTCAAACATAGCTGACGATACAAAGGGACTCGAGCAACAGTCCATCTAGCACGGTAGCTCAGATTTGCATTAATTTGTAATAAATATAATTAAATAAATAAATAATAATGCATACGTTTACCTAAACGGAAGATACTGCCTTTTGTATGAAGTCGTATAAAATCGTATGCGTATTGCCAGATTTTGTAATATGAATTTCTATCTGATCATTTTCCCCCAATAGATTTTGCTCCACAGACTGATCCAGTACTACAGCTATTACAATTGTAAATATTTATTGCTAAAAGACCCCCCAGTTAAAAGCATTATCATGGTCCATATGGCCTCCTCAGTTTTGGAGGCACCAGCTGCCACTGCCCTGAAGATTACCCTGCTGGCAACCAAAAACTAATTAAAGGGTGTTTCTCACCCTCTCTTGGCAGCCCCAAACAACACTCTAGAGACATAATTATTTAATGAAAAATTCAATTTAATGGTAAATTCAAATGAGATGTGCAGTATCATACAACTAAGCAATTCACAATGGCAATAACATTCTATTGGACTCGTTTCAATTGTACTTGGGCCACAAAGAGGAGGGAGGCGCACAGAGTTTTCTGAAAAAGGGTAATTAACTATGCAGTTAGCACTCAACATTTATATCTTGAGATCTTAAGTTTGAAGTAAAGAGCCAATAGGTTACCATGAAAGCATTTAGTTGGACGTGTTAAGAAAAGTAATCACAAGTATTACATTTATAATGGTATTTATAATCACTGATGTGTTTATAATATTCTAATGCAGACTCTGTAGACTTTTCTATTCTCTAATTAAACTAAATTAATTAATCATTAATTAAACTCAAAAAGCTACATTCCTGCTGCTTTGCAGATTTGCAGTATTGATTTGTTCTAATTTTCTTGTCGTGTTGACCAACCAAAGAAATGATTAATACAACCGGCTAGTGTAAAGAAAAGATGATGAATCATATGGATAATTTATTTTCAAAAAGCAGTGTGTGTTTCTACTGTGTAATGCCCAAATCCATCATTAAAAAATGGGTCAGAACAAGAAGAGTGGACAGCAAGGCATAGAATAAAACAGGGGGTGATGGTCAAGGTTAAAAAAACAAAAAATGAATGTCCTGCAGTGGCCCAGTCAAAGCCCAGACCTCAATCCCATTGAGAATCTGTGGAAAGATTGCTGTTCTGTTGAAAATTGCTGTTCACCAACGGTCCCCATCTAACCTAATAGAGCTGGAGCAAGTTTGTAAAGAAGCGTGAAATGTGTGAAAATTGCAATGTCCAGATGTGCAAAGCACAAACTTACTCAAATGGACTCAGCTGTAATTGCAGCTAAAGGTGCTTCAACAAAGCATTAAGTCAAGGGGGAGTGAATACTTATGTAATCAATTATTGTAGTATTTTTTATTTGTAATTAAGAAAAAACGTTATAGTTGTTTTATTTATTTGACATTATAGAGCAGGGGTATTCAAATCCAGGCCTCAAGGTCCGCAGTGTCTGCAGGTATTTGCTCCAACCACGCACTACACCACCGGATTTCACGAATTAGCTCGCTTCCTGGACCAAGGAGGTAAATGAATTATTCTAAATCAGGTGGTGTAGTACGTGGTTGGAGCAAATACCCGCAGACACTGCGGACCTCGAGGCCTGGATTTGAATACGTTATAGAGTATTTTGTGTTGATCAGTGGCAATAAATCCCAAATAAATCAATTTTGATCCCATGAAGTAAGAAAATAAAATGTGAAAAATGCCAAAGGGGGGTGAATACTTTTTATACCCACTGTATGTTCGATAATAAATATTTCTATACAAATGCACAAAAATGTCCTTTGTTATAAACATGAAATAAACCAATGTTAACTTAAAATGACATTACTACACAGCTGCATTTTGAATCAAATACATCTACATGCAGACACACAACACATTATAGACAACCCCCACTATTTTATTTACGGTCTTCTTTTCTGGAAATTAGTGTTCCACAAATAGCCCTCTTCTCCTGGGATGGCAATACAATCTTCTGAGAATGCCAGGTCATTAGTTACCCCCTCAAGCAAACATTACGAAGCCAGGTTTTAAGACCTAAAACCGCACATGCTCTTGCAAATGGGGGATTGTGTGGCGAGTTCACTTGGGTAGGCAATTCTAGAGGAAAGATGGATGATGTGTCACCAGCTAGGTTTGTACAGAATCACAGATCTGGACTGAAGTAGTTATGGGTTCTCATGGCATATGTCCACCTCAACAAGTGAACCAGCAGGGGGAAGAAACAAGCTCGGTGCATTTCAGGAGGATGGGAAGGGAAATTAAATATTTATAAGACTGAAAGCAAAGTTTTTGTTTTCCGACAGCACAGAGGGACTTGCGGGTGGGGGATGGTTGGGGTGGGAATGAAAAATGTGTACTTCTGCAATTGTTGTAATTTGAATGCTCCCACACTGAAAAGTGACATCCTAAAATATGAGAAACCTCTGCAAAATATAACATGCTTTCATTTATAGTATACAGTACTATTGCATTAATTCGTTGCCATTGGCTGTTGGCATATTATAAACATTTGATCCATCTGTCTGGGCATGCATAGTTTATCCTGCCGCCATGCGTTCTGTGAGATGGCCCCAGACAGGCGCTGTCATCTGACTCTCATCCCAATCTATTCACAATCTGTCTTGACAGAGAAAACGTCTTGCTACCACAGTGTTAAGCTCTCATTGTTCAATAACTAATTTACAGGCTCCAACCGCAAGTGCCTGACTTGTACCGACTACTTCCTTTCTTCCATGCATGGTAATAGGCAGGGGAGAAGAAGGGTTTTGACAAAGTCATTTTCAGTAAGAAAATGAATTGGTCTCAAGGTGGGCTTGTGCTTTGGGAGAGTATTGGATATTTGTCATGTGAAATCACGATAGTTGCGTGAATGGAGACAGGTCAGCTCGAGCACCAGGGACACCATATTAAACTACAGATGTAATCGTAGGCATGGCTGTACAGTGTATGCCTTTTGAATGATAGCCCTCTAACCTACTGAAAGAATATGAGGGCCATATCATCTGATACCCTTAATTCACGAAAATCCAAGGAATTTTGTAGAATTCCTCAGAACATAAACCACAATTAAATCAAATGCATTAAGCAGCAGGTCTTGTGAGCAAGCAGTAATGCTTATTCCACAAAGCAGGTGAAATATTTATTATCATGTAAATGTGTGTAGAGAACAGTTGGGGGGGAACAGCAGTGAGGAACCATTTCTCATTCCGTTTCACCCTGTGGAAAATCCAGAAGATGGTCCATGGGTGTCGATAAAGTTAGTCATAAGGCGCTATCGGCACACCATTAAACATAATATATATGCCAAGGTGATAGATGGCGCTTTTATTATTCAATGTTTTATTTATTTATTTAATTTCTTATTTATTTATTTCATTCGGTGTATTATTCGGTATCTATTATACGTTGATAACATAAGCTGATAATAGAAAACAGTATTTGTACTGTTTACCATGTGGCTCAGTAGGTAGTGAATTTCTCTCTGCTCTTTCTGCGCGTGATGGACCTAGGAAGGTATATATACTGTATATTAATATATACGTATATATATATACACAGTATAAACACACACACATGCTGTGTCTATAGAGAGGAATATGTTTTGAGAGAAGAGTTGTATTACAATGACACTTTTACAATGGACTCTTTGCTGACCAAACTCTGGCTAAAAGTAACAGTCCTGTCCCTGAAGTGATCCTCTGAGGTACTTCATATATCCTCCGTTTTATGTAAATTTTATCCTTTATTTTGACAGGCAAAGTGCAGTGGACAGAGGACAAGGCTATAAGTGCTATCTGTCAGCAACACTAAAAACATCTCTTTCATTAACAGGTGCCTTCCTAGGTCCATCACGTGCGGAGAGAGCGGAGAGAAATCCACTGGTGAGAATAGATATAGGCCGTGATTTATGCTCTTCAGGGCAGCTTTATGAGCAGCCCCAGTCCATCAGCATGTGTAATAGCAGTGGCGTAATTGCTTTGGCTGCATGTCCCGCTACAGCGCTTAATTATAGTCCTGCCACTGCCATTTGCTGAATTGCACACAACAATAACCTTCTCATGTGTTCCAAATGTTTTTCTCGTCATTTATTATTGAAATGTCTCACTTTTCCGGTTTAATAAGAGGTCATTTGATGCGAAAGACACACATATGTACTTGAAGATAGAGCTTGGATTTTTCTATTTTCTTGAAACTGTTGCTTGACGTGGAATATGTATGGCTTTTCAGACATAGCTGGGACACAGTTTTGAGGCAGCCGCAAGGAAGGAAAGCAGGGTATCTTCTAGGGATGCTAATTTTAAGAAATGTCCTTGATCGAACGTCGCCCACGTTAACAAACAATGAATCGATTCATCTTTAAAAAAACAGCAAAATGTAGTGTATGACAGAGAATACAAAATGCACATTTTTTTCCTCAATCAAAGCTTTATTCAAACCTTTGAGACACGGGCCTATTTTAACAGCATAAAGCAATAAGAACTATGAAGCAAATTAAACACCATTCAGTAGACCTAACAATGAAAACAATATTCCTTTTGAAATGAAAAGGGCTGTCTGACATTGGAGGCTTGGCAACTTGAAAAAAACCCTCCTAACTTTCGACTCTTCCACTTACTGGTTTTTATTTTAAAATATAAGCATATCCACGTGTTCAGGAGTGAGCCATGTGCGCAGCCGGTTCACAGTAAGACCAGCCGCTGAGAACACCCGTTCCGACGGAACCAATGTCCCGGGGATGCATATGATTTCACCAAAAACTCAGAGAAATACGGAAGTAACGTTATGCGTGCTTAGCCAATTCAAGAGACCACGCTATTGTCGGCTGAGGTAACGTTAGGCTATACAAAATATAGCAAAAATGTTTTGTCGTTGTAAATTGTTTCTTTCATGAAATATTGCTAGATAGGTTTTAACTGTTGTTTCAAAGCAATATTAGCACACTCACTAGAGTTCGTGCCATTGGATAACTCTGCTGTGCTGTGATACATAATCGTTAATTTGATATGCTTGATCGATCAAATTCTTAACGGCGATGAATCGATCATTGATTTATCATTAACATCCCTAGTATCTTCACACAATTTTAATCCTAATACTACTCAACTAAAGTTGTACCAGTAATATTTTTTTATCATTTGACTAATTATATAAAACAATTTAATACATACATGTATTTGTAAACTGTGGAATCATGCACACTGACAAATGTTTTAAGGTACTGTCTTTTTTAAAGGGCAGAAATAGGACAGGATGCATTCCACATATTTGGCTAGATCACAAAATTGTGAAAAGTATTACAATATTCAAATCTAATCATTTATAACACAATTGAATAAGATTGTACAGACTGATATTATGATCAGTAATTTAGGATTAGGGACAGTGAAGTGTTTGTTATGCAAATACTGTTGTATATAGAAAAATGTCTATCAAGGCAACATACAGTCCCCAGAGAATACTGGATGGTTCTAATTAATGGCTATAATAAAACATAACAAGCTGGCCACCGTGACCGGGGTTCGATTCTCCGTCGTGCCAGAGTTGGCTCTGGCCGGGAGTGCCATCGCCCCGGCAATTGGCTGTCTGTCCCAGGGGGAGGGAAGCCGACACAGTTCGCTGCACACAGGAGTGGTTCTGGGGTACCGGAATTACAGTCGGCAGCTTGGCGGGTGCTGTCTCGGAGGAGGCAGCGATTCTGCCTTTGTCACTGCCGGTCACAGAACTATGGCAGCGAACTACGAGGGAGGGGATTGAACTAAGCACAGCGGGAGTAATTGGCTACCAAATTGGGAGAAAAATGGGGTAAAATCGAAAAAAAAAAAAAAAAAGAAAACATAACAAAACGGTAACACTTTCTATGAAGCTCATATCTATAAACGCATTATAAACACATTCATTATGTGTATAGTCATAAATACACATAATGGCTCACAATGTGAGCTCACATGCCACAATAATGCATTATTATTATTATTATAAGATTTTAACATTACTCCATTGTAACTAATTGTGAATATAATATTTATAATGCATTATAGATATGGGCTTCATAGGCTTACCCAATAGTGTTACCCAATTATTATTATTTTTTTAGAAACATAGTATAGCCTAACTGCCCTTTCTCCTGTCCAGGATTTACTAAGTTTGACTTGCAAGTTACTTGAAAAAAACATGTAAGCTTTTTATATTTCTCAGTGATAGAAAAATACATTCCTTTTTAGGTCACAGAAAGAAGCGTTTTGTATTGATATGACTCATTTGGTTCCATCGCTCAATCTCACCACAGTGATGTGCCCCAGAGTCTGGAATCAAATTGTGATCGTGCCAGTGCGGACTGTGGTTGGGATTCTGACGAGGCAATGCACAATTGGCTGAGGTGCCACCCAGGGATGGTTTCATGTCTGTGCTCTCCAGAATTGAGTATTGCACTCATACACATATGACAGGACATTCGCAAATTGGGAGAAAGTAAAAAAATAGGATACAAATGAGTAAACTGAGCAGGTCAGTTATGTGAAATCATGGATACAATTAAAAAGGCCAGATAAGTGTGTGAAGCATCTTGAGAAATTCAAGAAGATCATCATCATTATCATCCATGGAATCTCCATCCGAGTCTAAGGGCTCACGCTTACAATAGTCCAGGCGGGTTGAAATTTGAATGGGGTAGACAGGTCAGTGGTTTTCATGGGAGCTTTGGCAGAAACTCTGCCAAGGAGACTTCCAGATCACTTGCAGCCGATATGTGCAAATATGACTCTTTTAAGGGTCACACACTCCTACTTCTCTGCTGTGTCAGCAGTCAGTTTCCATCACTGCCATCAGCCCGGGTCCTGCCTTCTGGAAGGATCTCACACCCTGTTCTGCTGCCGCCGGGCAAACAAGCAGTTCCTCCTGCTAATTCATGCATTTGAGTTTCCTGAAAGCGGAGTCTGCGCCAAACTAGTTTCTCGTAACGATGGCCTGAATTCAATGAGCATTTGTCCTTAACTTTTGTAACGGTTCCTGCTTGCCGCCAGAGGGTGGCATTGGACTTTGTGTTCCTTGATTGTCTTGGTCTAATTGTTTAATTGTTTTATTGTGTTCCTGGATTGTTTTGAGTGGTTTGTCCTGTGTCTCGTTTTAGTGGCCTATTTAAGTTGCCTGTTTTTTGTGTTCTGTGCTCGGGCTTGAATGTTTGTGGATTCTTTGTTTCCTTGTGTTAGCTGGCTTTTGTGTTTTAGCACAGTCGTTCTGAATTTAGTCCTTGTTTCTCAAGTTAGATTTTTGTTCAGATTCGTGTTTGATTTTGTTTCATGTTTAATTAAACGATCTCTTTATTCTTGCCTCTTGCCTCATCCCTGCACTTGGGTCCTATCTCCAAGCCCCATGACAACTATGAAACAAGTGAAACATTCTCAAGTGAAGTTTTATTAACAATTTGGTGAGTTAATTTTGGTTGAACTCACTTTGGTGTAATCACTTTGGTTGATTGTATCCAGACTCATTTATGGTAATCCAATAAAGTTATTTATTTTCTCTGAAGTCTGTCTGGTCAGATCATAGAAATTAGAATCCCTAACTTATTATGTTTAAAATCCTTCCTGCTATGTTGCCCTGCTTCACCTAGACCTCCATTTGAAATTATGGTATTCATTGAAAATTGGAATGTGTTGCAATCTGTAAAAAAAATGCACATGTCATAACTGGCATAGGAAACAGAAAAGCTAATTGGAATAGTGAACACATTTCTCTAGATCAATACAGTGCAGATTTACTGATCTTTACATTTTCTGGATGGCCCATTCAATTCACTGATCCCACTACATCTGGCATATCACACACCTTACAGATCAGTGACACTGCACAGGATCCATTCAACGTTGATATAGAAAACCAACCATATGTGTATGGTTGTAGGTGCACGGCCTGTGGCCAATAGAATCAAATTAAGAGTTCTGTTCCTGTTTTTAATGCGCTCTAATGGTATCATCTCTCAGCGGCAGTCACACAGATCTAAGCCAATTGCAGGGTGGGAACTCCTCTCCCCTCAGGGAATAAAACCATTGGTATAATGAAGAACTCTCTTACTCCTTCTTCCCGTACGGCCCAGAAGCTAGAGGCTGCGCTAGTCTGCTTCACGTAAAGGAGCTAGTATTTTTTGCAGAAATAACTTGAGCGCAATTCCTACGTAGGATTCTGCCTTAATATAGTGCGCTTGCATCTTACCCTGGTGCTTTTGCTAGGTAATAAAGCAACTGAAAATGTCCTTGAAGAGAAAAGTCTTTCTTCTCTTTGGCATGAACATGCCACAACGGACTGGAGGACAAGAAGGCAACTGCATGCAATCACAGCAGCCACAAAGCCACAATGCTTTCCACGGACTGTCTGCACACCCTCACAAAATAAGGCAAGCACAGAATAACTATTTCACGCTGTAATGAAAAGGATCAACGCCAACCATACATCCCATACAAGGCTGACCACAGGTCCCAGGCAATAGATTGAGTCTAGCCCAGTCATGATACAATGCCTGGATATCCTTTGTTGTATTGTATTACCGCTCATCCGAATGTTTTAGGAAGCACTGGAACAATAGGTTAACTAGTTAGCTATTTAAGTCAGCATAAAGCAATAAGAATTATGCCAAGTCGACCACAAAACTACCAAACTGGGAGGAGGCGAGATGTTTGCGACAGATGAAACAAGAAATTCTACTACTGCCCATGTTCGTTTTCACTACCGTTCTCATCAAACTAGAGCTATAGGTCTTGAATATTGCAGAACTATGCCCTGCCAATGGCTCAGAAACACCCATATCACAATTCAGTATTGGAAAGAAAAGATACAAATGTAATGTTTAATTTAGTGCCCTCTGAGAGAACTGAGCGTGATGTTGTTTAAATGAGCAGTAGTTTTATGTAGGGCAGCAACAGAAGGATACCTATCATGGCTTCCCGCGCTGCTGTGAGGAGGACTCTCTGTGGACCGTTGCTGATATGCTAGTGGAAAGGTGGAGCACAACAGGCTTTTCCAATTACAGCTGTTGAATAATAATCACAGAGCCATTAAAAACCATAATGATGAGAGATCACCAATTAAGACAGAGAAAAAAGCGATTCAGAGGAAATATGGACCCGTTCTCCCCATCATCCTTGTCAGTTAAGGGGCAGCATTGAGTACAACCTCCGTGAGGTTTCTGCCCTGGAATTAGCAAGTGGCAAACTAATCTGCTCATTATTGGAGGTACAAATGCATCTTGGCAGGAGAGGAGCCTACACTGGCACGACATCTTGTGGAGCACACTTGGCAAGGCCTGCTGTCTGTCTGCTTCAATCTGCTGTTGGTTTGTAGTGTTAGAGGCATGGAGATTTGTGTTTCGCACAGACACCTGCTCCTATAGCCTCGGGCCCTGCAACAAAAATAAAATCCATTGATACTTTACACAATGTGTGGCGCCGTGCGGAAACACTGTCATTCTATTTAGTCAGCATGTTTATAGACAAGTACTGTAGCTACACGTTGAGGGAAATTAAATGACTTTCTGGGTTGAATAGAAATTTGCAGAGTTTCACGTGATGCAGTTTTTATTCAAATTTTGATTTTTGGAAACAAGGCTGCATTCAAAATGAATGGTGAAAATTTAGCTTGTGTGTTTAACTTGTGCACTTTAGTTCAACAATGCTGCAAACTGTAACCCATTGCAACACACAAAGCCATTCTTGGGGGTCAGAAGGGTGTGCTTCAGATAAACCACTAATTAACACAACTGACGGTAAACAGTTGCTTGGATGAGAGCGTGCATTTTGTTTATAAGTTGATGATCGTTCTTACCCGCACATCTTAATGCGCATCTTGTAAGTTGCTCTGGATAAGAGCGTCTGCTAAATGCTTAAAATGTAAATGTAATGTAAATGTAAGTTGCTGTTTTGTGTCAGCTATATTCATCTGTGAAAATGTATGGAAGGGAAATCCATCACACTTACATATCGCACTTATAGCTTGACAAAGTGATACTTTGGTTAAATGTGGGAAAAATGCATGGTATAATAACCATGTCACATTCAGCACCCCCATAATAAACTGCAGAAAACAAGTTATTTATAAAGAAGTTATTTATTACGTGTCGTTCATCTCTGGAGAAGCATATGTACTTCAGTGCTGAGAAATATCGTTATGCTGAAGAGGAATTTATTCAAAAAATTTTCCGTAACGAAACCTGAAGCGAAATATATGTGAACCTTGCATATGAGCCATATATGACTTGGATCGATGGCACCACTTATCAAAATTGCCTCCCATTTCCTCTCACCACAAAAAAAAAAAAAAAAAGATTCATGCACCTGCATTCTGCCTGTGCCAGCTATGCACTCCTCCGATGCAATGACTGCGCAGCTCAGCCGGTGGACTGCGGAGTGAAAAGAAGCAGCAGCTGGCGGGATGTGCATTAGAACAGATGCACGCTGGTCTGCGCTCCCAAGAATAAACGGAGTGATGGGATGAGACTGATGTGGGATGAGACTGAGAGTGATAGGACATTTAAGTATTCCAAATTGTTAGAAAATAAAAAATAGGGAGATAAAAATATGTGAAAAATACCTTTCCTTATGTTATGTATCACATTTTAATAGTACAGAAGTTAAATATGAACCTATTATGCCCTAGATGCTGACGTACTGTATTTGATGATGGGCTATAACATTCATTCATTCATTATCTAACCCACTTATTCCTGGTCAGGGTCGCGGGGGGGTGGGGGGTGGAGCCTATCCGAGCATGCATTGGGCAAGAGGCAGGAATACATCCTGGAAAATTAGCCTAACGTGCATGTCTTTGGACTGTGGGAGGAAACCGCAGTACCCGGAGGAAACCCACGCGGACACGGGGAGAACATGCAAACTCCACGCAGAAAGGCCCCAGCCGGGATTCGAACCCGGGACTTCTTGCCGTGCGGCGACAGTGCTATCCACTGCACCACCATGCCGCCCTTGTGCTATAACAAAGCCATCCATATCCTTTGTCCTCTGGCCTGTGAAACTGACCTATTGTTTCTCATTCACTGGATCGCTCTTTTAGTTTTTTGTCACTCTTTTACAGTGGATCCGGTCAGCCATCGTTAATGTTGTGTGACGTGTCTCTTAATACAGGGCTGCTTATGAAAGGAGGATGTGCAAGGGTGGTATCCGCTGGTGATTTGTCAGAGCTAGCCTAATCAACATCAGCCACCCCACTTCTGCCGCACGCGAATAGCACTGCTGAGAAAGAAATGGATGGCTTCAGCCTTTGCGTCAGGTTGTCACAGCAACACAAATTCCCAAGGTGAAGATGCAATATTGTAGCTTCAGAGTTTATGCTCAGAAGCCTATCAAATAATGACGGTTTGTTTCAGTCCATTAAATCCTATTTGGAAGTAAATCTTTATTGCGATTCAAAAGGCAGAAGCAATTTTTAAGAGTGCTCCTCAGGTGGGGGGCAGTGGAGGGGTCCTATCACTGCCGGCTGATCAGTTTGTTCATTTGATCTGGGCTGTCTGGTTGCTGTGGGTTTTTTTTACTGCTTCCTCCACAATGTTGTCCTGAGATTGCAGTATGTTCAACTAAAGTGGATCCATGAGCAAGACCTGCCTTCTATTTTGCCTGTTTGTTGCAACAAAATGCGGACAGGGGCTTCACGAGGGCGGCTGGTGGAGTGCCCTCCACGGCCCCAGCAGTTTCAGGCCCTCTCGCACAGTCTGAGCGCAGTCATTGCGATCACGATGATCACCCACAGATTGAATGAATATACAAATACGCACATACAGTGCCTTGCAAAATGACTCAGACCCTTGCACAATTTTCACATTTTGTTGCTTTCAAGCTTTCATTTATAACACTTTCATTTAAGAACTAATATCTGTTGCAAATACAAGCCTCCACACATTTGTAAAAACAAAAAACAAACAAACAAGTGTATATAGATACTTAAAATGAAATAGAAATGGAAAAATGTTGATTGTAAAACTATTCAAACCCTGTGCTCTGGCAGCTGTAAGTTAATGCAGGTGCAAAACATTACTTTAGCGAGCCACACAATGTGTTGATTGGCTTCTGTCTGTGTGCCATAGCAGTGATTGTCATGATTTCAGGATTAAAAACAGCTGTCTTTGTGAGGACCAATGGTCAGGTAGTGAATTTATAGGAAAGACACAAAAATGAAGAAATAAAATAATGTTTCTCAGGAAGCCAGGATATGGTTATCAAAAGGCATAGATTACGAGAAGGATACACAAAATATCTAAGGGTTTGGTGATCCCAGTGATCACTGTTGGCTCAATAATCAAGAAGTGAAAGCTGCATCATACCACCCAGACCCTGTCTAGAAAAGGCCGTCCCTCCAAACTCAGTGACCAAACAAGGAGGAGACTTGTGAGGCTGGCTGAGAATGGAGTAATAGTGTATCGGTCAGCAATATCAAGAGCACTGCATAATACTGGCCTGTATGGCAGGGTGGCACTTACTTAAAATGAAACATCTCAAAGCCCACCTGGAGTTTGCTAGACAGTGCGTGACTGAAGATGTGGTAAAATTATTTGTGGTCTGATGAGACTAAAATACAGCTTTTTACTGTATTTTACATACACTGCCTATGCCCCACATAACACCATCCCTACAGTGAAGCATGGTGGTGGCAGTATCATGCTATGGGGATTATTCTGTTCACGGTCTGGGAAACTTGCCAAAATAGAAGGAATAATGGATGGAGCAAAGTACAGGCAGACACTGCAATAAAGCCTATTTCAGTCTCCCAATAAACAGAAGCTGGGACAAAAATCCACCTTTCAGCAGGACAATGATCCAAAGCACAGGACCAAATCTACATTGAAATGGCTCAAGAATAAAAATGTGAAAGTCCTTGAGTGGCCCAGTCAAAGTCCTGACCTGAACCCCATCGAGAATCTGTGGCACAACTTGATGTCCATAAACAATGGTCAAGCATCTTGAGAGAGCTGGAGCCAGGAAGCATGGGAGAAAATCACCTCCAACCAGTGTGCAAATTTGGCAGAATCTTACCCAAAAAGACTTCAATGCGAGGGGTCTGAATCCTTATGCAAGCAGCATATTTATTTATTTATTTATTTATCTTTCTCGAAAATACTTGCTGACATAACTAATTGCTTCTTTATACAAATTCAGTTTGAGCACGAGTTTTGAATAAAAAAATATTAAATGGAAAAGAATTTGAACGTATCATTTGTAACCCAGCAACATTTGAAAACGTTCCAAGGGTCTGAGTACTTTTGCAAGGCACTGTATGTAGCAGTCCATATTTTCTCCAAGTTCTTTGTAGTCACAAGCCTATCCTGTTCACCTGTTTAAAATAGATCAGATGTAGAGAAGAGCTGGATAACAGAAACCAGAGTCTACTTAGATATTCAGTGTAGACATTACATTCAAATTAGGGCTGTGACGGTATGACATTTTCACGGCATGTCACGGTTTTCGGTTTCTCACGGTATCAGTGTTTAAGCAAAAAAAAAGTTTACAACTCGATCTGTTTATTGCATGGCTCTTTGCAGATTTATATACCATTTTAATTGAAAAATAAAACAAAAAATGCAACTGAATATAGTTCACTCCTTGTAATTGTATGTTTAATTCAATAATTATGTATGTAGGCTATACAACACAATGCACAGGCCTACTCTCAATAATTTAAAATGATAATAATCAGAAAACGGAACTGTAAAATGAGTAGCACTAGATGCATTTAGGCCTAGCTTTCCTTTTTAAAGGAAGATTTTTATGTAAGAAGACGAGAATGTTCAATTTTTCAGGTTTTATGCTTGAACGGAAGGGAGACTGAAAGTGGCCAGAAGCACTGAAAAAGTCAGTCCACGTGGATGAACGAGTTCGCTTTTTGGGGAGATATAATTCGTCTTTACAGACCGCCTCGGCATTGCAATCAGCGTTGGACATCGCAAGTTTTACAAGCGACTGCAAACAGAGATTTATGCCGTGTAGCTAGCTAGCTAATAACAGCTACCTGGGATTAAATGACAGACACCCCAGGTCCAGTATACTATTATTTAATATGGGTTATTTAGACATTTTAGTAGGGTAACGGTTGATATATTTTTTTCCCCACATGAAAATAACTTTTGCCACGTGACTTACTATCACGGTATTACGTTAAGTTTATGATAGTACTATTTCATATTGTAATATCATGGTATACCGTCACACCGCTAATTGAAATGCTCACGTACCTGGGACATGCCTGGGTCACAGCTGTCATACTACCCACAAAGAAGCAAGGCCACTTTATTTGAAGTAACATGTGGGAATGGCATTATGTGGCATTTTATCAAATATCACAGCTTAGCCCCAGTTCAGGAAGGCATTTCTCCCTTCAGGATGTTGTTTTGCATTTCTCAGATTGTGCGTTACACTTTTCTGACCTGGACCTTGATCTGGCCTGCTGCATCTGGGCCATTGTTGTGCACAATATTTTCTCCTGCTTTGGTGATAATACCACCCACCATAATGATGCACACACATGAGGCAGTGATATTCCATACATTTCCAGTACAGTTTACTTCGAGCATCCTTTTCCTTACACTAGGTGAAATGTCTGTGAAGCAAAGTATGTTTTCTGTACAAGGCAGAAAAGTTGGTTTTTGTTATCACAATTGTTGATTGTTGATTGTTATCACAATTCTTTGGGGGCAAATAGATTCTGGTGTGGGTATATACTCCCCAAAATGCAGTAAGTCTACACCCAAAAATGTCACCTTTTTTGCCTTACAGTCTGAAATTAAAACATATTAAATCAGACTTTTCCCACCTTTATTTACACATTTTAACTTCCAAGTGAAAACATTTCTGAACATTCATTAAAAATTAAAAACTAGAATAACTTGGATTGCCAGGCCTACCACATAAATTACAGCAAGACAAAAAGCTCAGTCAGTGAAGTTTGGTGGTCTGGTTTGGGTCTGGAGAATTGATGTGTAGCTTATTTAAAATGAACTTCAAAAGTTGTACAGGCGTCATGGGATGGAATAATTTCCTAGGTGGGTTAAAACCCCTGCAATCACCTTTACATGACACCTGTAGCAGGTGTCAAAACTGTGTGCAGGAAAACCCTGTTAGTGCATATTTGAAATGAAAGGCTTTGATGCTCATTTTAATTTCCAGCTTTCAAAAGCTGGGATTTAATAATTTGATAGAACTGGAATAATAATAATGATAATAATAATAATAAATAAAGAAGAACAGGGTCCAGTGGTTACAACATTCGACGCTGGCCACGGCGACCGGGGTTCAATTCCCCGTTGCGCCAGAGTCGGCTCTGGCCAGGAGTGCCACCAGGGGCGGCGATTGGCTGTCTGCCCCAGGAAGGGGGTCGGGAAGCCGACAGGACGTTTGCTGCGCACAGGAGTGGCCCTGTAGTACCGGGTTACAGTCAACGGCCTGGCAAGTGCCGTCTCAGAGGAGATGATGCTTTGCCTTCATCACTACCAGTCGCAGGACTACAGCAGCGAACTCACATTACTAGGGGGGGATTGACATAAAATAGCGGGTGTAATTGGTTACTAAATTGGAAGAAAATGGGATAAAATCAGAAACAAAATCTTTAAAAAATAATAATAAAAAAAAAAGCTTCTACCTCTAGCCTGGAACCCACACTGTTTCCTGCATTTATTTTGTACTTTTTTCATAGATTGTTTTTATCCTTAAGATGGCTTGCCGAATTTGATTGAATGTAGGTCACAGTCAGAGTCTCTTCTTTTCTCATTGGAAGAATATTTAGGCTCAGACTGCAGTGGTAATATTCCAGTCTTTTCTGTCACATTTGATTTCGTTTATAGAAAAAATTACAGCCCAATGTTGGAGGAACACTCATGTAATTGCTTAACCTCAAGCTTATAACCCTAATAGTTTGTGGTTTAATATTCAACCACAAGTACAAATGGAAGATGAACGCTAAATGATTCCTGTCTGTTTGCAATCAATTTATGCTAATTGAGTTTGGTTTTCACTCAAGTGGGGTCTTCCAGACGAATAGCTGAAAACGCCTCTGTGTGAGTGTTCTGGCTCTGCAGTGGTGGACATACAATGAACACATTTATCATTTACAAATCTTAATATTGTAAAGAAAATGAAAGGCACAGTGTTTCAGTAATGGACATATTTGGTGCGGTAGACTTATTTAAATGTAAATGCTGTTTAACTGCATCACACGTGCTATATTCTGTTCATTGTTTCTCTCATTTTTATAATTTGGATGAATGACTTGTAAACATTGCATTTGTATTTTTGTAAAATAGCTGAATTACTGACAAAGAACTAATAGTACTACTGTAGTAATTGTTATTTTTTCAGGCCCATTATAGCAACCATACCTTACATGCCAGGTATAATTGATTCTATATGAACCAGATGTGGCAAGATATGAGATGAAGTAAGGTAGTGAGTAATCCATTACCAGAGAAGGCAGCATAGATGTCCTATTCCTATGGAGATGGTATCTATCTATTAGAGGTTAATGTAGAGAGTGCAACAGCTCAGTTCCATCAAATTATTTTAGTAGTCTACAATTTAAAAGTGTTTGAAGGCAGCTTCATAAATTCCACTAAGGTGGACTACTTCTTTTTTATTAGGTATGCATAAGAAATAATTCTAGAACTACCTGTGTGTGTGTGTGTGTGTGTGTGTGTGTGTGTGTGTGTGTGTGTATGTGTGTGTGTGTGTGTGTGTGTGTGTGTGTGTGTGTGTGTGTCCTTTTATCCTCTTGTGTGCTGTGCCAGCTCTACCTTTTTCTGGGGATGCTGTTTGATGTACTATACAAAAGCAGAATAGGCTTTAATACAAGGAACAGACAGCTATTGCTGCAACATTTCCACAAAGCAAAACATACTGAAAGAAATGCATTACGCAATAAATGAATGCGAGTCCAATTGTAAATATTTTCTCAAGACAACGTAAGCTTTGTTTTTTTGCTAGGCACATAAATATAAGCTACTTGTTTAAAGTGTCTATAGCATTTGACTCCTTACCATCACTTTAAAATGAACATTTCTGCAGGTGCAGTGGGTACCTTGGAAAAATGGATGCAGGTGGATGAGTGTCGTTTCAAGGCTCAGCAGGAACAGCAACAACAGACAACCCAGATATTTGCCACACTCCTTGGTTCTGTCGTTAATGCAATGCACCCAAGCCCTCAGAACCTGCCACGGGTACCTTCATGAGTGAAATACATCATGCAACACCTGAGTGGTATCCCCTCAAGCTCCGCCCCCCAGCACTCAGCATCATCATTCTTGGCATGCTGAGAATGAGGCAGGTTACTCAGGCTCTCCATCTTCCAGTTGTCCCAATGCAAACCAAAACAGCTTCAACGACATGTAGTCTATTTACATTTAGTCTATGCTGACAAAGTGTCCCCTCTCCAGCAACAGGTGAACAATTAAGTTCTAGCAGTTTTCCTGCCATTGTGGTTTTCTTTTTTGTTCATAATACGATGCAAATTGAGACATTTTTGGAATGAAAAACCAGCACCAATTCCTTCATGTCTTCAAACAAAGTCTTCCTCCAGGCATGGCAAGCTGTGCTTTTACAGAAGGCCTAATGAAGGCGATAGGCAACAACCGAGTTGATTGCTCATTAGCCTCAGGTGCGCATGCCTGTGTGCTAGGCCGCTGCTGTCCAAGGGCCTGTAGGCTCCCAGCTTTGGGAGGGCACAGAACCTGACAGGAGCCAAAGAGGAGGAGCAGCCCTGTTTACTCCTCCCCCAACCCTTCCCAGCATCACAAGATGCTTTACGCTATCTAATATCTGTAATTTGGTTCAGACTCCATAAAACACTTGTGTGAAAATGGCCTAAGTTGCGCATTTGACATTCCTCTCCTTGAATTTGTATTAAGCCCTTATTAAAGTATGTCTTCCTCAGCATTTCGTGCCCACAGTCAGAGGTGCATCAATGTGAAAAATCCCACTATCAAATACAGATTCCATGCATGCACTCCACCATATACTGTGTGTTTCAAATGAACACATGACTGAAATGAGATTTGATTTGAGTAATGAATTGTTTGGAAATGATTATCCAAATACCAAATCTTTGGTGCTTCTTTGTTAATACGTTCTAAATTCAGATATGTCAGAGAGCTATACAATAAACAATCATAGTTTGTTACAAATCTATTCTGCATTTACGAGGAGCAGTGTTGGTGTAATACAGCATACAGAATTAAGCAGTATATACCACAATAAGTTAGTTAAAGGGCTTTCAAGGGTTTTCGCAATCCTTTCACTCAAAATATCTAATTTAGCTGAAGCCCATGAAATGATCAGAGCCACAGGAGGGTCACAGTCCAGCAGGATTTTCCAGCTCTTTTTTAATCACCCGCACACTCAGAGCTTGGAAGGAAAGCCGAAATGATTCAATCAAGATATTGGTTAGCTGTATCAGGCGGTTGCGTGCCAACTTGGGGCAAACTCCTGCAGAGTCTGCTGCTTTCAGCGGATGCTAATTTGAGAAGCCATTTTAGAGTTAACCATTCCATTTCCCTCAAAAAAAACCAGCCCTTGGTTTCTCCTTTGGCAATGTAATTTCTCTTAGTTTTTTTCACATTTCTTAAAAGGAGTTTCTGTCCATTTCCCTGTGAACCGTGAGTGTCCAAATGACGCAGCCTAACTAGACACAATCAATTTGTAATTTTAACCATTTAAAAATTATTTCTGAAACTCTACACATAAAGGGCTGAGTACCAAGTTGTTTTGCTCTGTCTGGCACAAAGCATAAAGTGTGACCTCTTAAACTTTAAGACTTAAAGTCTGTTCTTAACTTTGGGTAACAAATTTGAGCCAGTATAACTTGTCTCTGTTTTATGCACAATTGTACATTCTTCAGTCACTTGAAAAAGGGTTGTAAGTAACTAAAAAGATATAACCCTTAGATTTGTTTTTCAAAGTAACTGACAAAGCCCATTGTGGTTAGACTGAACAATGGCCTGTGTTTATGATTCTCAACATGTTCAATAAGCTGCTGCACATACGCATCTTGTCTGACTGTTTTTTAAACATTGTCCGGATTAACATTTAATTCAGGCTTGCTTTTTTCTATTTCCCCCGGCTGCTTGCAGAATTCCAAACAATGCCTTCATATCCTGCATCCATAAATCCGATGGCCAGGGACCTTGCTGTGATAGGCATGTCGATTGCCTCAATATCTGTTCCATAAAATGTACATTTTACATGAGAATTTATCTTGGTGTGATTCACTCTCTGCACTCAGCCAGACAAATGATAGATTGTCTGTTAAAGACCAAGACTGCCTGAAACATACACGAACACTGAAATTCATATTAAAGTAAAGCAGAAAAATTAATTGGAATCCAGATGAATGAATACATGAATAAGTCAACATACATCGTATACTTTCTAATGTCATTTCACTGGTCACCCCTCTCTGTCAAATTCAAATGTTATGTTGGGAATGGTACCCACATTTCCTCTCATTTGTAGAGTTCTGAGACCCACATATGCTGTCAAAACCCTATCCTCCATTTATAAAATAATGCCACATGGCAAGTGTTCTTGTGAATTGTACATCGGGGTTAATGAGAAAAACACATCAGTGCAAATCTTAGGCTATTCTCCAGACAGCAAGGAAGGAAAGTGGGGGTGGGAATTCATATAATCAGGACCTTCATATTTTTTCAAAGGACTAAAGTTGACCTGAGCAAGTAGGTCAGGGTTGGCGTACACTCTGTGGGCTGTTTATTTATTGCGGGTCTTTTTTGTTGAGCTATTATTCCATATGCAGCAAAGCAAGGAATTGTGAACAAGGTCAAACATCTGCGGTAAGATCAGAACCGTGGGTGACTTGGGGGTTTGCATCGTTGTTATTATATTAGTTTGTGTTCTTTACATGCTCTATATTCAGAACCATCTGACCAATGGTCATTGCAACTACCAACTAGCATTACATTTACGTTTACATTTTAAGCATTTAGCAGACGCTCTTATCCAGAGCGACTTACAAGACGTGCATTACTACACGGTATGATCAATCATTGTTCGCAAGATTTTCCCTTTACATGGATGAGACCCTGCAGAAAATAAAAGTGGCACGAGGCAAGGCCTCACAATACGGAAAGAATAAACTGCAAAGGGAAGTCTTTTCCTTGGAGTCCCTTCATTAATATGATAATGGATGCCGAATCGCCTCATTAATTAATAGTCAACGCTAACGCGGCATCATAATTCATTTACTTTAGAAAAGACAAGTGCGGAAGACAGTGTAATATCACAAAGCGTGTGAGAGGAGCAACTGCAAATAACACAACACCTGGAAGCTACATTTCCCACTTTCCATGGTTGTTGAGCTCCAAGTTCTACCTCCAATGGAAAATGCTCTAAGTGTATTTACATTACATTTTAGGCATTTAGCAGACGCTCTTATCCAGAGCGACTTACACAGTTTTACATTTCTTTACATACAATCCATTTATACAGCTGGATATTTTTACTGAAGCAATTCAGGTTAAGTACCTTGCTCAAGGATACAACGGCAGTGCTCCATCTGGGAATTGAACCAGCAACCTCTGAGTTACAAGTCCAGTTCCCTAACCGTTACACTACACTGTTGCCACACTGTAATTTGGCAACTGTTTTAGCTTGTTTTGCGATTATTTTAATTAAAGCCGAATTGGGGGCTATCCACGCCGAACTCACACGTTTCAGTTTTTAAAATGTATTTTTATTTCTCTGTAGAACCTCTTTTCATTTTTAGCTGCACGAAAACCTAACGTAAAAACAAGGGAAGCCGGCATGAGCTCACTGCAGGCACATAAAACTTCCCTGTGCGTATCGAAATCACGGTCGACAGCCAGGCGAGGTTAGTTTCGATGGAGGTGGTCAAATTCACCTTCATCACTGCTGGTACCCGGGTAGTGGCTGCTTCTGTAGCTGCAAATTTTTAAATGTATTAATAATTTGCTGTATTTTAGGGTTTCCACCTGTGGTCAAAGAGGGGAGACACCAGGTGGTGTATGGTGTGCTGATCGTGTAAAATGTTATTAAATCACTTAATATTACACGTCTCGCATGTCTGCGTTTCAGTTTCCTTTGCTGCACAACTTGGCCTGTTAACATACAGTACAATACAGTAAAGCCCATGTTTTGCTGCTGTTTCAATTTATAATAACGATGGATTCCTGTTGACATTAAGATTGTGTGATATTTGTCCGTCTGCCACTGTTGTTCCTCTCTTTTTATTTGGTTGATCTCAGAGTCCTCTGATTTTGCATCTGTGGGATGAATGTGTTTGATTGTTCTCACGTGGCTGATCGTCTGGGGGTGTAAAATACTCAAGCACAACAGCATATTAAGAGCTCACACGCAAAAACCGAGACACGCCATTCCCGCCGAAACCAAACCAAACAAGCCGCGATTGAGCTCACAGTCAGTGGCGTCTCCAGACTGTTTTGACTGGGGTGGCCCAAGTGGGGCACTGACCGGGGAGGGGCAGGGGGGGGGAGAGTGTACGCAAAAAAAAGCTGAGACCCGTTCATTTATTTCGCGGACCGGGTGCATGGGGGAAAAAAAAAAGCAAAAAAGGGTTCGGGACCGCTGCCCTAACTGTGTTTTTTTCTTCTTCTTCTTAAATTTTGCACCCCTCGGAATTTTGCGCCCGGTGCGCCCGCAGCATCTGGGGTGGCACCTGGGGTGGCCAATCAGATTCCAGGGGTGGCACGTGCCACCCTAGGCCACCCCCTAAACACGCCCCTGCTCACAGTACCATCTTTGCGATAACTGTACATAAAGCGTGAGATATATCGAGTTTGGCAACAAGATGATTTGGAAATTGCAAAGACGTCAATGTGCCCTCAACCGCGGCTTTTTGGTTTGGTTTTGGCAGGAATGCCACTTATCGGTTTTCGCATATGAGCTTTTCGTATGCCCCACTTTGAAAATAAATAAATAAATGAAATAAAATTAACTGTGGTTGAGGTTAACAAAATAATGGCATTGCTCACAGCCCTCGTACCATACTTAGAATGGCAATATGCCATTATTCATTCATGAACAATCATGTTCATTAACTTTAATGAAACATTAAGAGGGAAAAGCACTGTGAAGCCTGCATTCATTAAAAAGTTACTCAGAGTATAATGTAGGAAGAATTGTACTGCTGGAAGGGACAGTCCGTGGGAAGAAAGGTAAGCTGGCACTCTATATAATGTCATATATATACTGCATAGACTGACTGGCTGTGACAGGTATGCAGTCATTAGTTGTGTACTGAGAACACCAGAGAAAGGGGAAAATAATGACTGGAGCAGCACTGTGGGTCACAAACTATGAGTGGGTCACTTTAACCTAGACCTGTAATCTCAATGTGCATCAGGATTCTGAAATGGCTTCCTAATTGCAGGAAGCCTAAAGGAATGACTAATGCAGAGCATTAGGTCTGTATGAAGCATCGCAAGACAGAAGTGGCTGTGCATCATTTTTCACCATCTGTTTTCAAAACAGCAGGTGGTGGTGAGTAGCTGTCATTTGCAGTCAATTCTTTCACAGTAATCATCTTTGGACTTTTGAGCTGGTAACTTTCTCTGCATATAAGTGTGCTGATGTAGTTTATCACAATCACACTTGCATTTCCCCTTGGGATTAATCCAAAAGGGCAATGTAGCACCTACCAGCAAAGTCATTCCTCGGTTAAGCACTATGGGCGTCATATATTGAGCTGTTTTCAACTATTACAAAAAGGGTTATAAAGCATGGGCTGAAATACTTTGAGCTCATATACAGATTTTTGGTAAGGATTTACATTAATTCTACCTTCATTCAGCATTCATAAGCACTCAAAAACAATTACATTATAGTTTTATGAAGCATTCATACATAACCACCTCCCAAATCTATGACATTATAGTTTAGTGAAGCATTTAGGAATGATTAAATGCTTAAATGATTAAATGTTTACACAGTCATATTATAAGGCCATGTGAAAGGTCCTATATGAAAGGACACATATAACACATATACATTTGTACATTTTAAGCATTTAGCAGATGCTCTTATCCAGAGTGACTTACATGATGTCAGGAAGGATTCAAAATGAATTGATTAGATACACACAGGAAAAGGCTTGCACGCATTCAACGGAGTTGGTTCGCCACAAGAGACACGATTAGCTCACTGAGCTAAAGACCCAAGTCTCCAGCCAAGGGAACTAATTTTACTCTTATCAACGTCACTTTCTGCAGTGGACACTGCAGGCCAGGCCACGGCCGCAACTTTGTTTATTTTTTATGTTTCCTTGTGTTTTCCCTTTCCCTTTTCCCTGTGTTCCTGTTCTCACTGTCAGTTTCGTGTTTGTGTGTGTGTGTTGTGGGCGCGGCTTTCCTCCTCGGCATTCTCCGGCTCCCTCTTGATTACAACGGATCTGCGACACCTACGCTGCCTACTCACCTATCATCAATTATCATCAGCCCTGCAGTGTATATCAACCCCGGTTTCTCATCCACTCACCGTCAGATCGTTGTCTCCGCTTCAGTGGTAGCTACACACATCAAGACTTCTCCCAAACCGCGATTTCTTCCGCATTTATTATTCTTCGTCAGTTTATATGTGTATTATCCTCCCCATGTCCAGGTTCACTCCTCACCTGCCCGTTTCCCTACCGGCCTGCCTGCCTGCCTGCCTGCCTGCTTGCTTCCCTGCTTGCCTGCCTGCCTGCCTGCCCGCTTACCTGCCTGCCTGCCTGCCCACTTCCCTGCCTGCCTGCCTGCCCGCTTGCCTGCCTGCCAGCCTGCCCGCCTACCCGCCTGCCCGCTTCCCTACCCGCCTGCCTGTCTGCCCTCGCTTACCTACCCCAGTCCCTGTTTATAATAAAAACCTTCACTTTACCTCATCCTCAGTGTCTGTGTCTGTGTCACTCACGTCTTCCGAGCAGCGCTACACAGTCATCTGGTATAAATTTGACCTCAGAGGATAGCTGAGATAATAATGCACTTTGAAAACTATTACATAATAGTATCATGAAGCATTTATGGATGCTTTATCAAATGTTTTCACAATCATATTGTAATGCTATTTTGTAAAAAGCTACATAACAGATTCATGAATGTATCGTTCAAAACGAATGAATGATACCCATTAAACAAACATTTTAAACATTTGACCTCAGCATTGCTGGCACAATCCAAACACACAACACATGCCCTCCTTTAAAACAAATTACAAGCACTCAAAAATATTATAAAAATGTGCAACAGTCATTTAAATAAATACATGAAAATAGATCAATAAAAATCTGTCCCATTACTGAGCTTTACACAGTATTTCCCATTTTCTAGTACAATCGTTCTCCTTTCCTCTTCTAGTGGCAATTATTATTTCCAGTCTGTAGTGATGTGTAAGAAATGATTCAAAAGCACTGAGAAATAATGATTCCTGTTTTGGGGCCTTAAAAATAAAGATCTTTCCATGCAATGGTATTCAACAATGTATTGTGAGCGCAGTGACCCCCCCCCCAAGTAATCAAAGGATTTACAGGTAAGTTAATGGCCTGCAAAGAGAGACACTCTGCTACCTGCATCCAGATGGAGGCACCAGAGCAGAGGCATGATATCCTCCTCTTCTTCATGGCAAAATCTACAACTAGCATCTTTTCAATTTTCCATATGTGTAACATCCTTTTTGTAGACAATATTTTATAAAGTATTTTTAACTGAAAGGCCCACAGGTGAGTACCGACAGATGTTCTATACATAGTAGTAAAAATCTCCTTCAAATGAATAGCATATCAAAGATCTTTTCCCAGTGTGTCTGAAAGCGGCATGGAACCAAACATAGATTTTTATGATGCAAGGCAAATTTATATATCTCTTTGTTCATTTTACGATTCGAAAGCACTTATAATTCGTTATATACTGGGACGACACACAGTGAAGTGCCCTTCAGTGTTTTTGATCATTGTCTTCCATGTCAAAAGTATTGCAGACACTAATTGTTTTTAACAGTGTCTCGTACATATATATAAATATATTGTTATAAATTCGTGATATCCAAGAGGCCTTTAATTTATCATTTAATGCTGTTAGGTTAGTCAGTTTTCATGAAGTAATTGCATCTTGAAAGGGGGATACATTACACAAGCTTGGAAGTGTGTGTTCTAGTGAAAGGTTTCTCAGTTGAAAGAAAGGAAAAAGATTACAAATTAACACCGGGTTTGTAGGACGAAGCAGCCAGGCCGTAAACCAATTTGGATTATTATAAATTTGTGATATCCAAGAGGCCTTTAATGTATAATTCAATGCTTTTAGATTAGTCAGTTGTAGGCCACCATCCTCATATGAATTGTACATATATTTCCTTTTTATGCTTTCAGGTCCTATCCTGCAGAGAGAGAAGAGACAGAAGACTCTATTAAACTGTGAAACTGCTAAAGAGTTTATGAGCGTTACTTTGCCATCACATGATGCCTCCGGGCTAATATGAAAGGTGGTGTCATCCGCATAGAGAAGTTTTGGACTCAACACCAAATATTTATGTTCCTTTCATTTCTGCATTATTTCTTATTTGTAAGGCTAATATTTCTATAACAATGACAAACCAATATGCAGATGGGGACACCTTTGTCTAACTCCTCTTCACAGTTTAAAGCTTGCAGATATGTAACCATTACTGACAATCCTTCTTACAGGGTCTTGGTACAGGACATTAACCCATTTAATCAGAGATTCGCTTAAATTAAAATATTTCAAGCACTGATACGTGAAATCCCAATGTACTTTATCAAACGCTTTCTTAAAATCAGCTATAAATATCAGCCCAGCTTTGCCCTCTGCATCACAATTATTTCAAGAAGATGGTGAATGTTATCTCTGACGAATCTGCCCTCCAAGAATCCTAATTATTTAAGTTTTGAATCACATTTTTCACTCTTAAGGCAATACATTTCGCTAATATCCGGGCATCACAGCATACAGTAAGAGGTCTCCAATTATTTTGCTTGATTGGATCTTTGTATTGGCCAACGGGATCTCCTTTCAAAAAATAATTAAATTAAACCTTCTTTTTGAGAGTCAGATTGATGTCCGATGTAAAATGAGTAGCCACAGCATGCTAGTAAGGGTTTCTTAAGTTCTGGAAAGAATGTTTTATGTACTTCAACTGCCTGGCCTTTTCTTTTCTGCGCCATGTGCTGAACGTGTTTGGGATTTTTTGATTCTCCAAATATCAACTAGGTCCATGGCAGACAACTTCTCTTTGATTGCGATGCGTGCCCCAGGCACGGTGGTAATCTAACTGACGATTCCCTGTGCGATCTCTGGCTGGGTCCAGCAACGTGTTGTAATCTCCTACCGTGACAATCTGTGCATTGTGATCACCTACATCATAATGGCCTAATGTCTATATTCTACAACAGAAACAAGACACATGTTTTATTTTCCAATACGATGTGTGTTATTTATTTTAGTATCAAGTCGTATTAATACCCGCTTGGGTAGCTTTCACAAGGCCATTGATTTTCCTCTGAGGAATACCAGTACCCTCTTCCAAAAGACCTTATCCAGAATGTCCCTGGATGAACCCGTTTGTCTCTGCAGCATATTGATAGTCGCTGACTACACACCAAAGTGTGTGGCCACCCCTCCACATGGCACTGCCGACAGCATACATACGGACTGTTCCCTGCAGTGATGGCTCAGAATTAAGGTTTTCTGAAAATGTTATATGTATGGTAAACAGTGCTTACCCAGCAGAGAAAACACAAGACACAACTTCACCATGGCTGCCTCTAAAATGACAAGAAAGTGTCACTTTATGATCACAGGGAGTGCCACTGATGATCACATGATCACATGGTTCTGTGTGGCTCTGTAGGTAGCGCATGGAGCTGGCAAGGCTTAGGTGGTGGGTTCGATTCCGATTTACATATACTGTAAAATGTATGCATGCATTACTGTAAGTCGCTTTGGATAAAAGTGTCTGCTATATGGCATATATATATATATGACAAACGTCAGTCCTATGGATTTTGTGAACGAAATTCCCAGTCTCAAAATGCTACATTTTAACGCTGGATTTTTCATAACTTTAAATATACATAGCATTGGTGTAACACATTTTAAATACAATTAAATTTCCTTCACTTATGTATTTGAAATTAGCAGTCCACCAGGTAGAAGGAGAACTGGTTCTGGATAGCAATCAAGATTCCCAGCACAGCAAGGGTA
The DNA here is from genome assembly GCA_029706075.1 of Aldrovandia affinis. NCBI lineage: Eukaryota > Metazoa > Chordata > Actinopteri > Notacanthiformes > Halosauridae > Aldrovandia > Aldrovandia affinis. The sequence continues at coordinate 1,932,244 of JAINUG010000074.1, read as the reverse complement.
CACTGGAGGAACTGTTGTGTCAAAAGCTGCAGATGGATCTAAGCTCATCGCCACAAAGAGAGAGACTGCTCATGTAAAGTGGATTGTATCAGTCACTGTCAGTGAGAATGACCTGATAACCATCCTCCAAGTTACAGGTTGACAGGGCATGCCCCATACCTATACAGCAGCAAGAGTTTGGCACTTTTCGGGGTCTACAACAGAAATAACTACAATGGCCACAGACACTCAGTCCTTACAGACATTAACTACTGTAGCCGTTGACCTCATGTAAACACACAGAATTCAGATACAATTCCACACAGCCGCACAATAAAGCCTCAAACGTTGTGTTTCTTCCTTATTTTCTTCTTCATCTTCTGCTTCTCCTTCTTAATTTTCCTGCCACTTGCATCATCAAAAATGCTCCATGCCCCAAATGATTAATTCTCCCCATTGGTTAATATAGACTTCAACCAATAACATCATCTGTTCAGATCTACTTCTCCCAATAACAGGATCTGTTCATAGTTGCCAATTGCAGGACACTCAGAGAATTCTTTACAAAAATGTAACTAAATTTTAAAAGTATTTTTAGATCAGGATGTCACCCCTATATATACCTGGCCGTCACCCCCTGAACTCCCGCCTATTTAGGCATGTGGCCTAAACTTAGGCTACATGCCTAAGTTTGGTATCATTGGAAAGGAAACACCTTGTGATTTATGAGGATGTGTTCATACAGCATGTGGACAAAGCCTAAAGTACCAAAGATCAAGCATACAACAAATAGGTGTTGTATAGTTTTCTTGTGTATAAAGTCATGTTTGAAAAGCAATAAAGGGGTCACATTTCATTAAATACCTATGGAAATTTGAATCAAATCGGTTTTTTTAAATTTATGCAGCATATCTTAGACTCTCGGACCGATTTTCTGATGCGAATCTGTTCATCTTCACACCCCTACTAGTTACACAGCGTTTAATGACAACAACAACCAGCTATCTAGCTTGCTTCTGGCAGTTTACAGCTAAATAACTAACTGGAGTGTACACTCAGTGGCCACTTTATTAGGTACACCTGTACATGTGCTCGTTAATGCAATGATCTAATCAGCCAATCATGAGGCAGAAACTCAATGCATAAAAGCATGCGGACATGGTCAAGAGGTTCAGTTGTTGTTCAGATCAAAAATCTGAATGCGGAAGAAATGTGATCTAAGTGACTTTGACTGTGGAATGACTGTTGGTGCCAGATGGGGTGATGTGAGTATCTCAGAAACTGTTGATCTCATGGGATTTTCATGCGCAACAGTCTCTAGAGTTTACAGAGAATGGTGTGAAATACAAAAAACATCCAGTGAGCGGCAGTTCTGTGGGAGGAAAACGGCTCTATTAATGAGAGAGGTTAGAGGAGAATAGCCAGACTGGTTCAAGCTGACAGGAAGGCGACAGTAACTCAAATAACCACGCGTTACAACAGTGGCATACAGAAGAGCATCTCTGAATGCAAAACACGTCGAACCTTGAAGTGGATGGGCTACAGCAGCAGAAGACCACACCGGGTTCCACTCCTGTCAGCTAAGCACACATTAGGCCTATTAATACCAACTGAGCATCGTTTAAATGCCACAGCCTACCTGAGTCTTGTTGCTGACTATGTGCATCCCTTTATGGCCAAAGTCTAGACCCGGTACTAGAAAGGTGTGCCTAATAAAGTGGCCACTGAGTGTATATAACATTACCTTGCCAGTGAAATATTCCATCATTAACCTTCCCTTGATGTCTACATTGCTGCCTCGTTAACAACCTAGCTAACTAGCTAATACTTCAGGTGTTTCATTAACAACAATTAACAGTGCACTACCTACATTTCCAGTCACATATTTACAGTTCGTTAGCTATCCATCTTCTCCTAGCTTGCTATCCTCCCCACCCACAGATGTTAGTTAGCTTGGGAAGGATGGTTTAAAAGTTTAAAGCAACAATTCTTACTTTCAAGCTGCATTTTCTTTGAATTAACGCTAAGGAATACTACTAAAACACATAGTAACGTGGACAGAATTGCGAGCTACATTCACTGTAAGTAAGGATCACCTTCTGTAACATTATCATAGGTGATTAGTTCAACTTAGATTATCAGACCGTGCCAATACAGTATATGACTGTGTGTACACCAACTCTCACACAACTTCAGCATTTGCAGCACACAACAAATGCTCTGTGTCCTCACTCCACACTAGCACACAGTGGACGGACACTCTATGATTACATTATCGGATCAATATACAGTATTAAACACATTTGTTTATTTGTCAGCGATGTGATGCATTTTTCTGTCATTCGCCGTTTTACGTGGCAATTTGCCATCAAACACATTATTAATAAACCCGATGTTGCTGACGGACTGCTTTTATATAACCATACAAAATCATTATTTCTTCGTCTGTGCTGCTGTTTGCCCAGTTTTCAAATTACACGAAAACCTATGTTGAAAACCCAGCTGTTGCACATGAGTTGCTTTAAAAGAATACAGTCAAAATCACAACTTATGCTGTGGATTCTGATCTCTGGAACGTATTCAACAACGCGATAGCCTGAAAATTTAAAATAAACATATTTGTAAAAATTCATGTCATGACTCAATTATAAATATAAATATAAATTATAAGTGAATGTACATTATATTAATACCAATTGAAAAAGATGTGATATCTCAACAAAAACATTTTCAGTGTACAAAAGCGAAATTACATATACAAAGCATATAGGCTACTCTCTGTCTAAAAAAGTACAATTACAAGAACAAGTACAATTTGGTATAATCTGCATACCAAATTATTGATATAAAATGATGCCAGGTTACAACTACACGTTCCTCAATATATTTCACAGAAACTAAACAAGCACTGTTCCAAAGCAATGCTTCCCATATTCTCTTACATTCGTTTACTTGTGTTTCTTCATCAAGGCCATGGTCACCTCGTCGTCTCCAGAGAATGTAGTCTTTATGTGTATGATCACTGTGTGTGATCTTGCCAAGTGTCAGCAGAAGACTGTGATAAAGATCTGATGGACTGCTTGTGTTTTCATACACAATTTAAGCTCTTAACAAATCTTCAAAGTTTCCCCTTTATATAGCACGGTATATTTGCGTTACCTGAAAACCAGTATGTGTATCTTTCATCACACCAATTAATTGTGCATTCATGCAGGATCAGTCCCATGCTTCTGCATACTCCAACTGTTACAAATAATAATAGCACATACAGTACATGCTTTGTATATGTGAGTAATTAGGCTTTTTTACATTGAAAATGTTTTTGTTGAAATATACAGTACAATATATGCTGCTGCTGTAATTATTGTATACAACTTTTTTTAAATTATCATTATTGGGCTGAAGGTTATGCATCCCTGTCAGATAGTGACTGGACAGCATCCAGTGCCTCACATTGCTGTGTGCAAGATTCTGAAGGAAGGCAATGTATTCGGGTTTGGATATGTACATGTACAAAACAACAATAACACGCAAGTACACTTCGCACTCATATGAACCAAGATTAAGAAAGGATGACCCGACCATAGCTTTCCATTGTGCTTTGCATATGTGTTTGTACACTCCAGCATGTGGTGTAGTATGGTCCGCAAGTGGTCTCACCTCAAATCCCGCTTCTGTGCAGATAGCAGCGGATAGGGCGTTTAAAACGTGGCTAGTTCAGCATAAATGGTGAAACTTTGAAAACCCCCACAACACTTACATCGTCATTTGTATCGAGCAACGGTTCATATGGACATGACAACGTTTGGATTTGGAGGACTCCACATGTATGTATATTCATGTAATTTATTAAATTCCTCATTGGTTCCCCCCCCCCCGTGACAAGTGAGTGGTTTGCCCCACAATGATAGTGATTCAGTGCAGAGCGGTCGGCTCAGTTTAGTCTTCGTCGTTGGCCTCTGGCTTGTCGGCTTTCTTTCTTGGTCGATCTGTTATTGCTCTTTCCACATTTTTGTTCTCTCTCTCTCTGAAATTTTGCTTGGTGAGTAATTTTCCCCCTTCTCTTTTTATTCTTTTTTTTCTTCTTTTTTCTTTTGATTTATTTTTGCTCTTAATGTTTCGCTACTTGTACATATCTTTGCATATTTTTCTTTTTTCTTTTAAACATACATTCGACTTTTGGATAGCTTACTGTTGACACCACTATTATGATAGTAAGGTATTGCTGTACAGGATGAGCAGTCATGTGCGTTTTTTTCTTTTTAATTAGCAAATGAATACCTGTCAATACGTATAATAATGTATGTTTCGCCTAGCTTATGTTACCAGTAGAGTATGTTTTATTTTTCCTTTTTTACTACAGAATTGCGTTCACCTTTTTCTCTACTAAAAATAATTGTCTTCCATTTTTCTTTTGATGTATTTTGTTGAATGCATTGTTGGTTTGCTAACTGCTCTTGACATCAGAGTTAATTTTGTTTTGTTTTACTTTTGTCTTTTCTATAAAATGTGTTTTGCAAACTTGCAGAACGAAAACATTTTGCTCAGTCAATGGAAATACGACTTTGATTTGCTGTGCGCTACACTACCGCCACCGGTTCCCGTAGATCTTCACCGTTGCGGGCAGACAATTTCATCAAAACATGTAAATCGATACACCAAGAAAGAAAGTGCTAGATGGGCGGACAATACTTTGCTTGTTACGTTGACAAGCGCGAGTGCAGACCTGTGCGATCACATGTTGAACTGCATCGTTGAAGTCCCATATGGTAAATTGTGTTTACACTATTTTATTAAGTATAGTCTGCATTATTATTATTATTGTCAACATTAAACATCCTTCCTATTAGTGATTATTCCAGTTGTATTTTTAATCATGTGCTCGATTTACTGCTATACCACGCATAACAATTAAACACATTAAATACCTTGGATCTTACAAGACTTGTTTTCTTTTCTTTTTATTTAAGTACAATGCATTCTTTACAGATGTTTTCTTTACTTTCATATGTTATTTTGTTTGGGGAGGGTATGTTAGGTTGAATTCTATTGCACCCTGTACCATCAGTGGTTACCTCGTGGGAGACCTGTGTTCTTTCAGTATAAGATAATGCAAATACTTCTAAATATAAGCAATAGATTGAGAGGCAGGTCCAATGGCACAAATTAAGGTGCAGTTTTTTCCACTTTCTAAGCAAGGAAAGCATATTATTCAATTTAATGGAAGACAGGGACCACCATTGCCACTGACTATTTTCTACTACTATCTCGAAGAAAAGCCTGTCATAGATGTATGGAAAGTTAAAACGTTTTTTTATTATTATTTTATTATTATTGTATTTATTCCCTTTGTAGAAAGTCAGTATTACGTGACCAAAAAATACATGTCATTATGTGTTGTCAAAATGCGAGGATTTAATGAGATTCTGTGGTAATTACTTTGGTAATTTCTATGTTCATAAATCATTTAGCATGTGGTAGCCTGTAATGATGGATCAGTTCTTAGAATTTACATTTCTTGTGCTTGCTAGTTATCTCATAAGATATAGAAAGCTTTGAACCATTTATTTAATGAGAAAGCTTTAAAAGCACTAGAAACAAATGACAAAATCAATTAAGACATATATTTATGTATTTTTGGCAGGTAACAATATGCAGGTACTTGCCAAAATAAAGGAAACATTTGAGCAAATGTAGGGTTTTGGCAGCTCAGTTATGGTGTGGAGTGCATTTTCCTGGCACGGTTTAGGTCCACTCAACTCCTTAGACGGCAAGGTACATGCCACCTTCATCCTGTGGTGAAGTGTTTCTATCCTGATGGGAGTCGTCTCTTCCAGAGACACGAGTGGTCACTGAATAGTTTAATGAGCATGAAAATGATGTGAACCATAAGCCATGGCTGTCTCAGTCACCAAATCTCAACCCAATTGAACAGTTATGGCAGAGTCTAGAGCAGTGCGTGAGAGAGCTTTTCCACTACCATCAACAAAACACCAAATTATGGAATTTCTCATAGAAGAATAGCAATGCATCCCTCCAATAGAGTTGCAGGTTATTGAACTGCCAATGTGCATTGAAGCTGTTCTAGTGGCTCATGGTAGTCCAACATCCTATGAAGACACTTTATGTTCATATTTCCTGTATTTTGGCAGATGCCTGGATGTTTCAGAAAGCACAAAAATCATCTTCATGATGCAAGAGAATTCCTTGTTTGTTGTGTTCTGTTCAGTGTTTACAAGAAACGTCCGAATAAAACTGGTTCATTGGCATAACAATCAGAGCAGCTTTAAATATGCTGTCCCACACACCAGAAATACCATTATTATGCATATTATTCAGCACTGTGTTTTACACACCTAGAGTTGGTACATACACAGGGGTGATGGTATTGCAGGCAGCTTGATGTGGTGGTATTGGAGGCAGCTTGACAGGTTTTATTGGATGCTTGCGGATCTGGTTTACCAAGCTTGTGGTGTAATATGGTGATCAGTGTGGCTTCCATTGGCATCAGCTATACACAATCTTGTTGGAAGGCACATCACTGGTGACGATCTGCGTAGAAATATGTGAACACTGATTTTGTCACTGGATTTAGAGATGTTTTGAGTGATCAATTTACATTAACATTAATATTCTACATTTGTAGACATTTTTCTTTGCCAAGTTAAAAAAAGTGACATTGGGTTTATGTGTTTATGGTATGAGAGAAACATCCAGAAAATAACCCTAATTAATAATGCTTCCCTCTGGACATAACCTAGCCCTGACACTACCAATATTTGGAACAGTCTGTTGTCTTTCTGCACTTAAGTGTGCGCATGACATCCTACCTGATGTATTTTTCATTCACAATTAAATGCAAGTGCTACTATTTTTCTTTAATATATAATAATATAATATATACCATTTAGCAGACGCTTTTATCCAAAGCGACTTACAGTAGTGGATGCATACATTTTTCAGTATATGTGGTCCCAATGGGAAATGAACCCACAACCAAAGCGTTGTCAATGCTATGCTCTACCTACTGAGCCACACAGAACGACAGGTTCTGGCTTTACAACACAATTAAACCGAAATGAATGAAAAAACTATGAAAATTAGATATGTTTTTTTGCTTGCCGAAGGCTAAAGTGGTATATTTAAAATAATATATTACTACTTCCAGTTCGTATAGTAAGTACTTTAGTAATATAATTGAAAGTGGTGATAGCAGTAGCAATAGTAGTCGAGGGGTAAAATACAGCATGTTCGGAACACTTGTGAAAAAAGAAAAGTGAACTAGCATTAGACCTGTATAGCACAACAGTATCATCATACCTGTACACTACACTATTATACCTGTACAGCATTAGAGCATCATTATACCTGTACACTACACTATTATACCTGTACAGCATTACAGTATCATACCTGTATAGCACAACAGTATCATGCCTGTACAATAAATAACTATTATACCTGTATACTACAGTATTACACCTTTACAAAACTTCAGTATTATGGTACACTGCTACAGTATCATTATACCTGTGCAATATAATATAATTATACATAATAATATATTATACATGTACATTATATTGATATTATACCTGTACTGCACTACAGTGTCAATAAACCTGTACACTACATTATTATACCTATACCATCAGCACTACACATATAGTCTTTAGCTAGCTAGTCAGCCATGTGTATATAACATTTAATATTATCATGATTATGATTTGCTATACAGTTTCCATTGCCCTCTGGTGGATACCTGTTTACAATTGAGAACGCAATTGAATTAATAAGGAATTATGCAGCAGACCTAGTGGCAAGTGATCTAAAATTGTTTTTCTATGACAGCATAAACTTCAAAACAAAGCATCATCATATTGAATAGAACGTATCCAAAACAAACAAGGATTTACGTGCTGCCATGGACGAGGGAATGTCGGACAAAGCAAGATGAGAATTATGTGAAGAGGCCTGAGAAAGCTAATAAATGTAAAACAATTTTGAAGTATCTACTTATCAACTGTCGTCATCAAAATGAACCATGCCTTGGGACTTAAATGTACCATCTATACCCAGCAGTAGTGGTTAAAATGTACGGTAGACTCAAGAAACCACATGAGCAATCATCTAATGTTAATGTTATGAGCTAAGCAAGCATTCCCTTGCCATTACAATTGATGACGTTGGTTTTATCAGGTGTTTAGCTAGCTAGCTAGCAGATAGTGTATGCAGGTATTGTTTAGAGTTTATTTAGGTGTGTCTCAGCAAAAGGGGTGAATACTTATGGAATCGATTATTGTCTGTTTTTCATTTGTAATTAATTAAGAAATAGCTGTAGAGTTGTTTTTATTTGACATTATAGAGTATTTTGTATTGATCAGTGGAAAAAAATTCCCCCCCCCAAAAATCACCCAAATCCCCAAATCCATTTTGATTCCATAAAGTAGGAAAATAAAATGTAAAAAATACTTTTTATACCCACTGTAAATGTGCACTCAATTTCCTGCCATATACAGTATATACTGTGTGTATATATATATATATATATATATATATATATATATATATATAGGGCTGTCTACCGATTAAAAATATATAGATTTGGGCCCTCGGGCGACACAACCGTTAAAGGCACTTGTTCTAAGTGCAGGTTGCCCACTGCAGATGGAGTTTAAGCCATGGCTGCTCAGCCTGGCGATGAGTCCTGTTCATGGGGCGGCGATCTGCCCCCAGGAGGCAGGAAGCCGGCATGAGCTCGCCTTGTGCAAAGCAGCTCTGTGTGTGTCGGAGTTACAGTCGTTGGCTTGGTGAGTTTCATCTTGGAGATGGCGGTTTGACGTCTTTGTAACATAACATAACATATAGCATATGCCATTTAACAGACGCTTTTATCCAAAGCGACTTACAGTAGTGAATGCGTACATTTTTCAGTATGTATGGTCCCATCGGAAATCAAACCCACAACCTAAGCGTTGTCAGCCCCGTGCTCTACCTACTGAGCCACATTGCCCGTTGCCAGGATTGCAGCAGAAAACTTGCAGTACCAATCAAATTTAAAAACATTTGGCATTTAGCATTCCTAGCCATACAACGTGCATTTTAAAAGATGGGTGAAGGCTTATCCTTCACAGCTACGGCTAAGCAGTGAAGGAATTGGGGTTGGGTAGAACATTTGTGCATGGGATAGCTACATGTTGTGATCCCACTGTTTTCATTACGGATGGTTACATTTTTAATCGCAGCACTGTTTCTCCAGAAAGTATTCTTAGATTCTTTTAATTGTCAATGTAATTTTCTACCAGAATTATTGACTTGGACAAAATAAATGTCGTGTAGTTGGGTGTAGGCCTTAGTTTGTAACCTTGTAACCTTTTAAACTACAGACCAGATTTCTGCTTCAGGCCTTGTTTTGTCTTGTCTCTTGTCATCCTTTGTTTATAGCCCAAATGACCGTGAACACACTATGAACACGCAATGCTTACAGAATCATGCTAATGTGGCATCCCCTCCATCTCGGAGGAAGAGAATGGGGGATGTTTTTCCGTCCAGCATTTCCTGCTTTTTATATTTGCAGCGTTTGTTTATTTCATCTTAATTTTTGCACTTTGCTCCTGTGCGCCAAAGTGTTTCCCTTTTTTTTCTCGCTCTACTGCCACTGTGACAGAGTGGTTTGCCCTTCCCAGCTCAAGGTTATCCATCATACTGCCAGTCAGACAGTCATCAGGATGGTGCAATTACTCCTATTTATTACTGAGGGCTGAAAACAATAACACTCAATACCATACGCGGAGGCAAAACTGATCTACATTCCAACAAGTGTCATAATTTCGAGAAGTAATGCATCGTTGCCGATATAAGTCTGACTCTGACAACCGGAATGAACGTGGATCCTGTTTGACTAAACAGAATGTTAATGGAGCTATGGAACTAATCGTTTGTGAGACAGGCCCAACAGAGAGGAACAGAGAATGTCTTCTCCTTAGAGCTGGGCTGATAAGAAGGCGGTGTGAGACCACAGCTTTTGAGAAACGCCAGAGAGGGTCTGCCGGGGAGCCTAATGAGGCATATTTTCAAACCTTTTTCCATCTCTGGCCAGTGGTTTCTTTACATTTCTTTAGGAAATGCCTTTTTGGTTATATACTTTTAATAGGTTTAGTATTCTCATATTTGGCATTCCAAATAGCTATTTACCTGTATGGAAATGTCTGTGGGTTGAAATATGGTAATAGACATGACAACCCTAATTGTTTCTCTCTGTTTTTGCATCTGAGAGTGTTGCACTAAACAGCACATGAAAACCCATCTTCATATGGACAGAGATGGCCATTTTACTTTTTACAGTGCTGTGATTCTTTAGTCTTTAAAAAAAAACAAAAAACATTTTGGGCACATTTGTAGATTTAATTCAGATCTTCCCCTTTTGATTTATCATTTTATTTGAATTGAAAGAATGAAGCTGGAATAGCCGACAATGGTTCTTTTTAAGCTTCGATTTGAGAAGCCATACAAGAAAATATTTCAAATATTTCCCCAAAATGAGATAAAGTTACTGCTCTTGAAACTCAAATGCTATACATCCAACTCAAAAATGTAAAACCTGGAAAAAAACGAATTCCTGCTGTTTGTGTTTCCATGCTTTTAAAATCACAGAGGATAACATTTGGCTTGGAGTTTTCAGTGCACTGTAGTTGAAGCTGAATACAGCTGTTCTGTCATTAGTTCTGTAGAGAGGCACTGCAGGAGCTATTCACACAACATAAAGAAGGAATTTATTGCTGTCCTTGTCGGTAGGTATTGGTAGGCTGTTGTTGTTGTTGTTTTTAGCACACTATCCATTGGGCACACTTGTGTCAAAACCTGTCAGTGTCAATCACATTATTACCTTGAGTAAAACCATGACAACTGGCCTGAGGATCTAGAGTGTTCCGACAAACTGGCGCTTATTGATAATAGATCACCCTTCCTATCAGTACTGCTGATGACAGGCTCCTTTAGCATTCTGAGATGTTTGCTTGCTGAGGGACAGTGGCCAAGACAAGAAGACCAGGTCAGAATCGCAACACTTATGCACTCACCCCCCACCCCTACCTCCACCTTAGGAATCCCACAGGCAGCAGTGCCAATATGGCATATAAACTGCCCATTTGCCTGGTGGACATATTTGGTGTTTGCTTGCAGCCATGTTGTCAGCATGGTCATAAACTATTGAGGTGCTCTTTTTCTGGTTTTGCACTTTGTATTCGGACGAGGAACTTTGACGTATTATAAAAATGCCAATCTGTTCTGGAAACAGTTGCCATGCTATGCTAAGTGTCAGTTCCATTATACCCTATACAAAAGTTTGTAGTATATCTGAGAATGACATGTTCTTCCATTTCTGTAGAAGGACCGTGGTAATAACGTGTCCAAACACCAGGGATATATGGAGAGAGGCGATTCTTGGTATTACTCATTTTCATATCTGTAAAACCCCCCAGTGAATTATTTCAGTATTTTTCCAAAGCCCTGGTGTATTTGTGAATATAACAGATCTTTGACTGCACAGTGAAAGTTATGTAGAGACTTTTGAAGCAGAGTTTGCATTAAATATAGCTTTTTCATTGACACTCAGTCATTATACTAGACACATTGGAACGTATACTTCTGCACAAATAAATTAGGTCTCTCCAGTTCTCTTCTCAGTTTCGGAAACAAACTCGCTTGTGAAAATCTGTTTCCATTAACGGTGAGTATAAATAACTAACCATGTGATTCTCACATTTGAATTCCACTATTGAATTGGCTGTTCTGTTCAATGTTAACCTTACACTTAGTAAGACATTAGTCTTTTATTATCTCTAAACATGTTCTGATATAGTATACGGATGAATTCAATATAAATTAATATGTAATTTAGATTACACTGTCAAATCAGTGCATAATGACAAGAACGGGCCATTCAGTCCATCCAGGCTCATCATGTCCTAATCTAAAGAGTATCTAGTACTGCATATAGCCTGGACTTGAATAGCCCAAGTGTTTTTGCCTCTACTACCTGACCTGGCAAGCTGTTCCAGGCATTGACAACTGTCTGTAAAGAAAAACGTCCTAATATCTGTGCAGAATTTTGACTAATTTCTACCTGTGGCCTCTTGTTCTGCTAACCCAACTTGTCTTAAAAAATATTTGGTAGTTCACGGTCAATATTTGTTAATCCCTTTTAGGAATTTAAAAACCTCAATCAAATCCCCCCTAAGTCTCCGTTTGCTAAACTTAAACAGATTGAGTGCCTTAAGTCTATCCTCATAACCTTTACCTGTCATACCAGTTACCAATTTAGTTGCCCTTCTTTGAACTTTCTCAAGAGCTTCTATATCTTTCTTGTAGTGTGGTGCCCAGAACTGCACACAGTACTCTAAGTGAGTACTAATACTCTTGTCTTATGTTTTTATGTTTTTATTTCCCACATGCATAGCTTTACATTTAGCAATATTGAATGTCATCTGCCACGTTTCTGCCCATTCTTGGATTTTGTTTAAATGATCTTGGATTATTTTAGGTGATTCCAAATTGTTTGCCAAACCCCCACATTTAGTATCATCTGCAAATGTAACTGTTTTGCTTCTAACGTCCCTATGAAGATCATTTATGTAAATCGGGAAAAGCAGAGGTCCCAGCAGCGATCCCTGCAGGACTCCACTGCCCACAGTGCCTAGATACGACCCCACCTACTGTTACTCTTTGTATTCGCCCTTGCAGCCAATTATGAACCCACTCTTAAACAACTCCTGGAATTCCTACTGAATTCATTCATTTTAACAATGAGCCTCTCATGTGGTACCTTGCCAAATGCTTTTTGAAAGTCAAAATATATAATATCATAAGCCTGGTTCAGGTCAACACACTTTGTAGCCTCTTCAAAAAAGTCCAGGAGGTTTGTTAGGCATGACCTCCCCTTGAGAAAACCATGTTGGCTCTCCCATAAAATACTATTATTTTTCAAGAATGATTCCAACTTGTCCCTAATAATACATTCCAGCATTTTACATGCGATGCAAGTTAAACTGACAGGCCTATAGTTCCCTGGGTCAGTACGGTCCCCCTTCTTATATATTGGAATTATACTACCCTGCTTCCAGTCATCTGGTATTTCTCCAGGGTTTATGGATTGCAAATATCCATCAATAGTTTATATATAATTTCCCCAAGTTCTTTGAGTACTCTGGGATATATGCTATCAGGGCCTGCTGCCTTATTTGTCTTTAAGTTTTTCTAGTTTTTCTAGTACTTCTATGTCCTTTATCTCAAAGTCCTCCAAAACATTCTGTACATTGGCTATACATTTAGGCATATTTATAACTTCTTCTCTAGTAAAGCTCTCAACAAAGTAACTGTTTAGTGTGTTAGCAATATCCTTATTATTATAAACCAAAGTTCCTTCCTTATTCTTAATTCGCTTAAAATCATTAGCTTTCCTTTTTCTACTACAATATTGAAAACACTTCTTAGGATTACTTTTTGCATCTTGGGAAATGTTAATTTCAAACCACCTTTTAGCTGCTCTTATTTACTTTTTAGCCTTAGCCTTAGCCCGCATATTACAATAATCTACCTTGTTTCTCTCGGAGTTTTCCTTTTTATGTACTCTGTATAGTTTCTTCTTTTGCCTCAAAATCTTCCGTAAAGATTTAGTCATCCACTGTTTTTTCATCCTATTTTTCCTTACTTTGGGGATGAATTTACACTGTACATCTACAATAACCCTTTTAACTTTAGTCCATTTTTCATTCACAGTTCTGCAATCTAGAAGTTTTACCCAATCTATATTCCCCACTGGGGCCACATATACTGAAAAATGTATGCATTCACTACTGTAAGTCGCTTTGGATAAAAGCGTCTGCTAAATGGCGTATATTATATTACTTAAATTCTCTCTCATTTTATTAAAGTCAGCTCGTCTGAAGTTAAAAATTCTACAGTTAGAGGAGGCCGTCTTAATATGCCAAAAAATAACAAAAGTAACTGCACTGTGATCACTTGTCCCTAGTGGTTCTACTACCTCTGTGCTGCAAATTCTATCAGGATTCTTACATGAAACCAGATGCAGTATTGATTTCCCTCTCGTATGCTGAGTAACAGACTGTACCAAATAGCAGTCATTAACCACACCTAAAAACTCCTCTTCACATTTACCCTGACCTGACACTACTTCCCAATTGATAGAGGGGTAATTTAAGTTGCCCATTGTTAACGTCTCTCCTTCTGCACAGGCTTGTTTTATGTTGCCATAGAATATAGTATTTATCTTACTGTCTGAAGCTGGAGGTCTATAGCATACTTCTATATTAAAGCCGTTCTCATGATCTCCCAGTAATCTAATCCAGATGACCTCACAAGGAATGAATGAGTTAATACCTGGAATTTCCTGCACATTAAGATCATCTTTCACATAAAGGGCCACTCCCCCTTTTATTAGTTCTATCCCTCCTAAACAATTTGTACCCCTCCACATATTAATCTCCATCCGCTGCACCAAGCCATGTTTCAGTAATCCCAACGATGTCATAACCCCAATTCAACATGACAGCCTCCAGTTCCAAAAATGTATTTTTTATGCTTCTAGTATTTAAACACAGGAACTTCAGAGGCTTACTCACACTTATGTTGTCCTTCCCCTCCACACATACATAACTGTGCCGAACTACCTCTTTTCATGTTATGGTCTAAAAAATCGAATTATTTCTTCACATTTATTATTATACTCCGCCCTGGTATCTTCCATCAGGGCAATCTGTACCTCCCTATCCTTAGTATTACTACTAATTTCCCTCCCTGTCCGTAGTTTAAATAATCCTCCACTACCCTAAGCATATGCTGGCCCAATGCAGCTGTACCCCTCCGGTTCAGGTGTAGCCTGTTCCAAAAGGAGTCCCAGTGCCCCATAAACCTGTACCCCTCTTTCCTACACCAGGTTTGTAGCCTCGTGTTAAATCTCCATATAAAATTCTGCTTCCCTTTACTAGCACATGGTACTGGCAGAATTCCAGAGAAGACCAACGTGGAGGTTCTGCTTCTTAACTTTGATCCCAATTACAAAAATGTACCTTACCTATGTCATTGGCTCCAACATGGACCATGACCATTGGATCCACCCCTGCTCTGGCCAGGAGCTTGTCCGCATGTTTCAGGAGGTCTCCAACCTGGGCACCAAGCAGGCAACATGCCATTCGAGACTCCCTTTTCCTGGGTAGCGTGGCCGCCAGGGTGCCCTGGGGCTCATCAGTCCTCCCACTCACAGAGGACTGGGCCAGATCCTCTTCCTGCAAGGGCTGGAATCGATTGGACACCACAAGCTCTGGAGATGCCGCCCCTGCATGTGCGCGCCCTGTTCTACGCTTGCGCCCTACCATCACCCAACTCTCTCTCCCTACCTGCTCTTGAGTCTCCCCCCTACCCAGCTTCAGTGTGCATGCTAACTTTCGAAAGGGCATACTAATAAGTTCCTGGATCTCGACAAATTCTGCAGGGCAGTCGAGACTAGCAAGTTGGGCTTCGAGATCAAGGATCTTGCTCGAGATGCTTCATAAGCTGACAACGGTCGCAGATGAAAGCCTCGTGGAAGTCTCCCTCCAGAAATGCAATCGTTCTGCAACACTCGCACTACACTGCCGATGGCCACATTTGAACCCCTAAGTATTAGTCTGACTCTCCCTGCAACTGAACGAATCACTGCCAAAACAGAGACACAAAAATGGGACACATTTAAGTGTGAATTAACCTGTATAACTAAACTTAACACAGCAACAAAACATGGTTTATAATTAAAAGCAATGTACAAGGTTAATTAAACATGAATGCACAATATGAGGTTGTCATATTCCCACTGGGACCACATATACTGAAAAATCTATGCATTCACTACTGTAAGTCGCTTTGGATAAAAGCATCTGCTAAATGGCATATATACGTATTATATTACAGGTATAATTGTGATGATGCCATCCCTTTTGACCTAGAAATTTAGTTGCAGTCCCCCTATCTTGCAAATGTATTTTTTCTTTTGTGTGTGTTTGATAGCTAGTGCTAGCTAGCTCACATTACCTTTTACTGCCAACTGGAGATATCCTTTATGTGCTTTATACATTTCTAATTAATATATATATATTTCAATGAATGTAGTAGCTTTACTCAGTTATTGAATGCTAGCTGAGTGGCGTTAAACATGGAAGAGATCTATAATTATAATGATAACTAGTTCATCTGAATGGCAGCATCCATTGCAAATGGCAACTTTAAACTTGAGCAGAACTATAACAATAGATATTGTTGCAATTATTGCCGGAGGAATTTTTTGAATGTTTTCGCAACAATAAAATATTTTCAATCAATCAAAATGCAAAACAAAGTGATTGAGATGAGAGTGCTAGCCAGCAAACTCAACTCAATCTTTGACAACTAACTAGCTAAGCTAATGTTTGCTTCATAAAATGGATGAAAAGCTATTCGCAGAAGCACAAAAGAACAACATGGTATACTACTATGGAGGGAATAAAGTGCTAATATTAATTAATGAAATAAAAGTATTACATAATTTATTTCCACATATCCATTATTAAATGTGGCAATATTTATTAAATAAAAAGTTAAATGTCAACATAAATAATTAAAAGTTAAATATTTAATTATTCATTTCCACAGCATTATTTATTTTCACATTTCATTATTTATGTATTTAATTCATTAATATTGTCACATTTCATCTGTGGTGTGAAACAGGAAATAATTAAATCTGTCACCATCATCCATCAAAGCGGGATCTAACATTCAATTGGTTGAATTTCTAAAACGTCCGGTACAACCCATTCAGTCTGGATCAGTCGATTTCAGTTGCCGATGATCACCATGTGATCAAACCAAGCTAGCTTGCTCAGTGTAGAGAGGTCAGTAGCTATAAAGGTACCTATACAATCTTGCTGCTTCGTGACAGTATCAGTGTGCCAGCATTTAGAAAATCTGCCTGGAACTTCTATAGTATTAGGAGCAGATTGTGCCAAAATGGGGCAAATAATTAGTCGAAGAAGGAGACTGACGTGTCGATGGAGGTCAATCATACAGCGAATGCTGACTACAGCAGCAATGTAGACAATGCCATTTTTTTCCTACAATATTTAACAGCAGAGTTGGCTGTATAGATAAATATTTATTTTATGCAAACTTGTTTGGATCCATTAAAAAAATCAACAGTACCCACAATGCATAGCAATGTTGGCATAACATATTTGGTATGAACCGGGTCGCTAGATTCCAACAGAATATAATGCTGTTGGAATCTACTCAGGTTGAATACGACTAATATGCCAGTGCAAAAGGGATACTAGTGTACCAAATAAAGTCTTGACCACTGCCATTGTTGTTGTTATCATGCCCTCAGAAAGATGTAGCAGCCGAAAAACACATTGATGTTCTCTTTTAAATGTAGTTCAAAAACAAGTGCGCACCTGAAATACAACATGATTTGGAAGATTGAGTTTTGTGCGTTCACAATACAGGGCACTGGCGTCAACCGCCCTGAGATCCATGCGCAATCTGGGATGCGTCCAGATACATACTGTATAGCAAGCAGAAAGGGGGAACTCACAACCATGTGTAGGCGCAGTGTGAACGGGACCTGAGAAATCCTCTCTTCTCAGTGAAAAACATGGACAGTGTATCAGATGCAAATTGACAATTCTCCATGTGTTTTATCCAGCGATGGCTGTGCTAGGCATGATCCTGACCAGAAAAACAACGCATTGCTCTTACACAAAACAGGAATCAAACTGTATCAAAGGATATAGTTCTGGCAAGAATCTGCAGTTGTGCATGCAATTTTTAAAACGGCCCGATATCTAGCCTTCTTTGTCTTCACCTTATTACAGGTAGATTTACACAAATATATCCCAGACAACGCGGTGAACGAACGGAAGACCATCATGAAGGGACCTACGCTGATCTTGGTCATTTGTTATATTTGATACCATGTCTCGTTCTCGTCCACGTATACATTGTCTCTGTAATGATCATTTAAAAAACTGAGTATGGAAATGACGTAAGGCATTCGACAATAAATAGCGTAGGATCTAGACCAGTCATCACGTTTGCAGAGCATGATGCTCTCAGAAATGCACCAGTATGACCCACGGTCAATTCACAACTTCACAACACGAGGATAGCAGCGCCAGCTATTCATGATCACAAATCAAAGAGTGTTTTTTTTTTTTGGACTGTGTGGCCTGTGATGGCAAAAGCAAAAGTGGATGGAAAAACTCCTGGTATGCACTTTTATGCATCGCTAAACAACAGTATCTGTATTCCCATCAAGATTAGCATCGCAGCAAATTGATATGCAAATAGACCTCAGCACTTTTAGTTGGGATGTGCTGAATCTCACAACAAATTCACCATCTTGAAATGCCCTCTGTGGCTTAGAGAAGTTATTGAATGTGGAGTGCCCACACGGAATAACTTCAATTTCCTGTATGTAAATGAATGTCAGGTGTGCTGCCTTTGGTAAGTGCAGACTGATTCAGAATAATATCACGACTTAATAAAGGAGGCGTTTCTGATGATGATAGGCCTGTGGTCCTTTCATCCAAGGTACTATTTGAGATTGAATTTAGTTGTTTTCCCATTCTCCACTTGGAAGCTATTTTTGTCACACCCCTATCAATCAGTAAGCCTCATCAGTAGGGGGCATTAGTGATTCTCTCATCCCTGGTGTATGCACATGACTATCAAAGAGAGATATAGGCATAGGCAGTCTTGGGCCATTGGGGAATGCAGTGATTTCTCCTTGTGTGACATACACATACACAACACATAATTCACCTTTTTTCAGTAATATGACACTGAACAGTATGGCCTGTATTCAATCAACATTAGTCCTTAAATATGGCTTAAATGCAACGGTTCATTTTTTGTTCACAGTTTGGTGAATTAATTCTGGTGATTGGTGAACACGCTAAACTGTATTAGTGAAGACAAAAGGTAACACTTGCATTTTGATTCAAATTGAAGGGCACATGTTGATTGAACCCAGGCCTGTGTTTGGTAATTAAGGAGGAATATGTGTGTGAAGTTGGTGACATTTGGTGCTTAATGGATTACAAACATCATAGCAGTGTTTGTCGTGTGCGTCGCGATACATGCTGTAGCATATTTTAAATTAAATAGCATCGTATAGGAATGTTGGTGCAGCTAAGCAGAACCATGACTCTTTAGGTCTCAGTAGTGAACCTGCTGCCGTCTCATGCCATCTTTTCAATTGCAGGAGCCCTTTTACACTCCAGTGTGAGAGCATTGGGACCAATCGCCAATTATCGCAAAGTCCACCTCGGTCAGAATAGACAGGTATGTGCAGGTCAATTCTTAACATCACAAAACTGGAGACCATCTATTTAATCACAGGCCTCTTCCACATTCATCTCAGGACCTTGTCACCGCACTGCTTCCTGAAGGTGCCTCTCCGGCCAGCCTGTGATTCACTGCGTGTGCGCGTTTGTGCGTGTGTGTACGTGCGTGTGTGTGTCCGCGTGTGCGTGCATGCGTACCTGCCCGCGCAGGAAGCGCCAAGCAAGAACTATAGTGCACAGTGTACATCTTTTTAACATCAAAACCACCTGGCAGTCAGTTACTGAAGCACTACTCGGCATGGGGTGCGACTAATTGCTACTTCTCAAAGAATGGCAGCGCAGTCCTGCGAACAAAATGCAACAATACATGTATAGTTTATTATAGGAAACAATACATTCATCTTATTAAAAGAAAGCAACATTTTTAAACTCCCATTTAACCTTTTTTAGCTTTTTTATTTGATGAGCAAAAATGCATAACATTTTTTATTTCATTGCTTTTGGCAGACTGCCGGTTTGATAGTGAAAAGATTGTCCATTTATTTTTGCGTAAACTAGAAAATAAATAAAACTTTAAAATAAATACATTAAATAACCTTGTGTTATGCTGTCAAAACAAAACGAAAAATTAAAGACTACATTTAATAGAAGATGTTCATGTTACAACATAACCGTCACAATTGGATATTCCAAAGACAAACATGGCATTAGCTGTCACGGGTTGTTATGAATTACCGGATGAATGGAACGATCCTTTGTGATGTGAAATCTTTGTTTTGCTGGTTTACCATTGCTCCCACAGAGAAATGCATGCCATCAGTTTCGGCCAAATGTGAACACGTCAACAAGTATCAAACAGTAAATATGTAACTACTATATATCATGTGAGGTGAGCAAATTCTCATGCATTTCTTTACGATCTCATTTTGACACAATGATTCTCAATCATTGAGAGCCTTCGTATGTTGAAATATTTGTTATTCAACCAAATGTACGACTGTACCTGCATTTCCATTGTACAAAAGGTACATTTAGGGGCTGATTGTCAAAAGAACGCAAGCATTTTATGCTACCATAATCATCATTTATGCTCCACTTACGTAAATTCTAAGTGTGCATGCGTGCTACCTTAACCAAACTCTGAAAATATTTCAAAGGGATTTCGTATGTAAAGTGTAAGCGGAGGAGGTGATATGTACTTTCAAAACAGTGTTTGCCTTCTAGGGTTTCTCGAGTCTAGAAATGTCCTCTAAATGTAGGTGTGTTTGTAAAATACATGGAGTAAGTTTCAGAGAAACACATACTGGAGTCAATGGTAGAGATTTAAAAAGGTGGTAAAGGGGAAAAGTCTTTACAAATTTGTATGGGTGTATTGAAAAAAAGGGAGGGGGGGGGTTGAGAAATAATTTGGGGCGATATTCTAAAGGCAATTCTGCTGTTTCTTCTTAACTCAAATTTTAGGAGACAGCTTAGAGTTTCTGGTGACGTGGCATGTTTTTCCGCTTGCCCGTGTGTGCAATTCTATCTCCATGATCACTGTTGTCTGTCACTGTGATCCTGAAGCCCCACACGTAAATGAAAGCTTGGGCGGTTCAATACAAGTCAGCCTCACGGATGTAAATTTCACTCAGTGCACCTGGTGTACAGGTGAGACGCATGACCTTTTCTGAAAATAGTGAACCAACAAGTGGGTGCGGTGCGGAGAGCTCAGGATTTTGGCATGTGTACGCAATCTTTTGAACATCACCCCCTCACCCCAGAGTCTCTAGAGCAAAAATATCCTTCCATATGCATTTCTGCTTGCATATATCTGTTTCTCTCATTCACACTTTATTAAAGAAAGGGTCTTTGCATTGCCACCTGAAGAAAGAGAAGGTGCACTCTTACTACTACAAAGTGCTTCATGGTTGTAGTAAGAATGAAATCAGTTTATGTAAGCTTGTAGTTGAATAGCTTTTGAAGTATTGTCTGTAAGCTATACACCCTGTTTGCAGCACACTGTTGCTTTTTCAACTTTTTATATTAGTTTCTTTTGATGTGTTGTTTGATAACAATATCTGCTAATATGAAAAGAATCATATCACAATATTGTAGGAAGGGATCTAACCTGCAGGGAAAGATTGCCTGACAGGGCCATTTTATGTCCATTACCATTTCTGTCCTGGTTAAGATGTTACCTTAAAATGTATTTTACAATAGATTCATGATTGTGTGAATGCTATGGTCATGTACATGACACTTATGGTGTATTGGTAGTTGGTTTAGTACTCTTCTGCTAGGAATGACCTCCCTTCTGAACAGTTGAATGCAAAAATCAGTGAAATATATCTTTCAGGAGCTACAGTTTGGATACTCTTTTTCTAATTCCATTCTGTATAGGGCTATTCTTACTCTCTTGGCCATTTGATCTAATTCTGTATCTATAATTTATCTAGTTTATCTATAACTGTGTTCAGTTTACCTGGGTAACCCGAGGACATCTTAACATTTCACACTGTATGTATCAGAAAATGATCGTTGGCAACCATTTTCTCTCCACTCCTTGCATTCAAGACATTTCCACTGATATTCATGTGGTATTTAAAAGGAAGACATGCTGTGGAGACTTGAGTGGGAGAGGGGAAGCTGGAAGCGGGCACTGATTAGTGCATCTGCCGTCTGTAATCACTGCAAAGAGTGCAGGCATGTGAATTATAGATGTGGTACAATGAAAATTTTATGAAAATGTTATTCATGCATTGAAATTTGTCAAACATCTCAGCTACATCAGTCAGTGACTCTCCTGAGCTCTCGGTTTCCTGGGAGAGGGGACTGGAGGAATAATTTGCTTGTGTCAATTAACAGTCTTAATTTTGTTATGGCATGGCTCAAGATTGTGACCAAAATTGAAATGGTGCAACATGGAAATTAAAATTGGGAGCGCTTGTGCAATCGCAAATGACTGTCCTGGTGCGACCTATGTGGTTGTAATTTTAGCAATCAAAGTGTGGAGCAGTGCAGACGAACTAGCATTTCTGTTTGCATTACCTTCTGTAACTGAGCGGCTCAGCCCCACTCAGATCATATGCCGCTACGGCAATTCCGTGTGCAGACAGACCATGCTATTGTATCGCATCCATTTCCCCACTATCAGTATACATACAGTGGCAAGAAAAAGAGTAAGTGAACCCTTTGGAATTACCTGCATTTATGTATAAATTTGTCTTAAAATATGGTCTGATCTTCATCTAAGATACAATAATGAACAAACACAATCTGTTTTAACGAATAACACGCAAATTATTGCATTGTTCTTGTCCATATTGAATACATCATTCAAACATTCACAGTGTAGGTTGGAAAAAGTCTGTGAACCCCGAGGCTAATGACTTCAACAAAAGCTAATTGGAGTCAGGAGTTCGCAAACCTGGAGTCCAATCAATGAAACGAATTGGAGGTGTGACTTAGAGCTACTTTGACTTATAAAAAACACTCAAACATTTTGAGTTTGCTATTCAAAAGAAGCATCTGCTGATGTGAACCATGCCTGGCAAAAAAGAGACCTACGATCAAGAATTGTTGATTTGCATAAAGCTGGAAAGGGTTACAAAGTAATCTCAAAGAGTTTAGATATTCATCAATCCACAGTTAGACAAATTGTCTGTAAATGGAAACGATTTGATACTGTGGCTACTCTCCCTAGAAGTGGGCGCCCAGCCAAGATGACTCCAAAGGCACAACGCGGAATGCTCAATGAGGTAAAAAAGAACCCTAGAGTAACAGCTAAAGGCTTGGAGGAATCATTGGAACTGGTTAACATCTCTGTTCATGAGTCTACCATACGCAAAACATTGAACAGGCATAGTGTCCATGGCAGGACACCACAGAGGAAGCCGCTGCTCTCCAAAGAAAACATCGCTGCGCGCCTGAAGTTTGCTACTGGGAAAATGTTTTGTGTACTGATGAAACTAAGGTTGAATTGTTCCGGAAGAACACGCAGCACTACGTATGGCGTAAAAAGGGCACCGCATACCAACGTGAAAACATCATCCCAACGGTGAAGTACGGTGGAGGGAGCATCATGATTTCAGGCTGCTTTGCTCCCTTGGGGCCTGGACAGCTTGCCATCATCGAGGGGAAAATGAATTCCCAAGTTTATCGAGGTATCCTACAGGATAATGTCAGGGTGGCTGTCCGCCAGCTGAAGCTCAGTAGAAGTTGGGTGATGCAGCAGGACAATGACCCTAAACATCGAAGTAAATCTACTACATAATGGCTTCAGAAAAAGGAAATCCGCCTTTTGGAGTGGCCCAGTCAGAGCCCAGACGTTAACCCAATAGAGATGCTGTGGAATGACCTCAAGAGAGCCGTTCACAAACAATTTCTGAATCGGTTGACTGCAAATATGACTGCAAATATCAGTTGACTGTGAGCAGTTTCATCAAGAACTTCACAGAGAGGGATACTGTGGTTGGTGCAGTGCATAAACCCCTTTATGTAGCAAGGTGGTAGGGGTGGCCACCATGCCAGGTGGTGAGTGGATGGAAAACAAACCAAAAAAGAGCTCCTGTAGGCTAATGGCCACAAAAACCAAGTTGAACCAAAAGCTTATACTTAGAGGGTTTACAGCAATGAAAAGCCATGCCCCACAAAAGAAAACTCTCCCACAGGCATGGCAGGCTGTGCTTTTATAACAGCCTAATGAAGGCAATGGAGTTGATTGGTCATTAGCCTCAGGTGAGCCTTCCTGTAAGTGAGGCCACTGCTGTCCGTGGTCCTGTAGTCCTCTCCAGGCTGTGGGAGGGAACAGGAGCACTTGGCAGCAGCCAAAAGGGAGGCACAGCTCTCTTTACGCCTCCCTCCACCTCTCCCTGGTCTACTGAGCAGTGGAAAAATATGAGTCATCCTTTACCCTTTTTGCAGCAAGCCCCACGATTTCCCACGGTGAAGGGTTCTGATGGCTCTGTTATGGTGTGGGGTGCATTTTCCTGGTATGGTTTAGGTCCACTCAACCCCTTAGAAGGCAAGGTAAACACCAATATATGCAAAGCCATTCTGAGTGATCACCTTCATCCGATGGTGAAGCATATCTATACTGATGGGAGTGGTCTCTTCCAGGATGACAATGCCGTCATCCACAGGGCAGCAGTGGTCACTGAATGGTTTGATGAGCATGAAAATGTTGTAAGCTATATGCCATGGTCACCTCAGTCACCAGATCTCAACCTAATTGAACACTTATGGGAGATTCTGGAGCGATGCCTGAGACAGCGTTTTCTACCACCATCAAAGAAACACCAAATTATGTAATTTCTTGTGTATGAATGGTGTTGCATCCCTCCCATAGAGTTCCAGACATGGAACTGTTGGTATGATATGTTGGTATTTCCTTTACTTTGGCAGTTACCTGCACTTTTCAATAATCACAGTCACTATGGCAACCCTAGTGCTGGCAGTGCATGATGACTTATTCTCAGTGATGCTCAACACATCAATATGTTCTAGCAATTTTACATTTATTTGACTGAGACATCCCATTGTACTATTTTCAAATGTGGCTGGTCTTACTAGTTTTCAACAGCTGATGTGTGCTGATGAGTTGATGCCCTTCCATTCCATTCACCACATTACATCCGATTTGGGAACAGTGTAAAAGGCCCAGTATCTACACATGGACAAATAATGTTTTCATTATGAATAAATTAAGGCCTGTATCAGAATTTAATACAGGACAAGTCTAGTTGTATGCTCCAGTCCCTGTAATTACAGCTAATGGAGATGACTTAATGGAAGGACCAGAGCCTGCAGTATCACCAGCCCTAGTGTGTGAACAGAAGAGGGCAGGAGAAAATAGAGAGCACAAATTTGTAGATGAGAACTGCTCATGACTTTTCCTCTTCAGGTTGGAAATGATAAGACCTTTACTTTTTTCTACACTTGTGCAGTTAATGATAGTTAATGACTATGACTCACATCATCTCCATTATCTCCAAGTTTAGAGTGAGTGAAAACGTTTTCTTTGTAGTAACAAGTAGTGAGGCAAAGTCCTTCATATCTCATAAACGATCCAATAGCTCCAAAGGACAAATCAAATAAATGAGATAAAGAACATAGCGAGTTGAAGGTTGTTCTCCACACGCTTTCTTTTTATATCGATCTTATTTGAATGAAATGGTTCACAATAGCTGGGAATTAATCAAACCCACTCAGTCACATTAAGAGCATATGCAGTTCAATCAAACCAAAAAATCAATGGCTATAGCTATTTTCACTCAGCTTGGTACAGTATGCAGATGTGATCTTATTCATGAAGCAAAATACAGCATCCGCAAAGATGAAAGAAGAAGTTTAAAAAAAAGACAAACGATGATCATAATCAAAACTGATACAGCTTTTTCCTCTAGTGTTCCCATTCACTTTCCACTTCCTTCAAGATAAAGAAAATGTCAATGGGGCACAACTGGCTCACTAATCCCCGGACTCCCTGGGAGTCACCAGCCATGCCTTTGTGCACATCAGCCTTTGCCACCACTTAGAATCCCTGTGAAATGAGGTCCCAGGACAGCTCCCTGCTCATTAATCCATGGCACAATAGCCAGCACAATATTCTGCAAGAGATTAGCTGAGAGAAACAGGCTAGCCTCTGCCCACATGGGGCATTAAGGAGGAAGAAGGAAATAAAGATTCTAAGCTGCTGTGGAAGATGGTGGCAAAACTCTTATAGAAGAATTGAATATTAATCACCCATGAGAGGAAATGCTGCCATTCCCTTTAAAGAAAGACACAAAAACAGGTACGTAGATTCCCGTTGTTTTCAGACATCAAGATAGCTGGATTTGCAGTTTCTGTAGTCAGCAAATTTGCGAAAAATTATTTGAAAGCGTAGCACATCACATTGAAATTAAAAGATATTTAAATTGGTTTTGGGTGAATGATCACTTGTAATATTATATAAAAATAATATGTATGCTGGTAATATTGCTATATACACTCAGTGGCACACCTTTCTAGTACTGGGTAGGACCCCCCTTTGCTCCCAGAACAGCCTGCATTCTTTGTGGCATGGATTCAACAAGGTGCTGGAAACATTCCTCAGAGATTCTGGTCCATGTTGATATGATAGCATCACGCAGTTGCTGCTGATTTGTCGGCTGCACATTCATGTTGCGAATCTCCCGTTCCACCACAACCCAAAGGTGCTCTATTGGACTGGGATCTGGTGACTGTGGAGGCCATTGGAGTACACCGAACTCATTGTCATGTTTGTGGAACCAGCTTGAGATAACGTGTGCTTTGTGACTTGGAGCATTATCCTGCTGGAACTAGCCATTAGAAGATGGGTACACTGTGGTCATAAAGGGATGCACATGATCAGCAACAAGACTCAGGTAGGCTGTGGCATTTCAACGATGGTATTGGCATTAAGGGGCCCAATGTGTGCCAAGAAAACATTCCCCACACCATTATACTACCACCACCAGCCTGAACCGTTGACACAAGGCAGGACGGATGCATGGATTCATGTTGTTTACACCAAATTCTGACCCTACCATCTGCATGTCGCAGCAGAAATCGAGATTCGTCAGACCAGGCAATGTTTTTCCAATCTTCAACTGTCCAGTTTTGATGAGCCTGTGCCCACTGTAGCCTCACTTTCATGTTCTTAGCTGACAGGAGTGGAACCCGGTGTGGTCTTCTGCTGCTGTAGCCCATCCACTTCAAGGTTCGACATGCATACCACTGTTGTAACGTGTGGTTATTTGAGTTACTGTCACCTTCCTGTCAGCTTGAACCAGTCTGGCCATTCTCCTCTGGCCTCTCTCATTAACAAGACGTTTTGGCCCACAGAACTTCCGCTCACTGAATGTTTTTTGTTTTTCGCACCATTCTCTGTAAACTCTAGATTCTCTTGTGCGTGAAAATCCCATGAGATAACATAATCACATCTGTTATGATTGTCAAATGATTGCTGAACTCAGAGTGCCTACAGAGACACCTGGAGGATAACTACTGGAATTCATCTTGACAGTGTAATTTATGTAAATAATGTAAACCATGGCCATCTCAGCCACCAGATCTCAACCCAATTGAACACTTTTGCTAGATTCTGGGGTAGTGCCTGAAACCCATGTTGCATCCTTCCAATATAATTCTTACACTTGTAGAATCTATGCCAATCCGCACTGAAGCTGTTCTGGCGGCTCGTGGTGACCTAATGCCCTATTAAGACACTTTATGTTGGCACTTCCTTTATTTTGGCAGTTACCTTTATCCATGTACACCACAACTTGGATAAATACTTGGTTATGATTGGCTGATAAGATATATTTCTAGGGTGAGAGTAGGTGGTTTATTCCTTATATACAGTACCCTCCAAAATTACCCACACCCTTGGCAAAGATGAGCAAAGAAGACTGTATAAAATAAACAAAAGGAACAAAAAATGGTTTCCTTTGAGCAATTGTATTAGTATAAAATAATATACATTTCCCATTGTTTTGAGCATACAATATAGGTCACTACCCGTATTGTTTATTTAACACAGTCTTCTTTGCTCATCTTTATCAATGGTGTGAATAATTGTGGAGAGTACTGTGTATAAAACATCGAATTTTCATGTACACTGGTATGAATTTTTCATACAGGTTCGATGTACATGGATCAGAGATTGCAAGCTTCTTCAAAAACCTTCAAAATAGTATCCAGTTGTAATGGATAGTTTGTCAAATGTGAAAGCCACCCAAGACACAGGTGCTTATATATCCTTGCATAGTAATATGGTTTGCAGCTGCTAACACGAGGGAAACGATGCAATGTTTTCATTCATATCGGAGTGGAAGTATAAAATCTGCACATGGAGAGAATAATTTATCTCTGACTTTTTTATTACCCTTTATTCTCAAGAGGTCGCCTAGTGCCACGAAGATAGATTGATCCCTTTCAATCACTATGTAGGCTACAAGTGAAGCCCTACGTTTAAAATAAATATGAAGAAGTCGGTGATGGACTACTTCGATGAAGGGGGAGGACGGCAGTATATTTTACACTACACTATATTCTCTATGTTACGTATTTTAAATTGCATCGGTATACTGTATCCTGGAGGAAGGCTTCATCAAGTATCTAAGTGTTGAAACATCGAAGTGCTAAGCCTACTGCAGAGGCTTTTAACCCTTACTCTAGTCTTGTCCTGTATGCATACTGTTCTGTGAACGAACTGTGCTATCAATACAAAGTGTTTTCATGAGTCATTCTTGCTACTATTAACATCATCGGTAAACATTTGTAAAATGTCACGACAAAAAACTTCCACCTGCACGATGTTTGCATGTAATTCATTCCTCTTTCTTGGTCCCTCACCTAATTTACACATTGCATGCCAGGTTTCTTTTCTTATGAGTGGGTTGGACAGGCCTTTGCATGAGAGATACAAGGGAATACTATGCACACACAAACACACACACATACATATAAATATATATTTGAATCAACTCAAATTGAATCAAGATGCATTTCACCACTGTGTGCAGATCATAGTATGGGATTCATTATTGCTCAATGTTTTTTGACACACACACACACACACACACACAATCCAATCGAGCACAGATTAATTCCATGTACGTTTCAATGGAAGACCTTTGTGTAAAACTAGAGAAATTCCAAAACGGTCATGTTTAATTTGAATCTACTGACACTTGCTTCGTGTACAACAATTACATGACTTCAATACAGATTTGAGATATTTGCTACAGTAGCTGCCGTATACTGTAGGTCCCTTGAAAAAGATCCCAAAAGCTATAATGCTAGCATTGACTATTAATTTTAAATAAACAAAGCGCTGGCCCATATATAAATGTTCTATGCCAGCATCCTTGACCTTGACCAAACCCATTACATGTTGCGGAAATGTAACTTTAGACCAAAAGGAAATTGCACCAAAAAGGGGATATTGATAGCTTGTATTTAATTTGTGCATTCTGGACAGCTGTTCAATATGGATGGTGAAAAGATTGATAATTCCAAAAAGTACTTACTTTTTCACTCGGGGAATCAATACAAGTGCTGCTTGAAAGAAAATAAAAGAGATAAACAATAAAAATGCCAAGAAAGCCACTTCTAGTTTAATAAGACCCACCTAGTGCCTTTGAGTGTTGACTTTTATACTGTACCTATATAACACACATTTGGATCCTGGTCAGCGATAAAGAGGAGACCGATTGTCTACCGATTGACCATTTGGAGTCCAGCAGGAGGCCAGCTACCATGATGGCCCCCCTACAGGCCTGCCAGGAGATGAGCCAGGGGAGGTGCCACAAAGAGCATATTGCCGATACGTGGGGAACAATGCCGACTGCGCCAGGGTCTGTCATGCTGGCGCCACCTCTGCATGCCACATCGGGAAGGGGGCATGGGACCATGCCCACCATGGGACACCCCCCTTTACATGGTCACTCGGAAGCAGGCGGTATCTGCCACGGGACACGCCCCTCACTTGCATGACCAATCAGCAGTGGCTGCCACAGAGCTGCAATTTGAGGTTTTGGCTTAAAAAGGTCAATTATACCCAAAATATGTCTCCCGTTGCTGTCCACATCACTCACAAGACCCCTGGACCGTGGCAACGGCCAACGTTTATGTGTGAGTCGACTTGTGCACAATGGATTTGGACAATTTGCATGTCATCTCTGCCGCTGGATTACTCCAGGGGAAATGCACCAGCCAGCTGACCCGGGATCCGTGGACTGTCCGCCCATGGGGCACGTTAAAGTAAATCAGCCGCTGCTTTTTCATTACGTGGCATCAGCTGTAACTTCCTTTGTGTTGCATTATGTTTCGCTGTTTCCATCCTTGCTTGAATTTTATTTTTCCCTCTCGCTTCCGTAGATCCCGTATGTTTGTCTTAGCCGTTAAAGTTAGTTTGTCGTTGTGCGATTTAATAATAAGGTGCCGCAATCAGAAGTAGTTCATTGATAGATTTCCCTCACGAAAATTATTAATACACATTCTGATTATTGATAAGTTTGTTGTAGGTTTGTTGTCTTTCACCTCATGTAATCAAAATGGATTTAATTGGGATTTCTCCCCACTGATCAACACAAAATACTCTATAATGACAAATTAAAAAACAACTAACAACTTTTTCTGAATTAATTACAAATAAGTAAGAAAATAAGATGTGAAAAATGCCAAAGGGGGTGAATTTTTTCTTTTATACCCACTATAAATCAGAATGTTATCTATCCACACTACCTTGATCATATTTAACCTGTGTTGCTTAGAATATTATATTAATAACATATTTACTCCTCTGTTCTTGTTGTTACAACCAACAGCCACCCCTCTATAAATGTACCCAAACTAGCTTGGGAGGCGTGAAGTAGGATGTGTAACTAGTGTGGATCCTGGCAGGTAAGGAAGGAAAAAAGAAAAAGAAGTCACACAGCACGATTTGTGTACAGCCACCTCCAGGGTTGAATGGATGCAAACCTGGGTTACAGGTATGGGTCTGTTTACATAACCCAAACCTGCTGGTTCTTGGTTTTAAACTTCTCATAAAACGAAAGGGTTGTGGTCTATATACACGGTGAGATCACGAGTTCTACTGGACACATATACCTAAAAATGTTGAACAGACAACGCGGGGTGTGGTTATGTGGAGCGTGTTTTATAATTGATTGTGATTAGGTGTGTGAGCGACGAAACAAGGTGATTGCCCCAAGAGCCCCACCCATACATACTCACACACAAACACAATCAGTCAGGTGCATTTTCACTTGATATCCACACCAATTAACATTGATCAATTATGGCCTTTGGAACAACCTTCCGGCCAACAATTTGCACTCTCGCTGTCTCACAAACTGTGAGATTGCCAAACCTGCCCCCGGAAAGTAACACTGTTCCAAAGGCCTCCACAGCCATGCTGTGGCAACACACAGGCAACCCTGCAACTCCCCTGTTGCCGAGAACGACGCCCTCCACAGTTATTAAGGAAGACATTGAACATTTTTTAAAATAAGGTCTCAACTGGCAGCTGAAGTTTCCCTCCTAACATTTCTCTTGGGAAGCACAGGTCTGTCTCAATTAAAGTGACTTTATGAGCTCATCCTTAATTGTCACTTCAATATTTCACTTCTTTGAGATCAGTTTATTTGACAATAGGATTCCATGGACAGTTGATATTAAGAGTTTGGATGCAAAAGCACATACATAATTTAGTCATTTTCAGTAAATCAAGATCTTTTATAGTGCTTTCTTGGTATAACTTATACATTCCAAAAAGGGTGACCCTAAATTGATGTAAGCAAAGTAACAGAAAGCCAGATTTTCAAAAATCTACATTTAAAAATAGATATATAATTTGATATTTTCAGTTTGTTTTGCGTCAAAAGCAGATAAATCCACAATCAGATTTTTTTCAAAATTGACCACCCAGAGCGAGACTTAGCCATTGCACTCCGGTTGTGCTGACCTGACTGCTGACTGCGAATTTCCCAAATGTGGGAATCCCAACTGCATAATTTTTGGTATTGGGGGACTGCGTTCATTCTCTGCCCTGATATTATGATGAAAAGACCAATCGTTCACTTCGTAGGTCCCTGTTATGAATTGCACTGCGCGATTGTGCGAATTTAGTACGTCGTGTCTTTTAAAGGATAAAATACAGTAGTGGATATCTCGGATATCTCGGTTTGTGCACAGCGTGCATCGGTTTCCCCAACAAAACGTTGAATATCTGTACATAAAGCATGAGATATATCGAGTTTTGTAACAAAACGATTCGGAAATCGCAAGGACGGCACTGTGATCTCAATCACGGCTTGTTTGGTTTCGTTTTGGCAGGAATTGCGTTGGATCATTTTTGCGTATGAACTCTTCACACATTTCCTCGAGGACCGAGGCCTATATACAGAGCCATGTTTGATTAGATGGAATGATAAATTGCATGGTGGCAAAATTCTGGATCTCTTGGCAGGGGATGTCACTTGCCAGATGAATCCAAAGTATATGAGGGTTCACCTTAACCCTGGTTAATCGCAAGATTTATTTACCAAATAACTCTGCCTCTTGGAAATGATTTAGGTGCTGTGGATAGGATGTCCCTTGACTGGCACATTTATCTGACGCGTCTCTGATCCTTCGCACATAAGAAATGTCCTGCCATCAAGGGGGGAAAAAAGTATTATTTTGCAAAATTCCCATTACCTCGAGCAGCCAGGTGGAAAAAGGGCCTCTTCTTCCTGTTTCATTATAATGTGAAATGAATCACTTTATAGGTATCTGAGACGGTGTTACGGTAAAGCCTTCTTCATGTATTCATTCATATTTTACTATCAGAGGCAAGGAATTGATTTGATTTCCTTTTTATTTTCCTCTAGAATAGCGTTTCTTTCTGTGTGAAATAGTGACAAAATGGTAACAGTTGGCATCTGTTGAGTGCTGCGGAGGCTGTTGTTTAGCAAATCCACTTAGTGACTGCGTTTCCAGAAATGTTGAGCGATTTTACAGCAGCTCCAACCAGATTAAGCCCAGCAAAGGTCACCATTACTTGGGAAGAAAGGTTTTAAAATCTTGTTTTAACTGCAAGGAGTGTCAGTCAAATAAATGGTCTTATTGATTCAGAAGAATTGAGACCTTTTCTGAAAATAAAACCTAGTTTCATTCTGTCCTGTTATCTTCATTTTGAATTGGATTTCTCACCATAAATTGCAATGTGAACTGACATATGGCATTATGTGTTATTTATTAGATGGTATCAATACCGTTGCTACTTGGCATGGTTCCCTATTGAATTATTACTTCAAAGGGAAAACAGAAATCAGGAAAATGGTTACAGGTAGCAAAGGTGTAATTTGGTGTTGGAGGCAACTGAAAATAGTGCTGTGTTGCCTGTATAGTAAGTCCTGAGTAAAGTGGTTATAGGAGTGTTTCGCTTCATAATTCATATTTTATATTTATGAAAATATATATTTATCATGTTTATATATTTTGATATTTAAAAGTTAGGCATTGTATTGAGCAGGCATTTGCTTCAATACAAGGCTGCAATGGCTGTTACCATCCAAGGACCACTTTCATATTTTGATATTATTACTATTACTCAATCTAGAAGCTTCCACAGGTTTTCATCCCTGTTTGAGTAGTGGCGGTCATCCTGATTTATTTCAGTTATTTTTACACCAATCACAAATCATACAACCACATGCCTTAATTAACATGTCTCTTCAATTAATTTGTGGCCATTTACTCATTAGCCCCCGAGCAATGAGAACAGAATGTTTACATTTAAATGAAAAATTGACCTTTGATGAAGGCATGGCCGTCTGCAATGCCTGTGAACTGGCCGAAAGTCGTTTTTACAGTAATGGTTCTCTGATTATCCCTGTTGTAAGCTCCGGGTCTGGACAGTATGAAGGTGGTGAATGAAATGGCTGCTAGTCCACTGTAAAACTGCTCACATAAGCTGGCACATTCAAGCTGTAATTTTTTCTTGGCCAATGTGTAATTCCCGTCTGACCATTAAGTGCGCAGTTACAATTTGTTATATCAGACTTCCACAACCTGGAGCATTTGCTGAAGCGTGCTTGGGTGTGAAGCATTGGTCTATTATGGGAAGAGTGGTAGGGCTAATACCTTTCTATTACAGGGGTTCAGTTATTTTTTCAGTTTTTTCCCCACTGCATTTATTTTGTTTTGCAAGCCAGTGACTATTTTCCACACAACAGGCCACACAATACAGTAGCATTAGCATTAGCACCAGTCGGAAGAGAGGCATATTGTGTTGTCTTTTACATGTCATTTCATTACATTACATTACAGGCATTTAGCAGACGCTCTTATCCAGAGCGACTTACACAGTTTACATTTCTTTCAGGCTAAGTACCTTGCTCAAGGGTACAACGGCAGTGCCCCACCTGGGAATCGAACCAGCAACCTCTGAGTTACAAGCCCAGCTCCCTGACCATTATACTACACTGCCGCCTACTTCCTATTTCAATACTTCTGTTTTGTAACCATAAACTATGCAATAAACTAACTAGCTCGCTACCGTATTGCTGAAGTGCTGACACTTGCTGAAGTATCCCTGGCTGGCAAAGGTACCTAGATAGCAACAATCCTCTAGCGTTGCCCTAGGTCACAGATTAAATGCTGTGCTTTGGTTTTTTATTTCATTCAGTTTCATTGATGCAGTGTTGCATTGCATTCCATGAATTTAATTCCTTAATTTTTCTCATAAATAGTAAATAGCTATTAATATTTTCATTTCTGTGGATAAGAGAAAGGATAGACTGGCATGGAGGGGCTCACACAGGTATTTGAGGCATAAAAACAGTCATCAATCCAGTAGCCTCTTTAATGCAACGCAACCATTTTAAATTCAATCCCGGGGCTAAAAAGTAAACTCCAGCCAAAAGTGTTACTTCTCTCATTTGTTTTTTTCTAACAGTTAAAAGCTCACAGAAATCATTGCAATTGCATTCTAACATAGGCAACAGAGATCTCTGCATCTTGACTTCAACAGCTTTTCTCACTTATCGTCCCCAATACGGAAACCTCCGCTAAGACAAGAAAAGAAAAGGAAAGAACAAACGTGCCTTCAAACAGATGAAACCATTTCTCGAAATGCACAGAGATGGACTAATGTGCTCTGAGGACAGTCAGCGGTTTCAGGGGGAGGGATCGGGCATGTCTTGAGACAGAAAGGCCTAGACGGATTGGATCCAAAGCGGAATGACATCGTTCTGCAGCTTGCTTCGCGGCTTTGACCTTTAGAGAGTCTGGGACTGCACACGGCTGATTGGGAATATTCAACAACAATTAGCGTCACCTCGCGACTGTAGAGCGAGCGGAGCAGGGAGCTGCAGTGCCAGTTGCTGCAGCAGAAGTGTCGCCGCCGGTAACGCCGTTGGTGCTGGCGATGTTTTTCGATATCACGGGAGAGAGATACGCAGGCTCTGAGCACATCGTTTCAGCAAAGATGAAAGGCATGCTCTGGCTGTAGAATGTAGAGAAATGTTGCATTTGAAATGCGTGCGAGCACTTTATTGGAAGTATTACAGATTTATTTATCCACCATGGGACTAAATGCTGCCGTTTTGGTTCCTTTTCAGCGCTTTGCCACTGATAAACCATATTGATGATTGGTTGACGAGTCAGCAACAAACAGCTTGTCTTGTAAATAGGCAGACAGTCTAGTCATTTAGAGAGATTCCGAGAACAGGATGCCCAAAATAACTTCACAGTAGAGTCCCAGAGCTAGAGATCAGTGGAAGGTGTCTGTACTGGCAGGCAACACATATGGCTATGCAATTTGAAGGTTCACACTTCTAACACTGAAAATAACAATTAAACCATCCATATGTTACAATTATTCACCACGTTAATAGTATGTGTACTAATTTAGAACAAAGCATGGTCCATTGCATTAGCCTTTTCTTGCAGTTGTGTTATCATGTGAACATATACAAGTATTATGCAGCCTTTTTGAAATAGGCCTTAAAGTGTGAAAGAACTTAAAGTTTAAAAACAACATTAACTGATGAGTATCTCAACCTCTGAGTTTGCTAGAGTGGAAAAAAACTGTACTGTACTATTAAAGACATATTAATAAACTCAAATAAATAATGCATCAAAAATAATACGAATTTGGTTAGAATTGCCTCTTATATGAATCAGAGGAACCTAAGAATGGCAGTTGCCTAAATGCCAGTTGATTCATTGAAGCACACAAATGACTATTGCTATTGTGTCTCATATAGTACTTTCACAAGCCTTACTGACTGGGCCCTTGCTGAATCAATGTAGTCAAAAACTGCCTATTCGGATGGGGGCGTGTGCGTGCATTTGCACAGAGACTGGCAAGGATACATAAGTTCAATGCTTGTTCAAAGCAACAAAAGCCAGTACAGTACGGAGGGAAAATGAACAGCACGCACCAGCGTGCACTTCAGGCACAGTAACAGCGCCTGAAGGATTAAAAAGAGGGAAAACACATTTTCAACCCCTCTCTTTATCCAATTACTCTTGACATGAAATACTAGAGCAAAGGGTGGGAAAGGCTTCAAAACTATGCTCGGGTTGTGAGGGGGATGAAAGGCAAGGCACAATCCCTCTGGTGTGTGCTTCCCCTTCTCAATCCTAAAACAACAGAAGCAGGCCCTGCTGGTATTAAGGAGCATTTGTGTGGGCGCATTTAATGTAGTTATTATGTCATTAAGGAAGTGGCCCGTTTAGGGCGGAACCACAATCATTACGTGCGAAGAAGGGCTGTTTGTGTTTCGAAATTGCGGCGGAGGAATTACGCTTATTTATGCGATGACTTACAAGCTTAACTGTGTTTAATAAAACGCAGAGACCGCCTTCGCGATTGTAATTAGCATATTGCTAACGAGAATGTATCTCTGAAGGGCATTCGCGTCGTGAGAATACGAGAGCGCCGGCCTCTGCAAGAATATGAGGCAGAGCATTCCTTGGCCGGAGTGGAGCGCATAATCTAGGTATGCCACGCATGTGTGCAGCAGGACTCTTGGAGGCTTAACAGATTGCTGCCCTATTGAGTGGTGACCTTTGCTGTCAGCTGTGCACTGTAAACCCCCACGCTGCTCCTTTGCCGGTGCAGAATAAAAACAGTGCCAAGTCCAGCGGCTCGTGGTGCACACAGCTTCAGAGTAAGAGGGCCAGGGAGGTGAAGGGTGAGGGGCTTGGTGTTACATGTCCTGGAGGCAAAGCTTAGAGATAAAGTTTTGGGATGGCTGACATTTTCAAGCACACAACAGGCAAACGTACGCACGCACTCACAAATGCATGCACACACGAACATGCTCGCACGCGCCCACACACGTGCACGGATACACACATACACACACAGAGAAAGAGAGGGCACACACAGAAACTGAGGCTGCTGGTGTGAAATCCGGGTCTACTTCTCTGTGGGCAGCAATAGCCAAATCATACACGGAGTATTGCAATCAGAAAAAAAACCTCATTGTTTATTATTATTATTATACCTCAGTGAGGAACGGAAGTCAATTCTGGTGGAAGAACAACTCCTGCACCCATGACTGTGGCTCTGCCCAGCTTGTGCTAAATTGTGGGCCAAGATTTTAATTCCACTCCAGACAGCTGCTTATTAAAATGTGCTGGGCAGCTGATTAATGCAGAGGCATGTAGCAGTGCCAGAGCGCGCTGAGCAGGCCTGCTGCCCAGGCTGCATGAGCCGAACTCCACGTGAGACAAGCCCTGAGATGGGCGTGCACTGCCCTACTGTTCTTTAAAAACAGCCCTCCAAATTAATTACGGGTCAAAGGGAAGAGTGCTGGCTCACGAGACGAAGTAAGTTCTCGGTAGAATGTTGTCGTGGGCAATGCTGATACTCCACGAGAGCCATTTTTCTTTAGCTGTGACAGTGTTCAGTGTGCTTTCCTTCCCAATGCAGGACTATGCGTTTCACACCTGTGGAAGCCACCCTGTATGCCACAATAAGGGTATAAAACAGCGACACATCCGCAACGCTCAGTTGATGTGTCTCGGAGGCAGTTTTTTGTCGCGTGGCAACAGTGATGTGTGAACAGCGTCGGGCATTGAAAAGCAGTGCTCAAACAAAATGTCTGGGATGTGGATTAAAATGTTTTCGCCGATTCTTAAAAGACACGATTAAATGTGTTTATATTGGCATTCAACAGGATTTCAAATATTGTCTGACTGTGTTCAAATTGTGTTCACAAAGCTCTGAAAGACATTTGAAAAATTGCATTCATCACATTCATATAATGATCTGAGTTGATCGCGCATAGAAATTTCCACGCCGCAACCTCCCTGTAATTGTCATCGCGGCCTTTTCGCTACGCTTTTTGCTACACCAGGTTGTTACCGCGCTTCTCAGAATTTCCTTGCCATACTTACTTCAGTGCTCTTTGATTGTACCGTGATTGAACAGTGGCCTTGCCTCTCTTGCCTGGCCAACATAAATATTTGATCAATGCCTTACGGTTACTTTATTTTTCTTTTGTCCAGGGCGCAGGCCTCGGTAAAGGCTTCGGATGTCTCGATGACAGCAGGCTGCCTGGCCGACAGCAGCCTGCGCAATCGGGGGAAACGTTTTGCTCCGTCGGTCTCTGAGCAGAACGGAGTAGCGCTACTGGGCCGACGTCCTCTTTCTGCGCTGTGCCTGTGACATATTGAGCTTGCGGGGAAGGTCAGTGGCCCAGCCTAGCAGTGGCTCGGAATAAAGAGCCCCACTATTTAACTAATCCCTTCGGTCAGGGAAGGCACTAGCTGGTAAATGGCCTGCCTTAAGCCACTTATTAAAGTCTGGATTCATTTGGTTTCAGTCCCGATGATTGAGCGTCGCGGCCCCGGGGACATAAAGAGAGGACAGACTTGTTCATTAGTTATCTACTTTGAAGGCAAAGGGACTGGGGAGGAGTGCGTGCGCGCGTGCGTGCGTGCGGGCGTGCGAGAGACAGGCAGCATGCTTCTGTATGTATGCGTATGTGTGCATATGAGTGGGTGCGTCCATGCATTTCCCGCTCGCTGTTTTACCAGTAGACTTTTAATGTAACCTAGTAATATCAATGCACTTCTTTTTGAATAAACTATGGATGGAATTTTAATTAATTGTAAGTACTGGTTATGCAGACTGACTTGTTTATAATTAGCAATGTGCATTAATGTCTGCCTCTTAGGGTAATTTATAAAGCAAGGTTTGCTTATAATTAATAGATGGAAAGGCATAAAACCATTAGTTAAACATGTTAAATTGCAATATCTATCTCTTTGCAATATCAATATCTTTTGTCCAGTCAGTCCATGCTTCTTCCCTAGAACAGTGTCTAAAGCAGCAAATCAAGTTAAAAGACATCTTCTGGATCATGTGACAAGTCTGTCGTTGTCTTGTTAGCTTGTACACATTCGAAGTAAAGCAAATTCAACTTGCTAAATTTTACTGGCTAACTAACAAACTCCAGTTATTAGCTACTTACTTTGAGGCGCTTAACCACTGGAAAAAGTGCCTCTTTCAAATAACGTTTTTTTCATGTATTTTTATTTCAGATTTTTTCCCATTTTTTTACGAGAAAAAATGTAGCGGCCAATTATACTCTCTATACGACCCCGATCGGGACTCCCCACCAGGGCCAGTCTGGTACAGTCGGGTTGGACCAGATAATACGGGTGCGTTAGACCACTATGGTATAGGAGGCCCCCCTCAAAGCACTTTTTCACAACTGCAGTTGGTATACTAGTTTATCACATGCTGAGTCTGTGGCAAAACTGCAAAGAAAGAGCATTAAATTCACCCACGTATTCCGATGCTGCCGCGTTCATTTTTGTGTACATGTGTAACAATGAATGAAAGTTCAAACAATCACATCTCAATTGATTGCTTGGGTTAACAGTTTTTTTACAATTTTTGTATGTATTCTACTATAGACATCACGTGCATTGTGTTGGTTTGAAAAAGGCAAGGAATTATTCGATTGGGAATGCATCTCTACGAGTTACATGTTAAAGTAACCACTGTGTACACTTTTTAATTTAATGCTTTGTCCTGCTTGCACATATCAACCCCCCAAACGGTGTATACCTGTACCAAGGGTAGATGACTAAATATGAAATTCACTCAATTCTGGGTCTGTCTGAAAATAATAAGCTACGTGTATTGACAACAATGTAAAAGGGCAACTTTGCCGTTTTATGCCACTGGTTTCATGTGTTTGTTAACTGAACATGTGTAACCCTTCAATCTATTCATGCTGTGCGATCAAACTTTGCTCCCTGATTCACGGAACCTCAACAGAGCAAGAACAAAACGAAAGATAAGCCCGCAACAAACCTGCAACCTGAAGCATTGTGGCTACATCATTTGTTATTTGGGGGAATCTTTCGGAAGCATGCTCTCGTTAGGTTGAGGTTTCGGGGTCCAGGTCCAGTACATTTTTCAATTTGAAATGGTGCTTCAACGAGAACCGCACCACAGCATCACAGTGGTTCTCCAAGGCTCTGCAGTCTAAGGTCCTCCCTGATTCTGTAACAGAGACAGACCGATAACAGTCAAAAATAAGCCTATGAAGAGCAGCGTGAGACCAGCCCAGCTTAGACCTTGCTGCCGTAATTGAATGCAAGCTTGTGCATTAGGCTCGCAGCAGGAAGGGATGTGACTTATAAATCACAGGCCATTTCGTACCACTCTACCACTCCACTCCAGTGTAGCCTCTTGTACTGCTGCCCTTCCCCCAGACGCAAACCCAGAGTGCTTCGCTGCGAGATCGCATTACCCCTGAACTGTAATAATACACCAAAGAACACTCAAACTGTGCCTGTGACAAGAGCAAACAGTCATACCTACAGGGCCCACATTTACAGTGGCTTCAGTATAAAGAAATACAAATGGGAAATAGGCACTCTCATACAGTATTCATTGATTGAGGCGCCTATGCCAAACACTTTAGTAGCTTAGTAAAGTAGTCTAGTAAAACTATCTAGAATCGTTGGGCTATATCTAGAAAGAATGAAATCACCCTTGGTTGGCTGACAGTGTTTTTCACATTTTGTTTATATTGACTTGATAAATCATACTCCTGTTGCCCCTCACAATGATTGCATTCATGTTTTATTATTTATTTATTTATTTACCTACAGATGCTTTCATCTAAAGGGCCAATGTTTACAGGCTTTTATCTTTACAATATGCCAGTAAAAGCTATTCTCTTTTGCCTTGTATTTGTTTCGATAGCTTTTTGTAGCTTACACAGTACATCTGTTGTATTGAAGGCTGAGGTAAGGGGCCTATTGATCAAATCCTCTATAAAAATAGCAGAGTTCCTTTTTTTCTTCCCTCCCTATGTGTAGGTTTTACAGTTTTCTTTTTTTCTTCTCCTCCATATATTCATCTCCTCATCTTAGATTATGTCATGTTTAGGACAATGTGTGTACTGTGTGGTTTGTAACTTAGAGCAGTAATTGTGTTCCTGAACTCAAGTACCATGCTGTGGTGCTGGGGTGTGGAGACTGTACCCAGCAGGACCGCGTGTGCAGTGCCCCCCATGACACCACAAAACAGGGCTGGAGTGCAAAACCAGGTTTGTACATGATCTTAAAAAGTCCTCAAAATCCTTCTGTGACTTCACCTGAAACTCTTCACTCTTCAGTGAATCCGCTCAGGTCTTACCCTGACCTCAACTCCTCGGAAAACTCAGGAGGGTTGTTTGGGGAGAGCCTTATATTGTTTCAGCCACACCAAGGGAGCCAATTACTATGGCTGCTATATATTCAGGGCACCCCGCTTCCTGTCCGGTGCTAAGCTTCCCTATACCTAGCCTCATTTGTCAGGCTCA
Organism: Aldrovandia affinis; assembly: GCA_029706075.1. Taxonomy (NCBI): domain Eukaryota; kingdom Metazoa; phylum Chordata; class Actinopteri; order Notacanthiformes; family Halosauridae; genus Aldrovandia; species Aldrovandia affinis. Next base: position 1,890,576 of record JAINUG010000074.1, on the reverse strand, counting down.
TAACCTTACGTAACTTGACTGATCAGGTTGGCACTCGGATGCAAGATAAGTCAGACCAAATTACGGGGATGTGCTTTGGTAATAAACCTGGACAGTTACTTCTTCTGACGAATCATGATCTTGTGTAGGTGGGGCTCTAACTGGATTTAAAGTGGAAAATGTACGCTGAAAAATGATCTGGCGGTGCTTCAGACTCAATGCTGGCTAAAACCTGCTATAACCAATCAGATTGTTTTCGGAAAAAAATCCTGGAATTTCATAAACTGTAGCTTCTCTGCACTAGGTTGTTCATTGGTCCACAGCGTGTCTGCCATTCGTCCAGTACATTGCCCTAAACCGCAGCAGGAATGGCATGTTCCATTCAGGGTGGATCAGGGGGTGGATCCATGACTTGTGCAATTGAGGGGATCTTGTATTTGCAAGTGCATAGGTTACACAACAGCGTTAACAGTGTCACTTTATCATCTACTGCAAATGGGAATGTAACTGCATTTCAAAATTATTTTGGATAATCACAAGGTGAGGTTGAATGTACAAGCACTTTTTCAAAAAGCGATGAGTGGACTCATTGCAGTCATTGAATTGATGAAGAATTCAATTGTTATTTTGTTTTTTAAATGTACACCCTTAACGGTGTCTTGTTTGTAATGATTTTTTCACACCAGTTATCAGAGGCTGATTCTGCACTTCTGCAGATAATTTGTCAAGCTCGATCTCACTAGCTGCTCTGTTGACTCACACTGTGCCGCTATTGCAGGGAACAGCAAGTGAGAGGGAGAGGTACATGAGCTCAGTGAAACTAAAAGTAGGCTGTGCTAGTGGTGTCAACCAAAGTTGATTGGTGGATCATGTCTGTCAAAAAATAGTGAGGAACATTCCAGTGAGTAGACAACACAACACATAGATGAATGGAAAGTATACGGACCATCAACTTGCTGCAATTTGAGATTTTAGGCTATTTATAAAGGAATCACATTTTTTGTGTGTTATGCTGAATTCAATGCAATAAAAAGAACATAAATATAACGTTTGCCAAGACAAATGTGCATGTTAATGTGCAAATGACTCATGCAATCAGAGTTTCACAAGACTGCAGTCACCAATAGTGAAGCCCCCATAGGATTTTAGGTCTGTTATGTACGCTTCCCTTGGTCTGTTAGACTCTCTGGCTTATGGCTCACTGATATTAAATTCAAGAATTTGATTGATCTGTGTAAGGGAGCTTTTTGCAGTATACACCATTCAGAAGGAAATAGACCTTATAACAAAATGTAATCCCTGTGGCAGATTATTAATAGTATTATTCTATACTTTAAATAGATGTAACACTCACATCTATTGGTAGTTACACTGTAATCTTGTGGTGTGATGTTAATAGATTTTTATTAGCATAGCAATTATGACTCCTGACAATTGTTTGCTTGACTGCTAAAAAAGTGGGATAGCAATAAGGCCTTCCCTTTCTGAAAAGTAAAAGTGGGGGAGGGGGGAGGAGGGAGGGTCCTCACAGGTGAAATTGCCTTGCGGAAAATAGCTGTTTCAGCTCCGTAATAATACAGTCAGAGGCTCGCTGCAGCCCACTGGCATTTTGAAATCTTCATGTGTGCTCTGAAAATTAATTTGCAGATAGATGAAAACAGTGGGTTTGGAACTACTTTACAAAAATTAAACCAAAGCTGTCAGCCACTTGCATTTTCTCCCAGACTTTGAGGTGGATAGATTTATTTAGATTTCAGGATTACAGAATGAACATACAGTATGTAGTAATATATGTATCTTAAACAGAAAAATACATTTGCAGTGAAAGTGTATGGTTTAATGTATCACTTAAGATTACTAGCACACTTTTTTGCATTGGGGATGGGGGACGGTTATTCATAAGACATCTATTAAAACTGGACCTGGACTACCAGGTATGTTTCTGTTTTTTGCTCCATCTGAGCTCCCAGCTACATAATTGGCTACATTATTTGGTTTAATGAAGCAGGCGATCATGTGCTGGAGATTTCAATGGAGTATTTCACCATTCAGACTACTCAGGTTCATACTCATAATAATCAATCAAATTGTGCAACCAAGCTGGGATGGAACAAAGAGCAGAATCATCTATAGCAGTCCAGGACCAGGGTTGCCAACCCCTCCTCTAAAGGAAAAGTGCCTGCAACTGTTTGTGAAGAAAGAAAATCTCTGAGCCGAAACTGATTCAGAAATACCTATTCCCTTCCTAGGCTTAGATCTGATGTTGTTTTTCAACATTCCAGGCTAAATACAGAGCCCAGGAATATTCATCCTGAAGATACAATTGATCACCATTTTTTGTTGAATATTTTATTGTAATATGTTTGGATTGGATTGAAGTGAAGTGTGCAAACACACACTTTCTGCCATCCTTGACATTTCCTTTTGCGTTAATTAGGATGAGGCTTTAATCCCCGCCAAGATGCAGGCAAAGGATCTTAAATTGTGCTAGAGCTATGCGGGCCTAATTGGATCTCGGGGTACAAGGAACAGTAAATGACGATCAGAAGAAGGCGGTAGTTCCAGGGAGGATGCTGGAGGAGTCTGCATCCTGACTCGAGAGCACGGCACTTGATGTTTCCCTCTCTGTATCGGGAGACATGAAAAGGTGGTTTGATCTTCGCTAACAAATGACTAGAGACTCAGTGGCCATTGATTCTGATCAGGGGAGATGCACAATGCATAACGCCACCCTCCTTTGATTTGAGTTGTTTCTCAAACAATCACAGCACTATTTCAGCATAGTTTCACGCTTCCAACCTCTTAAACACCCCAGTCCCATTAATGTTTCTTTCCCCCTCCGTGTTGTCGGGGTAGCTCTGTGCTCTAGATTTTATTACTGCCTGAATGAACACCAGGGCACTTCAAAGTATGTGTTTTTTAGTGACAATTTGGTCCACATGACCCAGAGAGTTAACACCTTGACCGTATTGGAGTTTTCTAAAAAGTTGAATGCCTCGAAATTCACTGTTTTTTAAATCTTGAATCTATCTTAATGGTTGTCGAGGCTTCCCGTGTTGGAATTCACAGTTTCCAGGTTTCCGCACCGGATAAAAGCAGAGATCTGCGTACATTTTTATGAACAAACATCAACTTTATTTTCAAAAGCAGGAGTAGGCTACATTTCCCATATTTGTAAGAGGTATTTAATAACTAAGGCAAATTACATCATAATCAATTTGTGCTTCGATAACCTAGGGACCTTTATCAGACCTTTAAATAAACCGGTCCTTTCCATATATAAATTCTATAAACCGTTCTAACTTAATCTAATCAGGGCTAGTATATTCCACCCTGTTGAGTGAGGTAGATGCATGAAAGGAGAGGAGGGCTTGGTTGGTCAGTTACCTTTTGGTTCTAGCTTTCGATTCTTGGGAGATATGATCCTGGAACACATTGGTTTTTGCATTTTGGGAGAGACAAGCTTGGTTTGATATATATTTTCTTTCATTTCATCTACCGTTACGGTAAACGTACATCTGTAGATTGGACGTTGAATATTTTGTCTGTGTTGTAATTTAATAAACCAGCTCTTAATTTTAATTTCATTGTGAGTTGTATATTTTTGACAAAGTTTGATCCACTAGATTGCTCTGCCCATCAAAGAATTTGGCAACTTAATTGATAATTGGTATCCAGTATTCGAACCGAACCGAATTAGCCGAACCTTAAACAAGGACATTTAAGCCTTAGACAATGACTGTTACTGGTTACTAGATTGAGGAAATAGATATTTTTATTAAATTCTCACTTCCCCGACAGTGTTCATATTGACACAATGAAAGGAGTCTGTCTTGGTTTTCCTTCAGTTATTTGCAGTAGATGTGGAAGAGATAGCTTGTCAGTACACGTGGATGGCCGTACGGAGTCAATTGGAGGTCTTGAATGTGTAACAGAGCAGATGTCTTACTCAAAATAACATTTCAGTTTTCCCTCTGGTGTTTGGTGTGTTAAAAGCATTTTTTCTAGCATAAATGCATAATTCTCTGTCCCAAATTTATGGGACATTATATTAATATGAGCACTGAATCGGCATATGCTAGGCACATCTGGGTTGTCTGCCAAACAATTAGCATTTCTCAATAACGAAAGCATGTACAAACCACCAGACAAAGGCAGAACCCTGAGCTGATTCAATTTTATTCTATTTTCAATTGCCAGCTTGAAAGTAATTTGAGTAGCAAATGTTCTCTTTTAAAAGCCCCAATGCACTAATTGTTTTGCAGTGACTACCTTCCTGTCAATCTGTATTTACTGCATCCTAGTTATAAGCAGAGCATTTAAGCATGGGATTGAAGCATTTCCAGTATGAGCATATCATGTTTATGTGCTTTTGGTGCTCTGCTAAATCTTCCACAATTAGGAGAGAGATACACTTCTCTAATTATTGTGATAATACTGGTTTTCTCTACACATTGCAGTCACTTGTAAAATAACATCCCGTGAACATGTGCTTGTTCCATATTAGTGGTGCTGATTGTCCAAAGGGGGTTTGTATTAAACTGATGGACACAGTAAAACCGCAATTACCGCAATTATGAATGCTGCAATAAGACTGTGCCCTAACGATCATAGTTTGCTGGTATCAAACCATACATTTAAACACGATGCATCTGCAGAAAGCTTATCAAATTTAATTACAAATAATAATAATTCCAACACAATAAAACGTCAATCGATCAAAACATTATCAGGACAAGACAAAGATAAATGAAACAAATAAATAAAAAACTAAGAGCAAAACACACATCTCAGTTTGGATGGAGAATGACGCAGGCCAGTACAAATACAAATACAAACATAAAACGATAAACAATATACAGGCCGTAGGGGTACCCACAAAACAACACCGTCCAGTCACACAAACAGATTTAGTGTAGGGACTTTATCTAATTGTTCATTTTCCCCCAAAATTTGTCCAAGCATACTTGTATTCATTAGGATATCCCATATCCGTATCAGCCAATGACCTTTCATTATGAACGACACTTGAGAAGTCTGGCCGACTGGGCAACCGCACGCCATTGAGCACTCCTGCACCCTATGAAAGACAGTCAACGATGATCAATGTGTCTCATGCAAGGGAAATCCCTGCAGTAAAATAGACTCAGGGTCTATGGAATGAATGTAAGGCTCCCATATCTTTAGAATTGGTCTGTTTTCGAGTGTTATAAATATCCAAAGATACCATTAATATTTTATGCCATCCTCTGACAGTTGCAGTCTTGTCATTGATCCAGTGTAATAAAATATTTTTCCTTGCTGAGAAGTTGAGCATATTAAAGAGCCTTCTCTTACCTGCTGAGGTTACAGGTCTACTGGGGAGCCCCAAAATCAAGGGCAAGGGGCCCAGGTCTAATTCAACTGACAAGACCAATTTCACGGACAATCCTGGCCCAGTGCCTCTGTAATCTATCACAGGACCATAAGCAATGTGCAAGAGTACCTATCCCTGTTTTACACTTCAGGCATGGAGATGAGGAGGAGGAGTTAGACACGCGCCTATGTGGTGGGGAGAGATATGCAATCTGTGTGTAATTCATTCACTACAGTTAACCGCCGATGCAATCCTGCTAGAGCCAAAAACAGCCCGAGCTAGTTGATGACATGGTTTAAAACGCACGCTACCCCTTTAGTTTTGTTGAGGGAGAGGGGTTCTGAGAGTTGCCAAGTCTTATAGTGGCAGAATATAGTGTACCGTCAGGGAAAACGACTTGTGGACAGCACTCCTGTCTTATTTGACGGTGACCTGCCACTATGTAAATGACTGGGAAAAGCAGAGTGCTATGCTAAAGACCCAGTCTTTCGAGGGAAGACACGCGACTGACAATATAGCGGAGTCGCTGTGGAGGAGTGGGGTTTAGAAATAGTGTGATGGCTTTAGTCTACAATAATGCGAGGGACATGACTGCGGCAAAAAGAGATGTAGAATGGGAGTTGGTTCCGTGCTTCAGATGCATCGCAATGTACACCCTTTTACGTAAAACGAAGGCAGCAACGCCTTCCCGAGCATAAACTACTACAGCGGGTCTTAACTTTTTTCAAGTGCGACTCAAACGTTTTTGTGGCCCACCACACACCGACTACTTTAAAGTAAAGCTAATTCCAGCAAGTCAAGTTCAAGCACACAACATGAGCCAAGTGTAGCCTGCTGCGAACGCTGACACCGACTTCTATCAGACTGGTCAAAGGAAGAGTTGATCACCAGCACCAGATGAACATGCACACACACCGAAACGCACTATAATGCGTAAAATGCATACGCACGCACTTTAACGCACACACAATATAAGCACTGACTGCACGGTCACTCTCGTAGCACAATTTAGCCTTACGGTGGTGGTAGCAAGCCTATCAGTATATGCATAATTATGTTGACTTACCTAATGAGGGCTGGTGTCCCATGGCAGACGTCAAACGCTCGATATCGGGCTGCAGGGAGGACAATCTCAATCAGAGATCTGGCTCAGCATTCAGCATCGTCAATGCCACGAGCGCAGAAAACCCAGTTTCACAAAGATAGGCTGCCAGAAAGGGCATTAAAAACCGCACTGCTCTGTCAGGCAGGTTGGGACACCGAGAGGCAACCTGGAGCCAGACATTTGTTTGGTATTTCTGTGAGAAAACCCGTTTCAAGCACTGTCACAAGCTAAATGCAGAAGGCCGTCTTGCTCTCTTGCTCTCAGACCTGGTATAAGGGGTTTCAATCCAGCTGCACTGCACATCGGGGACAGGGCAGTATCCGGGCAACGGGGTCCTCAGACTTTGAAGGTGCTCACTGATATCATGAGCGATGGACTGGTGACTGGAAGCTGCATTTCTTCCTTTGTCATAAAATCTGACAGATTCTGAAAGGTGTGGTAGTTTGACTGTTTAATTCACCTGGCCCACACCTCACATTTCCTTATGGTTGCTTCTATTTTATTGTGGACATGAAAAACAGTCACTGCTTTTCCTTGGAGAGAGAGATTGAGTCCACTTGAGTGGCCATGTACGCTAATTTAACAAGCCATTCAAAATCATTGACACAGTGTGCGAGTTCAAACTTTGAGTCAAGCAAACCTCATCACCTCAAAAACCTCTCTCACCGTCGCAAAAAGAATATTTCTTGCCTTCGCCCCATTTGGTAGTTTCTTGGTCTGCACTAAAGGCGTTTGCGTCAACATGGGTTGGGCGGCACAATGGGGGGGTGTCAATAAAAACATTCTGTGAAAGTTTTGTGTCTGATAATTTGTTCACGTTGTCGTCCACCCAGACCACCTCTTAACTCAAAAGCTGGTGTTATGTGCTGATATAGGGCTGATAACGATAAATCCCCCATCACACAAGACTCAATCTGTTTTGACTTAATCAATGACTATGAAATGTAACCTGTATTCAGTTTTGCACTACAATGTATTTAAGCATTGTACTTGGAAGGAGTGATTCAATGTACAGTACTTGAATGAGAGAGAGACTGTCTCTATACCTGTCAAACTGTGTAAGATACTGTACATGTTTTTAAAATAAATGTATGTATGCTTTCCCCCAAGGTAACTTGATTCCTAGACTTATTGTTTATATCAAAACTAATGAGTCCTATTCAGCAACTGTTATTGCAACGTAAGTGCTTTAGCTACGTTAGCTCAAAATACGGTTTGTTATTCTAGCTAGCGAGGTACACTGAGTTGCTTGCATGAGCTAGCTAGTGAGCCAGTTAACATGGTTGAGCTGTAGGGTTTTTAGCATAGCTAGCTAGCTGTATTGTATTGAGAAACACCGAAAAGCTGTGGTTTGACTGGCCGATGGCCACACCCTTGTAAGGCCACAGATTACACACCTATAGCAAATGGTATACGCCCCAAAACGTCCTAAACTTTTGTTGAAGCAATTTCAGGCAGGAGGGCAGAAAATACTCGTAGTGGTCAGCACAACCGGAGTGCAATGGCTAAGTTTCGCTCTGGACGAACCAATTTCAATTTAGCAAAAAATCTGGTTGTGGATTTATATGCTTTTGACCCAAAACAAACTGAAAAATATCCAATTATGTAATTACTATTTACAGTTTTTGGTAACCTAAACTTTTTTTTTTTTTTTTTTTTTTACCTCTGGCAGTTTACTGCTTACCTTTGTACCATTTCAGGTTATTCACTGGACTTGAACTGCTTAAATTTCAGTAAGAACTGGAAAATGGGGGTGTTCTAAAACTTTTGATCGGTAGTGTATATGGATTCTCAGCAGAGGTGCTGAAATCGATAGCATTTAATTGCAGATTTACTTGGAATAGAAAATGAAATGGGTAGAAAAGCATTTGAAGAGCACCCCCGACTAGAAACGCAGGCTGTTGCCTGTTGGAGCTGCAGATCCAATGGGGGATAATGAACTTCCACTTCACAATGTAGCAAAAATGCAGGCGCAGGGGGTGGGAGTGCTTACAAAGCAGGGGGTGTCCACCCCAACAACCGCCAATTGGAAGCATGTCACAACTGAAAGAGCAAATTTGCCTTCAAGGAGCGTTTCTCCTCAAATTGGAATCGACAGCAGACGACACTTGCAAACTCATTAAAATGCTTTTGTCAGAAGCATCTCCGGCATTACCTGGCTCTTTATCAGCTAGGTAGGATGAATGAAACATTCCACTGGGCTTTTTCTCTCGGCACCATTATTCTCCTCAGGTCTGTTGACAGAGATCTTGATGAACCGCTTCGAAGAACAGTGAGGCGTGCAGTTTACTGCTGAAAACAACCGTGCCCAGAACCCCTCATACATTTTCCCATTTGTATTCGTCCATTTGCTTGTTTGTTAATTTCATTGGTTGGGCAGTGACCTCCCCTCTGTTGATCTCTGCCTGTCCGTGCCGTTTGTGTCACTTGCTGGCACTGCGCAGGATTGTTTTGATCTGTTAAGCATCCAAATTAGGCATGAAATAACCACCTACTCTCTCGCTGAGCTTTTCGTCTTATGTTTAATTCACTTGACTTGTGCAAACACACGAGGGCTATGTAGGTAACGGTTGCGTGGGCCTGAATGAACTGGAGGGTCCTCCTTTCCTGGCTCCCCCTTTTTCCACGACGGTCAGATACTCATGAAGAAGGAGGGGGAGAGGGGGCGTTGCAGACAGAGAGTCCTAATGAAGAGATTATTGATTTCCCATAAAGGGGATTTAATCAAACCCCCCCTGACACATCCAGAGGGAAAGGGCTCTGCTACAGCACCAAATTACACTTCATACACCATGTATTTTTCAGGGGCGCGGATAAATGGACCTGCCCTACAGATAGATGAGAGTTTCTGTACCTCGTACATCATGAGAAAACAAGGGGAGGAAAGCAAAGTGATTGAGACGGGTGGTAATACCGGCCAGTAATGAATGGCCATGACGCTTCCAGGGGCTGGTACCTCACGCGCCAATCGCAGCCTTTGTTTCCTCTCAGCAAATTGTTGCTCTTGGCATTGCTGCTGGTTGATCCATAGAACTGGAAAAAAGAATCGGGTGGTGCCATGTTTTACTTTCATAAATCTTACCGGTTGTGTTTTCTTAGGTCATCGTACATCGCACGATCACCGATATCAAACAAGAAAGAAATGTTACGTTCACAATCAAAATTAAAAGGGCCAAGCCTTTTATCTTCACCACACTGTTATCAGAGAGGGGCGGAGCCATATACATATGCAGGGTTCTCCCTGGGATTTTTTGACAAGGTCATGCTGATGCTTCCTTGTTGATGCGAAACTATGATTTTATGTCTGCCGAACTGTGTTAGCTCAGCCATTCCATGTATTTGTTAAATTCCACCACCAGCACACCTGGTTCAGCTAACCAATACCTCATTAAATTGAATCAGGTGTGCTGGTGGTGGAATTGAACAAATACATGGAATGGCTTGAGTGCCTCGAGGAGAGGTTTGGGAACCTACAAAGGGTTCTTAAAATTCTCACGCAAAGAGGAGAGAATTAAGGCATGCTTTAATAAATCAGACGGAATACTTAATTTACCTAATTTCACCCCATGTATACATATGCATGAACAGATGTAACTATTCATCTAAAGGAAAGTCAAGTGACTTGGCCCCCGCAAATTACATCCTAATAGTGATTTGACTCATTGCGACCGTTTAGTAAATCTGACATGGATATTGCGACCTTTTAGTGACTGCATTTTCATTCAAAAAGCAGTCACAAACCTTTAGTAAATCTGGCCCTGAGTCTTCTATCATGTTTCATGAGATTGGTGAACATATTGGGTGGGGATCTTTGACTGTACCTCCATACAGAATCTTTCAAGATCCTTCAGATCATCAATCTTCCTTGTGGACTGCCCTAGGCATTCAGTATGGAATCACACAAATTTTGTTCCTCAGAACACAGCACTTTGTATTGTTTTAAACAATGTGACAAAAGAAAAGTTGTTATTTTCTTTTGTCAAGCAAGATGATTTCTCAAACCTGTCACACTTCCCAAAATTAAGGTCTATTTACTGTATGCCCCTTTAAAGTCTACATCTCATCTCAAACATTTCACCTTTTGTTGCCTCACAGCTTGTATATTATATATTATTATATATTATATCAGATTTCTTCCAATTTTTGGCCTACAACAAGTGAAAAAAATCCCAATTTCTGAACATTAATAAAAAATAAAAAACAAGAATAACTTGGATTGAAAAGTCTACACCCTACTTCCATTATACCAATTGTAAACTAGCTCAGGGGTAACCAGTCACCTTCCAGATCACACACCAAGTTAATTAGCCTCCACCTGTGTTTAATTGTAGTGATTCGGAATAAAATCAGCTGTTCCTAGATTATTCCACTGCTGGGTAGTGCATTTCAAAGTAAAGAATCCACCATGAGTAACAAGGAGCTTTCAAAAGAACTCCGGGATAAAGTTGTGGAAAGGCACATATGAGGAAATAGGTATAGAAAGATTTTGAAGGCCTTAAATATCCCTTGGAGCATGGTCAAGACCATAATTAAGAAGTGGAAGGTGTGTGGCACCACCATGACCTTGCCTAGATCAGGCTGTCTGTCCAAGCTGCATGACCGAGCAAGAAGGAGACTGATCAGATAGGCCACCAAGAGGCTAATGGCAAATATGAAGGAGCTACAGGAATTTATGACAAAGAGTGGTCAATGTGTGCATGTGTCAACCATACAGAAAGCACAAAATCCACATTCAGTCCTGTTTGAGATACAGTGAGGTCCAAAAGTCTGAGTCCACTACCAAGATCTGTTTGTTTTCATCGTTCAGCGAAAACTAACACAACATTTTTACTCTGCAAGAAAGTTGGAATAGGGAGGAGCTCCCTCTCACCTCAGAGCCTTTCGTAATTTTAGGGAGCATGGAATAGGCAGTGTTGACATCCGGTAATTGCGATAACACCTTCCTCTCCCGCTCCGATTCGCCCGTCCTCCACTGCAGCACCGTTAAGCAGCGCAAACAAAACACACATTTTAAATACAATTCATCCGTGTTGTGACTCACTCATTTAATCGTAGTGATAGTGTACACCTCCCTTCAGGTGTGTTTTAGCTGACATTGATGGCTCATGGCTCATGGCCCACTTTAATGCCAGTAGCTCCAATTTTAAGGAACTGTAGTTCTTATCATTCTTTTCAGCTAGATTTAAGCTTTGACTGGCATACGCAATAACCCTCTCCTGACCTTCCTGTACCTGGGACAGCACGGCCCGCAGGTCGTCCAAGCTGGCATCAGTGTACGAGCAGGTTGCGTAAAGTCTGCGTAGGCCAGGATGGGTGTGCTCAGCAGAGCATCCTTCATCCGTTGAAAGGCACCCTGGCACTCCGGTGTCCAGGTGATCGGAATGTTTTTCCTTTCGCCTGCTGCTGTGCCTTGAAGCAGGCTGTGGAGGGGTGTGGTGATCTTCGAAAAGGCTGAGATGAAGCAGCGATGGTAGCCGGCGAAGCCCAGGAAGGACCACACCTGTTTGACAGTGCTGGGAACAGCCAATCCTGGACCACCAGACTTCACGCAACCGTTCCGCTTGTACACCGATGCCAGCTTGGACAGCGTCAGTATAATCAACACAGAACCTCCATGAGCTATCTTTTTTTCTGACTAAAACGACTGGTGCGGCCCATGGGCTGGCACTCTTTCTCACCATCCCGTGGTCCAGCATGTCCTGTAGCAGGTTTCAGAGTTCCGGGTACAGGCTTGGAGGAACGGGGCGGTATCATTCTCGGCTTGGGGCTGCAGTCACAGTCGGGATCTGGCATTGCACTGCACTTGTCCGACCAAAGTCCTCGCCGTGGGCACCAGCTTGGCGAGGTGGTGTTGCTGTTCCGCTGTGAGACCCTCTCCCTGTAGGATAAGCGCGGAATGGGGTTCAGTGTGCGGTGTGCGAATGGTCCTTACCTCCACATCCACCAGCCCTGGTTCGCCAGGCCGCAGTACTAGCTCTTGGGTAGTGTTGGGGCGCTTCCATCAATTCTCCCTCATGGTCAGGCATGGCATCCACCATAACTTGGTACCCTCCAGCTGGGGCCCCGTCTGAAACTCAGGCCCACACCACCATCTCCGACTGTGGGGGCACCAGAACAGTGGCTTGTTGTGGGACCTTAGCTATGCCCTGGAATGGGGGGGTGGGGCCCTCCATTGATGCCCTCCGGCAGACAGCGAACGCTCGGCCCCAGGCGCCCCTTGAAGTGGTCTGTTGTTCCATTTCCCCAGGACCCGTAGCACGTTCTTCCCTCTCACCTCAGAGCCTTTCGTAAGTTTAGGGAGCGTGGAATAGGCAGTGTTGACATCTGGTAATTGCGATAACACCGTCCTCTCCCGCTCTGATTTGCCCGTCCTCCGCTGCAGCACAGTTAAGCAGCGGAGACAAAACACACATTTTAAATACAATTCATCCGTGTTGTGACTCACTCATTGAATCGTAGTGATAGTGGACACCTCCCTTCAGGTGTGTTTTAGCCAGCGTTGATTAATGGGTCTTCATTTTCCCTCTCTCGCAGCAGCAGACTTGACGGATCTGAAAAGGACGTTCGTCCGTCGGATGACATCTCCCGAGTAACCACAAAGGAAAAAGGACCCTGACAGGTAAGTTCCTGCGGCTTTAATACCATCTCTGTAACTGGTAGCAGGGGTGGGGCATAGTAATGGGCGAATGGGTACCAGCTGGTATCGGTTCACAGTCGATGCAGTGCATTGAAGGGCTGGGCAGAGTTTCAGTCACACCATTTAAAGCAGTAAATGACAATCATTCAGACAGTGTAGTGGATCACAGCATTCGTTGTGACATTAAATTAGCACTCATGCAATAATAAGTATTAATTCACATACCTATGTATTATGGCATTTCTAACAATCTTAATATGAAATGGCAATAATCAATGATGCCGGCACAATGCACACATTGTTAATACAAGCAGTAAATTACATGAAACTCGTACTCCATCACTATGACTGCTACCTGTGACATTTGCATTCTGTCACGAGTTCTCTCTCCAGGAAGATCTTAGAATATCCTAACTTTATACAAGCATGTCTGAAAATCTTTGCAGCACCATTATATGAACAGATGGTGTTATATAGGCCATGGTGCATTATTTATGACATCTTCTTATGAAACAAAACTGACCAAACCAGTTGAAACATACATACAGGCAAACAGAACCAAAGCAGAGAAGAATGAGAGCAGCGGAATGCATAAGCATGCATTATTAGGAAGATGCATATCCTGCATCACCCTGTTTCTGCATCCGAAATGCATGGATCATTTCTGTAAAGGCCCATCTCTGTAAACAGAAAGTGAGAAACTTAATGATCTGAGATGCTTTGGGAGTGTCCAAGCATGGCCTTCGAATGCTCTGCTAGACTCCAAGAGTTTGTGACATTTCAGACTGCCCTCAAAGCTCAGCAGAGCCTTCCCCTTAGCCTGTCTGCTGCGTCCTTCTGCCCATTTAACAGGACCACCCGTCCGCCACTTTGGAAGGCATGCACTATTAAATCTGGATAAATACAGATAAGCTAAGGAGAAAAGGGCTAGAGGGAACAAACTCACGGCAGATTCACGGCAATTTCACTGAAATGAACTCTGCCAGCGTCACGGAAGAGCAAAGTAGGATTTGTGTTTACTTGCCACCCTAATGGGAAATGGAGAGAGTCAGCCTGTCCTCTGGGCAGACTGAAGGGACCCAGCAATCGCAGTACTCAATTATGCATCTGTCTGGAAATGCACTCATCGAGGAGCAATGCAGAGAGTTTATCAAGTTGACCAGTTGTAGCCTATGGCTCTCAACACCAACGGTCTTCTTTGAGGCTGGCATTGGAATGTATTAAACTCTGCATTTCTTTTACATTAATTAATGTTTTTGAACATCGCTAACAGTAAGGGAAGTCTGTTATTACTGTGCATTCTTATGCGGACTATGGGTCAAGCAACAATTTATTGTTTTTAAAGCTTAACATTATAATGCTAGAATTTATAATGCTAGAAATCTAATTTGAGCAGACCCTCAAACTATGCAGCTGCTCTTTACAACATTACAAGTTTTACAGTTATTTAGGTATGGTATGAAGGTGACCTCCAAAAGTGCATCGGTAAAGGATCTGGGGATGTCGTGTTGTGATGTGTGTGCTGTTCTGCATGAACAGAGGAAGGGAGGACACTGCACATTCAGGACACCCTTTGAAGTGAGATCAGAAATAGAAGAGCTGTATTTACAAAAAATATTCCAAACCCCTTTCAGATCCCACTTCAGGGCCCATACCCCACAAATATAACTTAAAAACATAAGAATACATAATCCATTTAAAAGGGATTAAATATAGTTTTTTTGCCATCAATCTATACACAATACCCCATAATGACAAAGCGAAAACACATTTTTAGAAATTGTTGCAAATGTATTAAAAATAAAAAACTGAAATATGTAATTTACATAAGTATTCAGGCCCTTTGCTATGACACTCCAAATTGAGCTCAGATGCATCCTTTTCCCCTTGATCATCCTCGAGATATCTCTAGAACTTGATTGTAGTCCACCTATGGCAAATTCAATTGAATGGACATGATTGAGAAAGGCTCCCCCACCAAGGCCCTTCTTGCCCGGTTAGTGAGTTTGGCCGGATGGCCAGCTCTAAGAAGAGTCGTGGTGATTCCAAACTTCTTCCATTTCACAGCCCACCGTGCTCCTGGGAACTTTCAATGCTTTAGCAATGTTTTTATACCCTTCCCCAGATCTATGCCTCGACACAATTCTATCTCGGAGGTCTATGGACAGTTCCTTGAACTTCATGCCTTGGTTTTTGGTTTGACATGCACTGTGAACTGTGGGACCTTATATACAGTAGACAGGTGTGTGCCTTTCCAAATCATGTCCATTCAATTGAATTTGCCACAAGTGGACTACAATCAAGTTATAGAGAAATTGTAAGGATGATCAAAGGGAACAGGATGCATCTGAGCTAAATTTGGAGTATCATAGCAAAGGGCCAGAATACTTATGTAAATGATATAATTCAGTTTTAAATTTTTTATACATTTTTTAATAAATTTGCAACAATTTCTAAAAACATGTTTTCACTTTGTCATTATGGGGTATTGTGTGTAGATTGATGGCAAAACAAGTATATTTAATCAATTTTAAATTAAGTCTATAACACAACAAAGTGTGGAAAAAGTGAAGGGGCCTGAATACTTTCCAAAGCCACTGTATCTTTCTTGTAGTGTGGTGCCCAGAACTCTACACAGTACTCTAAGTGAGGTCTGGCAAAGGCATTATATAACATCAGTATAACCTCCTTTGATTTATGCTCAATACTTTTTGCTATATATCCCAGCATCCTGTTGGCCTTTTTCACTGCTACAGCACACTGCTTAGATGTGGATAGGACTCCTTTTTCTTTCAAATTGAACACATTCAAATTTTTCTCCTCCCATAAAATACTACTGTCTTATATTTTTATTTTCCATTTGCATAACTTTACATTTAGCAATATTGAATGTAATCTGCCATGTTGCCAATTTCTGGATTTTGTTTAATTCATTTTAGATGACCTTACCAATTCTGAACTATTTGCCAAACCCCCAGTTTTTGTATCATCTGCAAATTTAACTATTTTGCTACTAACATCCCTATCAAGATAATTTATGTAAATAAGGAAGAGCAGGGGTCCTAGCATCAATCCTTGTAGGACTCCACTGCCCACAGCCAGATAGGACCCCTCCTACAATTCATCTTTGTATTCAGCCTTGCAGCCAATTATGAACCCATTGTGAAATAACTCAATTCATTTTGGCAATGAGCCTCTCGTGTGGTACCTTGTCAAATGCTTTTTGAAAGTCCAAAAATATAATATCATAAGCCTGGTTCAAGACAAAACACTTTGTACTTTCCTCAAAGAAGTCCAGGAGGTTTGGTAGGCATGACCTCCTCCTGAAAAACCATGTTGGATATCCCTTAAAATACTATTATAACTATTTATATCTTATTTGTTTCCTTCCCCATACAAAATGACTCAAAAGAAAACAAATTTGTGTTCACAAAATTTTTAGCGCAAAAGTAGCAAATAATGATAAAACGAAATGATTAAAAAATAGTTTTGAATAATCGATATTGTGGCAGACGAACAGGGGAGGTACGGGGAGTGATAATAGAAGGGAGATACCTGACGACATGCTGGTTCCACCCCCCAGCCTTCCAGATAAAATAAGACGCACCTGGAAATCCTTAGTTAATGAAGACGCGGGGTTAAAAGAGAAGACAGATAATCTATCTGGTTGCAGAGTACCGGACGGGAAAAGCGCTTGGAGAGGAAGTGAGAAAGAGAGAGAATAATAGTATTGTTGGATTTATGGTTTTGAACTGGACTGACTGATTACCCTGATAACTAACTGTTGTATGAGAACCTGGATGTGTATGGAAACTTGGAAAACAGACAAGACTGCAAGTACGGATTTTGGATATGGACTGTTTGCCTTATTTTTCCTTTATTTATTTCCCTTCATAATAAACTCCTGTTATTTCCAGTTGAGCCTCTTGTGTTGTGTTTTGTTATTGAAATTGGTCACGTGGAAATCCCACACCCCCATTCCCGCTACATATGGTGGAGAATGCGGGCACCTTGCGTGCGAAAAACTATGTTCAATAACTAAACAGACAAGGGAAACAATGGAGGCAATTATTAAACAACTCGTAGAGGCGAATTTAGCCATTCATCGAGAGCTGATGGAGGAACAACGTCAGCAGACCGCACTGATGCGAGCCGAGCTCAGCCAGCTGGCAGCTGCCACCACCGCTGGAGCTACATTCACAACCACCGCCTGTCCCAAACCCAGTTTCTTTTTTACTAAAGTTGACTGAGGCTGATGACATCGAGGCGTACCTCCAAACCTTCGAGAGGACAGCAGTTAGGGAAAATTGGCCACAGGAACAGTGGGCCAGTCTGATTGCGCCGTTTCTGCCAGGATCCGCACAGAAAGCTTACCAGGATTTGACAGCGGAGCAAGCTACACACTATGACATACTGAAGAAGGAAATTTTGCGGCAATATGGTTATACTTTAATTCACCGGGCCCAGCAATTTCATGAGTGGACGTATGATCCTACGGGGTCCTACATCCTACATCCACAGATGTCGGATTTGTTCCGATTGGCCAAGAGCTGGTTGACCGCAGAGCCCTTAACTTTGAACCCCATAGAACGCATTGTGATTGATACATTTTTGCGTTCTCTCCCCTTCAAAGTGAAGAAACTGGCAAGTCAGGCTAACCCACAAAGTGCTGATCAGCTTATTGAACTGGTTGAAGATCACCAGGCGTCAGTGGAGGTCTTACGCAGCAGACAACCACTGAAAACAGAAACCACCACACGACCGAAGGAAAGAAGGAAGACCGATTACACCCCATGGAACGCTGCCAAGGACAGAGGCAACGCTCACCCCCATTCACTGAGACTACGTCCCTTTTAAAACCTGGATAGCCGGGAGCATTTAAGTGTGGCGAACAAGGACACATTGCCTGGAACTGCCCTCAGCGCGATGTCCCGATGCCTTCAGCGTCATCTAGGGAAGTGGCTACTGGACGTCCCTGCAGATTACTGACCTCTTCTTGGGCTCACGAGCAGAGCCCTTCCCCTGTCACCCCGGTGAAAGCAAATGGACTCGGGCAGCATGGTGACGCTGATAAACATGGTGACCACGACCAACACTGTGGACATCACCTGCATCCATGGGGAAACCAAAAAGTACAGAACCACTCTGTTAAACCTACAGATGATGAAGGGACAACACGTGGGGCTAGCTGGGGTTGTACCAAACCTGCCGGTGCCAGTTCTGATCGGGAGAGACTCCCAGATGTTCACCCGACTGTGGTCCAGCATATCAGGGGAAACAGAGAAATGAAGTAACCAAAAGGGAAAAGGAGCCAAGAGATGGGTAAGGGTCACCAGTGAAGGGGAAACCAAACTGTGTGGGTAGACCTCAATGCCTCTACCGAACCTCTATCTGAAGATGATCAGATTGAAGAGCAGCTGGGAGAGGATTACATTCATTTGAAATGTATTTATTTATTTCCTATGGACCATGAGAGGTAGCCCGAGCCCACCTTAACAAGCAGATTTGGGACAGCTCAATTGGAGGATCCCAACCTGGCCAGTGCTCTAGAGCAGGTAACGGTCATTGATGGGAAAACCCTCGAGGGGGTAAGTCAAATCATATATCCCCACTTTGCTAAAAAAAACAATTATTATATCAAGCAATCAAAAGAAATAACAAATGCCTTAAGTTGCTGTTGGTGCCCAAACCTTTTGTACAATCTGTTCTTCATTTGGCGCATGCTCATCTTCTTGGGGCCCATCCGGGGGTATAAAAGATGGCTCTCTTTACTCCAGGTCAGTGGAACCGGCTTCGTATTCTTTCTAACGTCTTTTCTACCCCCCAGATGGGCCCAAAGAAGATGAGCATGCGCCAAATGAAGAACAGATTGTACAAACGGTGACATGAACATGAAGCACTGTATACTTTTCCCATAAGATATTTGTTACAGAAAACACGCCTGCGGAGGTGCCACTGGGGGAGCAACTGAGCCAGGTCCAGAAGCAAGACATGAGGGAGTTGGTTCACAGTAACCAAGATGTATTTTCTAGTGAACCAGGACACACAAACCTCATACAGCACAACATCATCACCACGCCAGGTGAAGTTACGTCCCTATCGCATACCCGAAGCAAGGAGAGAAGCCATCAGGGTGGAGGCACAGATTATGCTGAACGCCGGGATAATTGAGGAGTCACATATTGAATGGTGTAGCCCAATAGTACTGGTACCAAAACCAGATGGCACAATTCAATTTTGCAATGACTTCAGGAAGTTGATGCTTATCCCATGCCCAGAATAGATTGGATTAGACAGACTAGGAACCTGCCCGATTTATCAATACATTAGATTTGACAAAAGGTTATTAGCAGGTATGACTATCTCCTCAGGCCCGGGAGGAAACTGCTTTTGCCACCTCTGAACGGTTATTCCAATACAGGAAATTGCCATTTGGACTGCATGGAGCTCCGGCCACGTTCCAGAGATTAATTGACCGGATCCTACGACCCCATCGGGAATACGCGGCAGCAGATCTAGACGATATAATAATTCACGGGAATGACTGGAAATCACATATCGACCGGGTATGTACAGTATTGAATGCATTACGGGGGGCAGGACTAATGGCGAATTCAAAGAAATGTCGGCTTGGCCTGCAAGAGGTGGAATACCTGGGATACACCACCAGAAGAGGGTGTATCAAGCCTCAGACAACGAAAGAAGAAGCAATTTGGGACTGGCCCCGCCCCCTCATGAAAAAGCAAGTACGCACATTTGTGGGGCTAACCAGTTACTGTAGACAATTTATACCCAACTTTGCCGCCTTAGCTAGCCCCCTTACAGATCTGACACGGAGCCGTCTGCCAGACCGGGTGGAGTGAAAGGAGCAGACAGAGAATTCAGGAATTGAAGAGGTCACTGTGTTCGGGACTCGTACTAGTGACTCCAGATTTCTCGAAACCCCTACTAGCTCAAACAGACGCATCAGAAACCAGGGTGGGGGCCGTCCTATCACAACTACAAGGGGAGAAGGAACACCCAATTGTGTACATCAGTCGAAAACTGTTACCTCGGGAACGGAAATATTCAACAGTAGAGAAAGAGTGTTTCGCAATCAAGCGGGCACTTGAGACATTAAAATATTATCTGTTGGGACGGCATTTCACCCTGGTGATGGACCATGCCCTGCTAGTCTGGATGGTCAGAAACAAGGACAGTAATGCGGACAGGTCACTCGGTGGTTCCTATCGTTGCAACCATATGCTTTCTCTGTCCTACGCAGGTCCGGTGCTGCACATGGGAATGCAGACGATCCTCTCCAGGAGGGGCACACTATGGTGTCGAGCCGCCCCTCCCTCGCAGTCGGAGCTGAGGAAGAGGGTGTGTGGCAGACAGCCAGGGGAGGTACGGGGAGTGATCATAGAAGGGAGATACCTGATGACACGCTGGCTCCACCCCCGAGCCTTAAATGGAGTTCTGGATAAAATAAGACACACCTGGAAATCCTTACTTAATGAAGACGCGGGGTTAAAAGAGAAGACAGATAATCTTATCTGGTTGCAGAGTACCGGACGGGAAAAGCGCTTGGAGAAGAAGTGAGAAAGAGAGAGAATAATAGTATTGTTGGATTTATTGTTTTGTCCCCGATGGACTGATTACCCTGATTGTTAACTAACTGTTTTGTATGAGAACCTGGATGTGTATGGAAACTTGGAAAACGGACAGACTACAAGTACGGATTTTGGATTTAGATTATTTACCTTATTTTTCATTTTTTTCCCCTCTCCCGCATTGTGAGTTTTCCCTAATAAACTCCTGTTATTTCCAGTTGAGCCTCTTGTGTTGTGCTTTGTTATTGAACTTAGTCACTTGGAAACCCCACACCCCCGTTCCCGCTACAATATATTCATTACACGGTATACATTTTCACTTCCCGTCAGCACTTGGAATTTGTAGTTTCACCATGATTTTGGAAATGGGATTAACCGTAATTGCAGAGTGAGCTGATGCAGGGTCATTGTTGAATTGTTTTGAAGGCTACTTCAATGATGTTTCTATGGCATTTTCATTGTAATTTTGATATACATTGCTGTTTAGCATTATTTATAATTGGGTTAAATCCCATACTAAAATATAGTCTGTCCACTATTCGTGAATAAAAAATATTCATCAAAATAAATACCCCCCCAAACCCCCCGCAACACTTCTTATTTCGGCTTCCAGTCTTGTCTGGATACAGCAAGATATTACAAATCACTACACTAACCAATTGCGGGCTGAAGTGAAATCGGATAAGTGTGCTAAGACAAGGACATGAAGGAGAGATTTACTCGATTTAATTGAGCAATGACAAACAGACACACAGGTTCCTTTTTCACTCAGCTGGGGGCCCCCTGACAGTGTGGGTCCCATTTCAATCAAAGCGGGTGAAACACTGGTAACTCCTCCTCTGACTAAACTGCGAGTATTTCCTCCCTCTCCAGGGTTTGCGACAGCATGTGCGAGCCTGTGTCAGCAATTCTATTGGCAGGAAAAAGTGAGGAGAAACAACCCAATAATTCCTAGGGGGGAAAAAATCAATAGCATTACCACCTGCGACCCCTCCCCAAACAGGATCCAACCTGCTTCCTGAGCCAAGACATATTATGATGAACAGGGGCCTTTGCATTGCCTCCATCGCTTTACGTTCCAGCTAATTATTGTGCAAATAATACTGGAGAGGGAAGTAATAAGCAACACGTCCAACTTTTAAAAGCGATGAAGGTCCCCGCCCCTCCCGCTGTGTGCACAGAACAAAAGCAGCATCGTTATTTCACATTCATTTACCTCGCACTTTTATCTCATATGCTACCTATACATTTTGGAGCCATATCCATGACTTGTTTCTTTGCTTGAGCAATTGAGCACAGTATCTAGCACAAGGTCACATTCTCTCTCACTGGCCTCCCTTCCACAGTAACGACGCACGACGCAGAGCTCATGGCTTCCCCCCTTCCCCAAGTTTAAATATAAAAGTTGTATTTCATAGTCAATGAAATTCCATTAGGAGGACCCTAAACAAATTTGATGGATTGATGGGTGTGTATCCCCAACCCCCCTTGAGCCACACTCAGGCTTCTGTGAAAATATCACTAATGCCTCGCACAGTGTTTGCAAATAGTATTTTGCTTGTGGACCGTTCATGCCCCAATGGAGCCAACTCGCTTTCCCCCTCACACAGAGGTCGCAAGCACCGTCTGTCCCCAGCTGGGCTTCATCTCCACAACCACTCCACTGCTCATTCCGCCTGCAGGCGCCTCTGAAACTCCTGATTGAGTTAGCTTGCTCATTGCCATTATCTGAACAGGAGCAAGCCCAGGTGCTGAGAAAGAGATTACACTAGTCATCCTGTGGCAAGAAATGTCAATTAAATATATTTCTATTAAAAAAAGCAGCTGTCACAGGTGTGACCACACTGCTGCAAACTTTGTGGGGGGTTTTTCCTGGTGGGTGTTTTAGTTTGTGAGCACAGTTTGTCTCACTTTTTTTTCACAGATATTTGTGTGAACTTTCATGTTGCTTACATTTTACATTTTTACATTTTAGGCATTTAGCAGATGCTCTTATCCAGAGCAACTTACACAGTTTACATTTCTTTACATACAATCCATTTATACAGCTGGATATTTTACTGAAGCAATTCATGTTAAGTACCTTGCTCAAGGGTACAACAGCAGTGCCCCACCTGGGAATTGAACCTGCAACCTCTCAGTTACAAGCCCAGCTCCCTAACCATTACACTACACTGCCAAAATATATACAATGTTATATATTAAACATCAAGCACATTCACGCTTTTCGATGACCTGTGAGAACCCTGAACAAATTAAATAAAAGGTAATGTTGCACAACATATTATATTTAAGAACGACATGACAGGACATTTCAGTTTCCAGAAGTAAAATAAAGAAATAAAAAATGGCACTGCGTACTGCTTGAGATTCCTGCCTTGTGTGTGCATGATGTTTTCAATGACCACACATGTGATCAGGAGAACCTAAAGCAGTGATTGGATCGCGCCGCTGTAAAATCGCGCCGCAGGATTGGATATTCTGGCCATGCTGATTTTATCGTTTTTAAAAAAGGGAAGGGAAGCAAGTAAAGCCAAGACTGGGAACGATAGGTGCATGGTAAGGTGGATGCTAAAGCGGTTGAACACGGCAAAACAAAGAACAAGACACTGCAAGCAG
This sequence comes from Aldrovandia affinis, assembly GCA_029706075.1. NCBI lineage: Eukaryota > Metazoa > Chordata > Actinopteri > Notacanthiformes > Halosauridae > Aldrovandia > Aldrovandia affinis. The sequence continues at coordinate 1,867,288 of JAINUG010000074.1, read as the reverse complement.
ATTCGTATCCTGGCGAGCGCTAAGCAGCGAGTGGCAGACTGAGGCGGCTAAGCGGCTCCCGTTTGATTGCTGAGGTGGAGGAGTGTGAGGGGGGAAAAGCAGTTTGGGCATGATCTGATCATAAAAATCTGATCTGGCCATAATGAACCGAACCCTCACCACACCCACAGGTAATTCATTCTTCTTAAACCAACCTCTTTTACAACGGCGCTGCAGGTGCACTACCGTCTCTTGTCACAAAACTACCGTAATAGACACGCCTTAATGCGCCTCCATCCTGGATGATCGCTACTGTCTGCACATTGCACGTTGGCAAAGAAACTCAAGCCCTAAATTATTGAGTGATTTTGCATGACTGTGCCAAGTCAGATACATGATATCATCAAAGTATCTAGACAGTGTCATATTAATACCCTTACCCGATTCTCTCGGGTTAAACCGGGACAGTCAGGGCCTTGCAGTCTAAATAACAAGATGAAATCCAAATCTTCCAGTCAATGCTCTTATCCTTAAGTAAGTAGTAAGTACGATTACTGTGATTTGCCCTGTGAGTTAAAGTTAACTTTGCCCTTCATATATTTTATGAAATGATTTAGATGAATTGTATCAAAAACGATTCAAACGAATGAATCGAAACCAAAAAATATGTAAACCATTGAAATGGGTCCGATTTGGATTATTTCAACTTTGAATTCGCTCAATATGAACCATTTTCAAAGTAAATTGCATGATTTCAACAACATTTTTATTGTCAACAAAGCTCAATGCTTGATCTTTGTACTTTACCAGTACTTGTCTTATGTAATTCAGCTGAATACAAGGTGAAGGACTCTTGTATTGTTGTTGGTTTCATCTTAAGTTTTTATTTTTTGCTTCTCATTAGTAACAGGTTCATTTTGGGCCACTGGCCATCCTCCCCTTCTTCTGTTATATTCTCAGAACCAGCGATCTAAGACCTGTTAACCATCTGACATAATTTCTTTAAAAATTAATAACAGCAAGTGGGGCTGAAACTCATTCCAACAACAAGCATTGGTTGCTGCTATGCTTTTATTATAACTTATCTCTCAATACATAATGAGCTTTGCTGTTTATATGGTTCTAATTGATATATTTAAGATGCTGTGCAGAAACAGCCAATCTTTCTGTGCTTTTTGTTTCTTCTGGGTAAGAAGGCCCTGAATTTCATGGATGGAGACCTCTATTGTATCTCCAGCTATCTCTGAAATAGCTGTCATCATTCATGCCGGGGAGCCATTGCAATGGAGTGGGTCAGGGTCCTTTTATCTTATTTTCAAAGTCTGCTTTTGAGTGACCCTCAGATTGCAAATCTGTCGTGATCTTTGAAGCACATTTGGTCACACTCCTACTACCACTTTTAAGGGCAGAGGGGGAACAAGAAACCATGAGCTCTCTAGCAAAAGTCAAGATAAATTTACACAGGCAGCAAGAATGAAAGCCATTTTACGTGAGTGCTTTTTTAAAAGAAGTTGAAATATCCGCTCTTGCTGGGTAACTGCTTGTTCAGTATGCACTGGTCTGTATGTTTATCTGGATAGGAGTGTGTGCTAAATTAAATTAAAGAAATTAACATGTAATGTGGTGAAAGAGAAGTGCAGGTCCCTACTGTCGTGGAAGGAAATACAGTAGCATTGTGCAATCTATGGTCTTCATTCATTCCTGCTACATGGTGTAGCTTAGGCCACCATCCCAACGGACGAAAGCATCATGTTTTTTGGGTATGACACAACACTATGTATGTGACAGTCAGTCTGCAATACATTAAACATATTGTGCAGGACAAGAATATACAGGCAACTGCCAAAATATAGGAAACACCAATATAAAGTGTCTTAATAGGGCGTTGGGCCACCACAAGCCACCAGAATAGCTTCAATGCACCTTGGTATATATTATACAAGTGTCTAATTATTTTGGAGGGATGCAACACCATTCTTCCATGAGAAATTCCATCAGTTCATGTTTTGTTGATGGTTGTGGAAAACGCTGTCTCAGGCTCCACTCCAGAGTCGGCTATGGCATATCGTTTACATAATTTTCATGCTCATCATACCATTCAGTGACCGCTTGTGCCCTGTGGATGGGGGCACTGTCATCCCGGAAGAGACCACTTCCACCAGGATAGAAATGCTTCACCATAGGATGAAGGTGGTCACTTATAATGGCTTTGTATTTATTGGAGTTTACCTTGCCCTATAAGGGGTTGAGTGAACCTAAACCATTCCAGAAAAATGCACCCCACACCATAACAGAGCATAATATCTAACAGAGTAATATCTGACCAAATGACTTTTCCACTACGTAGAAGACCACTGCCTGTGTTCTTTGCACCACTTTACTCACAAACATGCATTTTTAGGTGTAATATGAGGTTTGTCCAACGGACCTTGGACTTTGCAATGGTAGCAGTAACCACTATGAGCTCTGGCTCCCCACTTCTTCCTCGGCAGTTGATTCAGCCATGTTTTTTTTCCTGGAGTTGCTGGTGTAGTGGATCTCAGAATGCATGAGTTAAAGTTGAGTGCATGAGCCTCCGATGATTAGTTCCCAGAGTCTTTAGCTCTTGGGGTCTTGTCACGTCGAGATCCTCGGTTCAAAACTCGCTGCAGGCAGAACCAACTCTGTTACATTGGTTAGAGGAAATGATCGACACAGGCTATAACTTTTGTGTCTAGATGTTGGAAGTAATCTGCTCCTCCACCAATTTGTCACTTAGGGGTCTCTAATACCATTCAGCTTGCAAGTGCGGTAGTAACAAAAAACATATAGGCTACAGTATATTTTTTTAAGGTTTTGTCGGTAAACCCATTCATTTTCATTTTGACTATCAGGAGCTTTTCTCAAATACAGTTGTTATATCCAGACGACTAATGAGTTTGATCACTGGTAAACTGATTTCAAATCACTGATATTAGTACCCCATTTTAGCGATGAATTCAGCTGTTCATCATTTAGTTACTTCCTAACTCATTTTTAAAAGCAGAGCTATATTTTTATTTTTCATACCATGGGTATGTTCGATAGCTTTGCATTTTTTTATTTATTTTGTATTTAGAGTGTTCTGTCATTCATTTTATTTATACATTGTAAACATGGAATACTGCTGCATTATCCAAGAAAGTCACAAATCAAAAACTTTTATGAACACCTATAGCAAGTCACGTTTCGATCTAGCACTCGTCATCAGACTTAACAAAAGTATACAGACGCCATTTAAATTCCACCCATATCACACGATAGAAATATAAAAATCCCAGGGTCACCGTTTTAAGCGCAAACCTGTGTAAGAAACACCACAATGTCCCCAACATACTGTCACACACCACGTGACAAATCCCCGGATGCGAGCCGTGCAGCAGATGGTAAGAAGTGGCAGGGGAGTGGGGTTTGCCGGTCTCCGGACCGGATATTTATTTCCGTCTCTCTCCCAGCCCCAGGAGAGCAGGTTAAATAGAACAAACACAAAACACAAAATCTTCACCCTACTCACCACAAAGCTTTCGGGCACAACCAATTAACTAAAATAAACTAAAACAAAGTGAAAGCCCGCTTCCTCCAAGATGGGAATCACCCACACACAACATACAACAAACACAGACAATCATCCACACATTCACATTGAACAGGACACCACGCCTTCTTCCTCCAGACTTCCTCTTTAACTCACAGCTCTTTAACTCACAGCACGCAACTATTCAGTGACTTTTCAAGTGCTTCCCAAAGCCATGCACAGAGACACTCAAACTTTTCAGTCCGTGTTCTCTTTCCACGCACCCACGCACCCACGCACCCACGCACCCACACACCCACGCACCCACGCACTCACACCCTCGCCAGTCTTGCAGTGTTGCACTCTACCTGCTCTTAAATAGGCTTACTTTCTGCCTGGCTCAGGTGGGACTCGTGAGGCATCATTCACACACCCAATCACAATCACTCAACACCAAACAATTCACAAACACCACACCCACTCACATTGTCACACACACAGTCAAGTGAATACTCACTTGCTAGCCACACCAATTAACATTGATTGAATAATTGACCAATTATGGCCTTTGGAACAACCTTCCGGGCAACAGCTTGAGTGAAGTGGACCGCAACTGGGCTTGTAGAATCATGCTTTCTTATGCTCTGAGATACTGGTTTTGAGGGGTCGAGTGGTCTTGCCAATGTACGCTAAGCCACAAGGGCATTTGAGCACAAAGATGGCATTTCTGGTATTACAGAAAATGGCTCCTTTGGTAGCAAAAGACTTCCCAGTGTGTGGATGGATGAAGGTTTTAGTTCTACATGTAAAATTACACTGTTGACAGTTAGCACGGTGATAATTCCCAGGTGGCACTGTGTTTAGGAAGCGAGGCGGAGTGAATGGAGGCAAGTCCGCTCTCACCAACATGTTCCATAGATTGGGTGGGAGAAAAGTGGCACTTGAAACAAGCAAACAGGATTTTGTGGGGAAAGGAGGGATAGACTGTCGGCTTCATTGTGGTGAGATTCTGAAAACCACAACATTGTTAGCAAGCCTTCCTCCACAATGCACAAGCACAGGTCACCACGCTGCTAGTCACCTTCCAGGGAGCCTTCTTTTAAGACTTTTGAGTGGAAGTCTTGAGGATGTGAGATATGGCACTCTGGGGGGAAAAAATACTTTTTTGTATTTATTGTGTTTCTCTACAGATATTTTTTGGAAGATAAACGGCAAAATGTCCCTTAAAGTTCAGACCAGCAACGTCACCAACAAGAATGACCCCAAGTCCATCAACTCCCGTGTGTTCATCGGGAACCTCAACACGGCCGTGGTGAAGAAGTCCGACGTGGAAACCATCTTCTCCAAGTACGGACGCGTGCTGGGCTGCTCCGTTCACAAGGGCTACGCCTTCGTCCAGTACGCCAGCGAGAGACATGCCCGGGGGGCCGTGATTGGGGAGAACGGTCGCGTGCTGGCGGGACAGACACTAGGTAAGCCCTTAACACTTCCTCTCGTCGCCTCTCTCTTTCTTATCCATCAGCCTCATAATTTTCAGTACAGGTCTGTCAAGTTGTTTGGAACATCATCTGTCCTTCGAACTTGAATTGTATATATAATCGGAGATTTTGAAAAAGAATTGAATGACTATTTTTATTTTGTGCCAGTACTTTTCATATTATTTGATGACAGAGATAAATACAACATTGCATACATTTTACGGTTATGTAATATATATAAGCTTAATCACCGGCTCTTCCTTCTCCAGCTGTTTTGTGTTTGGGGTAACTGGGATCCTTTGTGGCCAAACATGCAGTATTTATCATAGCAGAGGGAAGATTGCTCTGGCCCTTATCAGAAAAATGGTTTGTAATGCCAAGGAGTGATCTCATTGAGATTTGTAGATTAACCTCCAGATAGGCAGGTTTTTTGCTAAGGAATGCACTGCTCTGGCTGCATTCAACTTTATTGAAATCCCCATCTGTTTTATAGCTTGAAATTCCATTTCCATCATATTGGATCAATGTTTGGAAAAATGTGTATTGCGAGGAAAAAAAGATGTTATCTAGAGTAAGATTTCTTGCAAATAGAGTGCCTGGATTTGACTTGACAGATATGTGTTTAACGTGTTTTATGTGTTCTATCCATAACCACATGGATACATCCACAATAAGTAATTGTTAACAAAACATATACAAATTATAATGATTAGGAGGGGCCCACAATAAAAAAAATAACATAAAAGACTACACAATAAAGGCTACTAAGCTTTATGCAAGAACAGCAAAGTTCACAGCACCTAACCGAATATACAAGGTGACACAAGCTCACTGTCTTCTTCTACAAAACTATAAAAATCAAGGAAAAATGATATGATGCAATTAATTGTGGGCTAAAATATGTATTTATTAAAAATAATTTTACTGCTTGGATCTAAGCCTTGGACCCTGTTCACTAGACTGCAGAGGGGAGTCGTGAAGGGTTATGCACATAGAAATTAACAATTTAACAATTATAGATGTGCATTTGGCTGACTGTTCACGGTAGAGGTGGTGTATCCACATTAATCAAGCCGTCTCCGTGTAATCAGATTTTACCCCTGACGCCCTTGAGTGATGGGTTAATACAGTAAACTGCATGGCGTAGCTGCGGGAGTCCTGTCGGTTCATCACGCTCGAGTTCACCCGAGGGCGGGCCAGGTTTGTGAGCTGCAGGTGTCCCCCCCTCCTGCCAAGAGACTGGGTTGATCGCTCGTTCACGCTCTTCCGCTTTCATAACGCTCTCCTGTCGACCTTAGCAGCACGGATCTCTTCCATGGTCAAGTTAACAGGCTTTCACTCTCCACCAGACCTTCCGGGCACGCCTGACAGCCCCGGATTAATCCTGTTCGGTTCTCACACCCGGAGAACAGAATCGGAACATCTGACAGAACTTTCAACCCGAAGCGGTCTTTGCTGCTTTCAGGGCCCTCAGAATGTGAGCTGGTGACAGGGTCAGGGCTGCTGTTACATTTCTCACAAGGCTTGCGCCAAGATGAGCAATAGTGAAATTTAGTGTAGTGCCAAGCTGCCCCCTTGCGGAGTCTTAAGTGTACTGAACCTGGTAGTGCAGTTCCATGATGATTTTGGACATGCAGGCCTGTATCCAATCAATACTTGCCATTAACTTTGACTTACAACTCAGTGTTGTTCTTTTTTATTCACAGACACGGTTTAATGAGTTAATCTGGAGATTGCTGAACTCAATGGACAAATGTTATTGAATCCAGGCCATAGTCCACTCATGTTGAATCATCAAAGTCTCATAGAATTTTCCCACAATGGAATTTTTATTTTACAACCATGCACACTGAAGCATCTACATTTAGACACATGAAAAATCAACATTAGCATAATTGCACTCCACTATTTATAGATAGGTTTTAAACATAAAAGTATGAAGGAAATAATGTACCAATATTAATAAACACATTTGAAGTGTATGTTTTTGTGATAGTTTTCAACTAATTTATAGTTTTACAATATATTTGACAACTGTAGTATATGTGGAGTGGGGCTGATGTCAACGGTAAGTAAGTAGCTAATTATATCAATGGCTAGGTAGCAGCATTAGCCAGTGCAGTGGTCCTATGACGTAGCATTAGCTTTCTAGCGTAAATCTCTGCGAATAGCCGGACATCAGGCTTAATAATCAAAGTGGTTGCTGGATTAAACAAAAAGAAATTACCAACAGTTACGTCAAAAGGTCCATCCATCGAATGTTTATTCACAAATAAAGTGATTTTTTCACCCCCTCGGTCCAGACGACATCTTATTTGTAAAAAGTCTGATTTCCGTGCTTGTTGGAAAGAGCATGCGATGCTGCCTTAAAAAGTGGCCACCTTACAGGCAAATACTGCCTTTTTAGCCTTCCTAGTGATCCTAGTAAAGCCTAACGTTAACTACAATCATACATTGTCTGATGCAGCAGTGTCACCTGTTCTCCCTGCTGTGCTTGACCTTTTAGCAGCAGCATCTCCCCTCGCTCTCCTCCGTATAACTGGCAGCAGAAGCCAGAGGTCTACGGAACATATCCGTTATTTTTGAACATTTTGCCGCCTCTGGCGTTTCTCTCGAACTTTCTACGCACCGGCTTTCCTTTTTCTCTCCATTTTTCCAACACCACGGCCCACCGGGAATAATCCCGCACTTCCTGACAGCCATTCCACGCCGGCCTGCAATGCAAGTGTAGCAGATGGGCTCACGTGAGCGCCCACTGCAGAGTGACGTGGATAAGAGTGCGATTAGTTCCCGGAGTTAGGGACTTGAGTCTTTAGCTCGGCGAGCTTAATCGCTCTCTTGTCACGTCGAGATCCCTCGGTTCGAAACTCGCTGCGTGCAGAACCAACACCGTCACACAGGAACCTCCGACTGTTTCTATCACGCCACTGGCTCTCATCATTACCCAAGCCAGCTGTTTGGGTTTGTTAGTAGTCTGGCTAGGCTCAACCTCAGCTTTTAAGAAAGTAAACTCGCCGTCTTTTTTACACAATAATTTACCAATCTTATTGCTATGTAGATAATTATAAGCCTCTGTGTTTTTGTCATTTCTAAATTCCTCACCATCAACGCCCTCACTAACAACGAAGTAGTTGACAATGTCAACATAGCTAACACTGGGCCGTTGATTCATATCGTCTACTCCGTTAGGGTAGACAGATGGGGCACTTTCACAGTATTGTCCCCAGTACTTGTTAAATAATCTGATCCGTGTAACCATCTGCAAAATTTGGCCATTTTAAACCATTTTCGTTTTCATACACACCAGGCTACACATGTAAACACAATGGAGCGGATAGCAGTAACCAGCTTCCGCGATGACACCGCTATGAATCGGGGGAAAGGTCAGAGTTCGGGAAAGTGGTCAGTATAGGGAAGTAGTATTGATTATGCCACTGGGTCATGCCACATGATCATATTACTGGTGGCGCTGGTTGGACATTCAGGGTGGCTGCTTTTCCAATACTTATCGGAAAATAACAGAATTTGGCTTATTTTGTAGCAAAGATTTACCATCATGAGGATACAAAACTGTCCTATATGAAACATACTCACGTATCTCATAGACCCAGGAGAATGACATCTTTGTTGCGAAGCGCAAAGTAAATATTGGAACTCTCGATTTGGCTTGCTCTTGTGACAAAACAGGGTCACTGCTTTTTATCGGTAAACCCTTATGCTGATCAGGATGCCCACATTATCAACGATCTGTCATATGTTTTGCCTTCTAGACTTCGCCGAAGGTAAGGAGGAGTTATTCTCCTAGAGTACCCTGCCTTGAATCGGGAATGATTTTTTTTTTTTTGCATCATCCTGGTTGACCTGAATTGCCCTCCACTGGTGAAAAGAAGAGATTCCACCCGATCTGCCATATAATACATGTGCATATTTTTGGTACATTTAACCATGATATTTAAAGAAGAACGTGTTATATGATGTAGCCCACCCAGAGGGTAAGCGGCCAAGCACTCATAGCCACAATTAAACCAACAAAGAGGATGGTGACTTTGAGTGCACATGTACATGTTCCTAATGAGGGACTTAGTCACTGCAGCAAGCTCTGAACTATACATAATTGAACCTCTTAGGGAGTTGAACCCACGTGAGTGTTTAAAGATTGAATTTCAATTGATTGCTATTCCACCGCGGCACGGTGGTGCAGTGGATAGCGCTGTCGCCTCACAGCAAGAAGGTCTCGGGTTCGAATCCAGGCCGGGGCCTTTCTGTGCGGAGTTTGCATGTTCTCCCCGTGTCCGCGTGGGTTTCCTCCGGGTACTCCGGTTTCTTCCCACAGTCCAAAGACATGCACGTTAGGCTAATTGGAGAGTCTAAATTGCCCGTAGGTATGAGTGTGTGAGTGAATGGTGTGTGTGCCCTGCGATGGATTGGCGACCTGTCCAGGGTGTATTCCTGCCTCTCGCCCGGAACGCATGCTGGGATAGGCTCCAGCCCCCCCCCCCTGACCAGGAATAAGCGGCTTAGATAATGGATGGATGGATGGATGCTATTCCACCAAGGGGCTGACAGGCGCCAAAATCGGTGGTGGGCCATTTGGAGTACTAGTCTATCAATGTGCCAAGTTTGGTCACAAATTACTGGGCAGTTATACTTGCACTGAAAACAATGGCAGAAAGTACTAACAAAATAAATGATAAGGACAACAATAACAACAATCATAATAATACGAACAGCAGTAATCATAATCATAATAATAATCATATACTTTCTTTACAGACATAAACATGGCAGGGGAACCGAAGCCCAACAGACCCAAAGGTCTAAAGAGGTCTGCAGCAGCTCTCTACAGGTGTCTTAATTATTGTTGTTTTGATCTGATTATGAATTGATGAACTCAGTCTTTGTTTGCTGTTCATTAGGCCCCTCATACTATGGTTATTTTGAGTCTAAATACTTGTATTTTGGCAACATTTTTCATCCATGTTCCTTGTCTTTCAGTGGTTATGACTTTGACTACGACTACTATAGAGATGATTTTTATGAGAGGTGAGTGAATTGTAATTGATTTTGCGCATGCCCTTTGGAGGAAAAAATGATATTTTAAATTAATATTTGGGGATGGAGGCGTATTATCACCAGAAAAAAATCATATGTGTCTCTATAAACCATCACTGTCAGCAGTTTTTGAATAGTTGTAATAAACACGGCTTGAAAGCGTAGTCTCATTAAGACACTTGTTTTCTCTCTTGCTCTTTAGCCAGGTGATGGCCTGAAAAAGCACCCACGGCTGTTAATCAGAGATTGGGTTTAAAAACAGCTGGTTCGCATGTCCTCAAAAGTACATTTTGGCGGTGTCCGTTGGCCTTTTGGCTGGGCCTTGCTGCAGTGGCTCTGGGAAACCTGCTGTTTCGCTTCGTTGGATGCCTGTGTTCGCAGATGTACCAACATGTCCATACGAATAACACGTGTAAAGTTTTTGAAGGAGTTTATTTATAATCTCCCTGTGATGCCGAGGCCCTGACTAATGACACATCACTGAGGGGTTAGATAATGACTTAAGTCCCATTAGCCTTCAAGTGATGCCAAAGGCTTTTTTTCAAAAAAGGGTGCACTGAGGGCAACCGCAGACCTCAGTTTTGTCTAATGGCAGGTAATACTAAAAACGGGAGCTATGGAACTGTGGAGTGGAGTGCACATGACAGCTGACAGTCTTGTTTCAGTACTCGGGGATCCATAACTTACACAAACACATGGTCTGGGTTTAAGAGGAATAAGAAAATGATTTAGAGGAAATTTAAGCCTAACATCCTTTCTTCTTGAATTGGGTAATTTTTTCTCAGAGATTTGTAGTTGTAATGAGAGATTGTCTGTGGATTATTTATTTTTAACCATCCAGATCTTAAAATGTTTGAAAAAACAATTGAATGTGCATCAGCAGTGTATTCAGAAACGTTAATGCACTGAGACCCACCCACCTCTCTACTCTCCTCTCTGCACTGGCTCCCCATCGCAGCACGCATCAGATTCAAATCACTGCTGCTTGCGTTTCGGGCGGCTAGAGGAACTGCTCCCCCATACCTCCAGTCACTCATCACTCCCTACACCCCAGCCAGACCCCTCCGCTCCACCTCCTCTGGCAAACTGACTGTCCCACCCCTCCGGGCGCCCGGCAGCCGCTCCTCGCGGTCTCGCCTCTTCTCTGTCCCGACCCCCTCGGTGGTGGAACGACCTTCCGTAATCGGTCAGAACCGCGGAATCACTTGCGATCTTCCGCAAGAGACTCAAAACCCACCTTTTCAGACTCCACTACCACTGAATTCTGTATATCTAGCCTATTGTCATCACCACTGCCAACTTGCTCAACACTTCTTGTACATGTATCCCTGCCTTCTCATTTACAACGATGTCTATCGCTATATTACTGCACTGATCTCGTGCGCAAACTATGATTATTCCTACCATGTATTAATGCACATCTTGTAAGTCGCTCTGGATAAGATTAAAATGCTTAAAATGTAAATGTGAAATGAGACTTGGGCTGTGTATTGAAATAGCTGTCCCTTTCTGCTGGAGCTCTATCCAGGCAAAATTATGTTTGGTCACCATGCACCTTTCCTGCTATCTTCCTCAGGCTGTTTGAGTATCGAGGGAGAGTTTCGCCAGTTCCTCGGGTAGTGCCGGTGAAACGCCCTCGTGTGGCCATGCCCCTGGTGCGCAGGGTGAAGTCATTACCGGTCAAGCTGCTGTCACGATCCTCTCTTATCCCCAACAGCTCAGTCAAACAGAAGTGTAAGCTTCCAAGTTCTCCACCAGGAAACGTGTGCAATTTTTGACACTAAAATATATTTTAAAGTACTTCAAAATTGTACACTGTACTCTGAGTAGAAAGTCTAAGCAGGTGCTTTTTGTTTGTTTGTTGTTTTTATTGTCCTGGGGGGGCTCTATAATGAAATAAAAATGTAGGGTAAGGCCTAAAGGCCTACCCTAAATTCATTACATAAATATGGGGAAGGTACGTTGCAGTTTGTTTGAATATTAGCCGAAGGATGTGAATCAAACCAAGATGAGACTTTCTCAGCTTCATTTAGACTCTTTCAGGTCATTTGAAATGCGTTGTTTAAGTAAAAAAGTAATAAATACATTAAATGAAATCAAATAAATAAGTGTTAATTGCAGAACGGAACATGACTTCCTTTGACAATAACTTTTCTGTTTGTGATTTACTTTATTTGTGTCCTGATTACCGCTGACTCGATGAAGCGATGAAGACCAATGAACTGCAGGCGATCAAGACAGAGCTCACTCAGATCAAGTCCAACATTGACGCGCTCCTAGGGCGTCTGGAACAGATCACAGAGGATAAGCACAGTGTTACAGGTGAGGGGCTAATCCAGAGGGCACCGCGCTAGCGTCTCATTCCCTCACTCTGGCTTTGCCCAAGTGACAAACGTTCAATTCCATTTCAATTCAGTCAGTTCAGGACATGAATTTAAATTGAATGAATTCATTGAAACATCCCCATCGAACAATTATTGGCATTTTTCAATTCATGAATTTAATTTTACTAGCCTTTTCCTTCCCAGTGTTGCAGGTGTGGTATGCAGCTGCCAACAACGATGTCTATTGCTGTATTACTGCACTGATCTCTGCTAAATGCTTAAAATGTAAAATGTTAATTTCAACTCATTGACGGAAATTGAAATGGAATTGACCCCAACCCTACACACAATCACAGTTCATGAAAATAACCGTAACGCACTGTGTGCAATTTCTACTTTTCCAAATAAAAAGCCCAATATGAAAGGCCAAAAACAATACAAAGATAAATTGTATCAGACAATACTGACACAAAGCAGTAGATATAATTATTAAATCGCAATCAGTATCCTTTCTCATTCAAGTAAATATACAACAATGCCTTGCTCAGTCCCATACCAAATGAGCCAGCTAGGTAAAAAGACCAAGTCGGACACCGTAATTATGTATGAAGTCCCCTTCAAATAAATTACTTGACATTTTTGCAGCAATCCAGCAGATGGCATAATTGAACCTCTTTGTTCATCCTATCTCTCCTCGTGCTCTTTCTCTGTTTATTTATCTCTGTCTCACACCTCCTCCTCTGTATATTTCAACCCAATTTTCAATTTAATTTCAATATAAATGCTTCATTGGCATAAATGCTTCATTGGCAAATACACATTGCCATTGCCAAGTGTATGGGTTGTGTAACAGTTCGGCAATTGAGCAGCTAAAAGCAAATAATAGGAAAACAACAGCAACAACAATTGAACTAATAGAAATCATAATGATAGTAATAAGTAATATAAATAAAATGAGTAGTAATAATAATTAAATGATTAGCAATTAACAGGGATTAGCCGGAGTCGCTATTGTTTCCCCGGCTGTGGCAGGTGGCTGTGTATTCATGCGGCCAAATTCATACGGCATCTTTCCTCTCCCAGGAGGATTGCCATTTGTCGCATTTCAGGCAGGGTTGGGAAGTTTGGGTATTTGGGAAAGAAATGTTCTCTAATTTTCTTTTATCAAATGAGGCTTAATGAGGAAGTGCAGCTGTCTCAAACTGCCGTTGGTTGCAGTGTGTGTTGTCTGTCACTCTCTCTGTACATCTTTCTCTCTCCTCTGTCTATTTCCCCCTCTGTCTCTCCCTTATTGTCTCTCTTTCAAGTTCAAATTCAATATGCAAATTATTGGCAGAAAATACATGTTAATTGATAAGGCATACAGCAATGCATTTAAACGTTAATACAGTAATGCAGGTGCTTACATTTTAGATCAATACGCGCCAGCTGTGATAACGGTGATAAAAAAAGATTGTTATAGGGCAGGCAAAAATGGCAATTTACAAAAGCTGGAAAGAAAACACTAAGAGAAAAAGATATTAGGGTGGAAAAGGTTTTCACACAAATGTGTATGGAGAGGGACAAACTGTGGAGCCGCGGCAGTGAGTTCGTAGTACAGGGGGGGGGATAGTTGAGGTAGAAAGAGGGTACAATTGACTAAATTAGGAGTGGAAAAAAGGGGGGAAAATCAGAAACAAATAAAAAATGTAAAGTTTAACACAATCTGGAAGAGTGAAAAGATCTGTGTGGGAAAGGTACAGTGTGTGTACTGGAAGAGGATAGATTGGCGTTTAATTTATAGTCCCTTCTTTTCTCCTTATCGTGACATATTCTTGTAGTTGGGCCTGTCTGTCTTTGGTTTTGTTTCCTTGTGGGTTTGAAACAAAAAGAAGAAGTAGACTCGGTGATAAACAAAGTTGCTTTTGAAACTCTCTCAGAGCTACGGAAGTCGGAGGAGAGCAAGAGCGAGGTCTCCCTGGAGGACTCGGGCTCGGACACGGAGGACCTGGTGGAGACGGCTGAGCACAGCGAGGTGGAAGACGGGGAGGAGGGCATGCAGGACGAGTGCGATGACGACATGGTGAGGCGGCGTGGGCCGTGGCTTCCCGAGACGCAGGCAGTCGCCGCTGCCACATTCCAGCCCTCCAACTGGGAACGTTTATTGAAGCACATGACCCCTGCCTTAAGCCCTTTCTCGGAGTTTACGTTTGCTTCTTTGCTTTTTTTTTAGGAAAATAATCACCTATCAGAAATGGAGTCCATCCTGCAATAAAAGGCAAGTTTAATTACATGAGCCAATCATTTTATGAGCCATAGTTGATCATTTATACATCTAAGTGAGGCACATTTCCAGTTCCAGTTGCCCTATGATAGAAACTTTTGTTGCGTATGGTTATTCATGTTGGTTACTCATGTTGGACACGCCTGGAACTTTTTAAGGACATCATAAATATATTATATTATTCAACGTTTACTCTTAATATGAGTAATAGTCATAGTTTCTCCACTAAAATTCAAGTCAATATTTTATTTTAACGCTTTTTCTCTTTGTTTTTTTATACTCATATTTATGGGCATATACTATATATATTCAAAGCCAAATGTTCAAAGTTGTGATCAGAAATGGATTATAATTACATTTGTTACATTTGTCTAATCCATCAATCAGATTGTAATCCCTGCAGTTTGTATCAGGTAAAGTGTGTGTATAGAGATAAAAGAAATCATTTGAGTTCCTCAAATTAATCACATTTCATTTATCATAAATCAACATCATTTAGAAATGAGTGAAGATCCGAAAATGTGCTACACATTTCAAAATCCAGTGCAGACAGGTACTTTCATTTTTTGCAGTTGGAGTTGGAGGCGCTAAATGCTGGTATACTGGCATTAAAAAAATCTGAATTCATATCTTTAGTTTCATTTAATTCTGTGTTGTACATCAATTCATCCGTCCAATACATCCATTTATTAATTAAATTGTGAGTAAACTAAACTGCTCCTGCTGCAGTGCTCTCGATTCTGCTCTGACACTCTGTGGGAAATGGACGGTGATAGACTTGGCCCACATGGAAAGAGTTTATAGAAATAGGGGCAATTATCCTAATTGTTTTTTCAAATCTGGTTTCAAGGTGAAAAGGCTCCGCTTTGCATGTGTTTATCCTTCCTCGGCGGCTGAGATATTGCAAGGATTTCGAAATGCAAACAAGCCTTGATGTTCGGAATCTGTTTCTGATTTACGCTGTGATCGCGTGTGTTGTTTGTGGAGCGGCACCGTGTTTTTGCTGCCGCTTTGTGCGCCAGAGATATATTTCATCGGAAAACTATGTTTGCGCGAACTTTTCCCCCGCGCCAACCCCGGAAGACCAGGGCCACGCGAACATGGCTGGACACCATGTTGGACACAAATTTCGTTGGTCCATTATGTGTGCTGGCAGCGGAGATCTGCGATCAAGTTTATGGATCAAGTTTTAAAATAGGGCGTATTTTGTTGGTCAGATTTCTGCAACGGGTAAAGTACTAGCCTCACTTATTCATAGCCCCGTTCTGAATGACAGGGGGCGCTAGTAGTCTTTTTAAAGAGCTCCTGTCCTGCAGGATTGCACTACAGTATTTGGCTTTTCAGGGAGAGGTAGAGCAGCAATGTTTGCACATTGAATTTGTGTTCAATTGTGTGAGCTTTACATTATTGTCAGCAATAATTCTTGAATACATGTATTAAGAAATGCCTAAAAATCTAATTGTATGGAAGAACTTACCATTTTAGTGTTTGTTTTGATTGTCTGGTAACATATTTCCACTTAGTGTTGTTGAGCGTTATCTGTTACCTTAATCTTAATTCATTATGATCTTTTTTCATTATTATTATTGCTTTCAGATTTGAAAAGCTATTGTTTTCAAGTAACATTTTTTGCCTGTAGATGCAACAGATGCTCTCATGCCCAACGATAGCCTGAAATTGCTGCACCATACCTTAGTGATTAACCCCAACCAAGTATAATAACCTACATTTTAGTTTTTCACATTAATAAATGAAGTTAATTCAATAATTATGCTCAGTAAATGATCCAACACGACTAAACGATTTTGGATTAAATATTTGTTGTTGTGGTTGCTTGTAAGCTCTCTTTAATATGTCCCTGGTTTTTAGAAATTGCCTAACATTCAAATAATTTATTTTTGGTGTATGCCATTTTGACTTATGTTTGGCCTTAGAGTTAGGTTTTTTCTTCTTCGTTTTCCACTAAGTGAAGGGGAAATATTTCAAGTTTAATAGTAACTGAGAAAAATAAAACCACGTGAAGATTGATACCAGTCCAACATGATTTTTTACCCTCTTGTTCTTCCCCTTGCTGCTCGCAGACACATCTTAATGCTACTCTTCCTTTTCTCGTACAGTCGACGAGGAGCTGGAAAAAACTGTCGACTGGAAACTGTTTTGGTACCACAGGCATCGCGGTAAAACACTGAAACCAGCATCAGGCTTCTAGGAGACCAAGAGCTAGACTGTCCAGGGGAAGGGGGAGCCTGCCTGAACAGGATAAGATAAAATGTCAGTGGCCCATCGAGTCACTGACTAGCAGCCACGAGTTAAATAATCACGGCCTCCTCGGAATACGGGATGCACAAAATCATTTGTGAATGTTTCAGTAGCTTGTGGGGTCCAAAAAATGTCAAAAAGAACATTTCAAACTTTGTTAAATCTAATAAAAGGACTGACATTTTGTATGCTACTGCACTTTCTAGTGACTGCCAGCCCTTCTGTATCTCTCTTTCTCTCTCTCTCTCCCTCCCTCTTCCTCTCTCCCCTGCTCTGTCCTTGTGTTTTTCCTATATGTTTCTGTTGGTTTATTTATATATTCTGATCTTAAAAAAGATACAAACATTATTTTTAATTACTTGTGCATATTTCTCTGCTTGCACTTTCAAGATTGCAAGAGGTCTTTACAGTTGTAAATAAACAAAGTTAACTTGTGGTCTGATCGTGTGTAAGTGAGCAATGTAAATAATGTGAGTTTTGTGTTCAGTTTACATGTAATCACTCCTACCACATGGTTTCTCATTTACTTTTAGCTATATATAAGCAGGGAGTATTCATATTTGTTTCTTATTTGTAGATTAGGTAATACACTTTATTCGCTTATTTCAGTGACTGAAATGTATAATATTGTGAAAGTGAAGAAGAAAATAACGTGTTCAATATATTTGTCCATTATACAGCAAATTGGCTAAACCACAAAACGCTGCAGAATTGACTCCTGGTCTTACACCGGAATTCTGGGAGCAATCTAAAATGTGTATCACTAATTATTAATTAAATAACCTTTTTCTCCTCTTAAACTAAACCCTCTCCTGATATAACAGAGTTTATGCATAAAATATCCTAAATGAGCAATACATATTACATACAACAAATATTTGTTGGTCTTGCTGCAAACAGCAGGCACCACAGCAAGCCCAAAACAAAATGTCTTCACCAAATGATATTGAGTAGCTATGTAAATGCCATAGTGACATGCACTGGGGTACCCCAGCCACACTGTTTAGTTGAATATGAAAACTGGAGTGTTGAATATGTAAGCAATGCCACTTTAATGGCTGGCATTGCTGCTATCTTGAGAGAGAACAACAATATTATTTTCATAAATATATATATTTGATGACTCGGTGTTGTTTGTCAAAGTCTTAAGAATGTCCAGATACACACGTTTTTGGGCCATTTGATTTTAATCAAAAACGTAGACACCTATCATTCCTTCCTGCGTTGCCTGATCTCCCTGCTCCATCACGTAGGCTATGTTTGTACAGTATGTATGCTACTGCTATTATCAACCAATTTTACACTATGGCCCCAGTTTGAATAAATAGGAATGAATAAGGGGCACTTTTGGGAAATAAAAAGTGGCAAAATAAACGTGAGTTTTGGAACAACTGTGCAGTGGCATCGAATTGCACTAAAATCACAGATTTGTACTGTATATTTTTTTAAATGCAGCAAGTAAATGTAAAATTACATCCCTGTCATAGATGTATAATTACAATCTCATCTTCAGCTTTCAACTAAATTCAATTGGACTGTTTTAATGCTAAACTTGATTATTTTGGATGTCACAGCTCACGTCACTCAAAGTTATGCCCAATGAAATATATTTCCATAATATTAAGTTGGAAGGTTGGAACACATTTAAATATTCTGCACATAAATATAACATTAGCATACAGTTGTTTACATGGCCATAGCTAGAGCTATTTCAATGTATTTTAGACATATTCTCCTGGGACATGAATCAAAATTGACCGTTATGTTCCGGGCCAATGGATACAACATTGGGACCAGAAAGGTAAATTTACCTCTATGTCAAGCCCTGCACATACACACATGTACGCATATTCGAATAATTATTTGAAATCTTCTAACCATTTCGACACCAGTAAGATTCCTACTCACAATTTTCACCAATATTCAGAACAATATTCTTCTTTGATTGTATATTTTCGTTAGCAACATATTTCACTGAAGATTCTCAGGGTTCTGCAGAAGATCTGTTTTCAAATTTGACCAGCATCTAAAGAGTTAAACTATTTAAAATACATAGTTGACTCATGTCTGATGCATACATACATACACACATACATCATGCATACATACATAATTTTATTTAATGTAAAAATCTCCCTGTATTTCTTGGATTACAATGTATATTTCATTGTAGTTTTATGTACACATTGGTGGCATTATGGAAATTACACATGTAATTCCATTTCAGACTGACATGCCATTAGAAAATATAATTGGATGCATAAAAATATATAGTATCATGGAAGAAAACAATGAATTGTACAAGAAGAACGTTATATTTTCTGCTCTTGCTTATTGTCACTTATTTGCTTATTTTCACATTGTAATAACATACTGATCAGAACAAGCATTCAAACATGTTACATTTTCTAATAATCTTAAGGCTATTTATATTCAAACAAAAACATGGAATTTTAATTAATTTTAAAATTAATTAAATTAAATTAGTTTACACGAAGAATACCTGAAGAACTTCTATGACATCTTACAATAATTTGGTTCATTTTCTTGCCCCCAAATGTACTTTCATTTTTGCACTGGAGTTTAAGGTCAACATCAACTGCTGCTGTTGCAGTTCAACATTTGGCTCCCTCTTTTTCTGTTTCTTCAAACCAGAGCAAAGCATTTAGTCGGCAAGACATGGATCTGAGCCTCTATTAGCCGACATTAGCTTGACCCGGAGTCAAAGTAATGCCACTTTTAATGCCACACAAGAGTTGGTGGAATTTTCCTTGGTACAGCAGCTCACAAAGAACATACAACAGACAACAGGGAACAGAATCATCGACACAAATACAGTACATAGATTCACATATAGCAGTCATGAGTAAGTTAAATGAATAAATGGTTAATGACTGGGTGGTAGGGGTGGCAGTCCATGAGTGTTAAAGTGTAGGCACCAGCAAATTTACCTTGCAAAGGTGATGACACATGTCTCTCAAATACCCCCTAACTATATCATAGTAAGTTTGTGATCATATTTATTTGAAAACACATATGCATATTTGAAGTTTAAAAACTGAACTCAAGAATCTGCCAAATCTTCGTAAATCTACCCACAATGCAATTTATGTGACATAATAGATAGAACACGATCTGGAGCTAGCTGCTAGCACTGCTAAATACCCATGCTTCAGGCTCAAACCTAAATGGTTGGATCACTGTTGCGATCTCCATTTGGGCATTGCCACTCTCGTCGATAAAAACATCAGGACGAGGGGAGGACTGCGGACTGTGGCTGCTCTCGCTGTCAGACATTTTTTCCGTCGCACATGTACAGTAGGTAGGCGGATGGAAGATGCCTAATATTTTAGATGTCATGATACCAGCGCAGCTAAGCTGGCTAGCGCCTATATTACAATAACAATGTGTTTATAATTATATACCATAACTGAGCTATGTAGATTTATAAAATTAGCTAGCTAGCTACTTGTGATTAAAACAAAAGAAATGGAAAAGATGTAGACATGGTATGTAGAAAATGTTTAATATAAGGACAGCTGGATCATACAGTGTAACAAATCTAGCCTGCACTAGCTTGCTGCTATCCAGCACTCAGCATAGCTAATGTTAGCTAGGTAGCTAGCTGGTAGTAACATTAGCTAGGTAGCTAGCTGGCTGCTTTCCCTATGAATATCGCAAAACGGTTTAGGGGGGGGGGATCGAAATAAATAGAGGGTTGAATTGGCTACTAAACTGGGGGGGGAAAAACTGCTAAACTATTTGTCACACGCAACGTGACAATCCCTAGACTGGAGCAGAGCAGCTGATGGTAAGAACTGGCAGAGGAGTAGGGTTTGCCGGTCTATGGACCGGATCTTTATTTTTATTTTTCTGTCTCTCCCCCCAGACATGGGAGAGAGACAGTGGGAGAGCAGGTTAAAATAAAACAAACACAAACAAGGTCTTCACCCTACTTGCCACAACGCTTTCGGGCAAAAACAATTAACTAAAATAAGAAACTAAAATAATCAAAACTCAACGAAAGCCCACCTTCTCCGAGGGGGGAATCCCCTTTCAGGAAACACACAACAAACAGACAATCAGCGGCTTTCCACACCGCCTTCATACATCCACATTTAACACACATCAACACTTACGGGACAGGGTAGAACTCTACCCACTGTCCTGACACACATCTCAACAAGACACGACACCTCCTCAGACCAGAGTTCCCCTAGAACCTCCCCAGGCACACACATACCTAGTGACTTTTCAAGTGCTTACCAAACCCATGCATACAGAGACACTCGAACTTTCCAGTCCGAGTTCTCTTTTACCCCAAATACACCGAGACCCTTGCCACTCCTCACAGTGAAAGTTCTCTGGCAACCAGCCCCGAGACACTCTCCACTCTTTCAGTGAGAGTTCTCGGGCCGTTGTCCAGAAACACTCCACTGCCTGAGTGCGAGTTCTCTTCCAATCACACCAAGGGCGAGAGGCGGAGCCTCTTCCAGGGGGCCCTCTCGCTCTTCAATTACACCGAGGGCAAGAGGTGGACCCTCTTTCAGGGCGCCCTCTCGCTCTCTTTCACGATTACACCGAGGGAGAGAGGCGGACCCTCTTCCAGGGCACCCTCTCTCCCCCTTTCCCACATATACAGGAAGCACTCCACTCAGTAACTTTCGACAAACGCACACAGAACTCAACATATATTCCACACAGACTCCACCTCCCAGCAGCTTGGATTACAGATGCCCGACAGAGTCAGATCAAACACCAACACTCCACAATATACGTGCCCGTGCACTCCCACACACGAATGACCACACAAAGACCCACAACTCTCCAAGATACTCACACAAAGGACAAGACAAAGACTAATTCACAAGACACACACATCAATGACAAGACTAACTGATTGCCCACTCGCCCCACCTGCTCTTAAATAGGTTTACTTTCTGCCTGGCTCAGGCGGGACTCGTGAGGCAATCACCCATCTATCAATCACTCACCCAATCACAATCACTCAACACCAAACATTTCACATTCTCACACACAAACCCAATCAGTCAATTGACTTCCACATCAATTAAAAACATGGAAAAACAAAGGCAACCATGCCACTCCCATGTGGCCGAGACCGACGCCCTCCACACTATTTTTTTTTTTTTTTTTTTTAAACCACATCAATAAAATGTCTCATGGATAAAGAAGATTTTCAAAAATATTTTGAAGACATTAAAAGCAAAAGTTCAAATTGTGAAATAGAACAAACAATGGACTGCAGGGTATTCATATGGTCTTCTCTGTGATTAAATCCAGCTTTCTCAGAACATGAATTAACAGAACATGAATTCGCCGAGAAGCACTAGGGCATTCCTAAAGAGCAGGTGGGCGAAGTTCCGTCTAGGAGGAGGCAGATCATTGGGATATTAGCTTGACCCAGAGGATGGGCAGCAGGCTCGTGAGGGGAGAGTGAATCGAAATAAATAAAGGGTTGAATTGGCTACTAAATCGGGAGAAAAACAGGGAAAACTAGAAACAAATGTAAAAAAAAATACATATTTTTTTAAGCGTCAATAAAAGTTGTGAAATAGAACAAACAATGGACTGCATGGTATTCATATTGTCTTCTCTGTGATTAAATCCAGCTTTAGAGTAAACTTGTATTTTTTATTCAGTCTGTCTCTGACTCTCCATCAGCAGTAAGTTCACTCAGGGACAGAACCTTACTATGACAGGAAGGGTACATTCTGAACTCTTTAACACCTTTTATTCTCCAGTTTGGCTGGAGCTCTCCATCTCTTCCTCTGTCAAATCAATGAATCAATTTTTACTACAGCACTCATAACAAAGGAGTTGTGACAGAAATCACCTTCTAACTGCCTGATTGCTCATTCAGTTTTCTTGGCACACTTCCCCTCATGGACAAGCCTAGCTGATTGTCTCGTGATTCTGCATCTACCAACTGCATCTCCTCTGAATAATGGAATATTGTACCCTATCCACTATTCAAATATGCAATTTGTCATATTTTAAAAGTATTACTCTTCGATTTGAAGAAGATTTGTGATCCACATGAAATGTTACTGCAACCATATGCTCAATATGAATACACTAAATTCCTTTAACTTTATCGCTTTTCCCCCTTTTTTCATTTGACATACTTCATTTTCTGAAGCATTATGTAACTGCAATGTCAAAACTGTTTTCAAAATAAGTCAAATTCGTGGTCCTCCAAAACCAGCCTGGTCTCATGCCTTTCACATCACTGTGATCAGATGTCAACCTATCAACACGAATGGCATACGTGGCTTCAGGCAGTTTCAAAGATTTTGTAACTTATGATGTCCACATATGCCCATCCAGACCCCCCACCACCATCACACCCAAAATAATACATCGAACTGTATTTACTTCTGTAAGAGACAGCAGAATTTTTTAATAGCCCAATCGTATTCTTAAGCCATGTTCACTGCAACCTCTACTGTCCATTCAGGAGAGCATAGACAGCGGACAAAACGCGTGATGTCAGCAGCTGCTTCTTTTCACACCACAGTCAACAAGTTAAGCTTGCACAAGCACGAGTCGGAGGAAAACACTTCCTGTGCAGTTTAATGCCGGCAAGTGGGGGTGCTCACAGCCAATTATGCGTCACCCCACAGGGCTGCTGGCCAGTCGGCACTGGCACGGTCTGGATTCGGCCCACACTCATGCACACTCTAGAACAGTGCCTTAAGAGGATGAGCCACCAGCAATTTTGAGGCTGTTGCAATTGGGACTAAAAGATAATATGCGGCTGGGGATTAACGCAGGGTGTTCATGTCCAATACAAGCGAATTGGGTTCAAGTCTCGAAAACATAAATGACACACTGCATGGTTACATTGTGTAACATTTATTTATACATTATTTGTCCACCACCACCAGTATTTGAGCTTTGCTCTTGTAAGGAGTGGTTCGGTGCACTTGAGTAAGAGAGAGACCGTCTCTACAACTCTGCAATTGTGTAATCGTGTTT
Organism: Aldrovandia affinis; assembly: GCA_029706075.1. Classification (NCBI taxonomy): domain Eukaryota; kingdom Metazoa; phylum Chordata; class Actinopteri; order Notacanthiformes; family Halosauridae; genus Aldrovandia; species Aldrovandia affinis. The sequence continues at coordinate 1,843,399 of JAINUG010000074.1, read as the reverse complement.
TTTAAAATAAATATAGGCTATGTATGTATGCGCACTGCTTTCTGTTATGTAAAATGTGCGCATGCAGCGAATAACCGTAATGTGCATATTTTATTAATTTAGATTTGAGGTGTTCCAGCAACCAGCTTAACATTTACATTTGAGCAACACGAGTAAGGAAGTACTTTTAAAAAGGGCAGCTAATGGACTATATAAATGGATTTCTATCTTGAATAGATATCTAAACATGGATATAATGTATGTTTGTACAGCAGACTTGTTAGCCATCTTCTTAAAATGTGATTTTTACTTCAAAGGCATAATTTCATTTAGTTCAAAATAAATAAAAACAATATTAAACTCTGGAGTGAATTTCAGTTGCCACGGCGCTGTTTTGCAGTCCTGTAGAAGCACTGTTCTGCTGTGTGTGCTGTTGACAGGCAGCACAGTCTACGGCACACTGGGGGAGTACCGGGACAAAACATAACAGCACAGCACAATTGCAGTTACAATCCCTCTCTCAAAGGGTGAGCTATGTATGTGTGTATGTTAACAAAATAACATTGAAAAAAGTTCGAATAAAACAGAATTACAGAAAGAGAAATTAAAACGTTAAACCACCACCATCCCTGCCCTGCCACACACCTGCATGCAGACTGTCTGCTCTGAAGAATCAACGTCCTGTTGCTTACTAAAATGCAAATGCATTTGTCTTTATTTTGGTCTTTTAAGCAAGCCATAGTTGTGTTACAATATTTTGCTAAAGAGATTGAGTAAAGACACAATATTTTGGTAACGGTGCGAGTCCTCTCTCAGACTGGGTACCCCTGTGCAGCACATTCGCTTAATTTATTAGGGGTGAGCAGCGTGGACTGTGTGCGGTCTGTTTAACTTCTGCTCTGCCACACCTCGCCGTCGGAAAGTCTTTACAGATGGATTGGACAAAACAAAACGTATCAAGAGACTCAAATCTCAAATAGCCCTGTAGCTGAATTATGCCTAGTCATTCACCTAGCAGAAGATGAAACAGGATTCTCAGAACATGAATTAACAGAACATGAATTTGCCGAGGAGCACTAGGGCATTCCTAAAGAGCAGGTGGGCGAAGTTCCGTCTAGGAGGAGACGGATCATTGGGATATTAGCTTGACCCGGAGGATGGGCAGCAGGCTCGTGAGGGGAGAGTGAATCGAAATAAATAGAGGGTTGAATTGGCTACTAAGTCAGGAGAAAAACAGGGAAAATTAGAAACAAAAAAACATATTTTTTAAGCGTGAAATTGTGAAATAGAACAAACAATGGACTGCATGGTATTCACATTGTCTTCTCTGTGATTAAATCCAGCTTTAGAGTAAACTTGTATTTTTGATTCAGTCTGTCTCTGACTCTCCATCAGCAGTAAGTTCACTCAGGGACAGAACTTTACTATGACAGGAAGGGAACATTCTGAACTCTTAACACCTTTTATTCTCCAGTTTGGCTGGAGCTCTCCATCTCTTCCTCTGTCAAATCAATGAATCAATTTTTACTACAGCACTCATAACAAAGGAGTTCTAACTGCCTGATTAGTTTCTAACTGCCTGCCTGATTCAGTTTTCTTGGCACACTTCTCCTCATGGACAAGCCTAGCTGATTGTCTTGTGATTATGCATCTCCTCTATATAATGGAATATTGTACCCCATCCACTATTCAAATATGCAATTTGTCATATTTTAGAACTTTACTCTTCGATTTGAAGAACATTTGTGATCCACATGAAGTGTTACTGCAACCATTTGCACGTTGAAATGCTCAATGTGAATACACTAAATTCCCTTGACTTTATCGCTTTTCACCACTTTTTCAAATTTCTCATTTGACATACTTCATTTTCTGAAGCATTATGTAGCTGTGATGTCAAAACTGTTTTCAAAATAAGTCAAATTCATGGTCCTCCAAAATAGTTTGCCATCGTTAATGTCGAACCCTGATCACAATTAAAAGAGTCTGATAAGACTCTTAAGATTGGCACAAAGACAAAGGTCTTCTTTCGAGAAGCATCTAAAACATACCCTACACATTCAATAACAGTACAGTTATTCTTAAAAAATGCTCCTTTGTAACTGGTGCTAAGGGGACCACTCTTGGATAAAGAGGAGCGAGGGTTTGTTTCTACTATTGCTTCAGTAACAGCACTAATGACAGAAGGCTCCAGATAACAATTATGATATTTGACTAAGATATTTTCAACCAACTTCTTAATAACCTCACCTGCAATACAACCAATACTACTAAGTTCCTCAAGTATTTCCTGAGTTGCTGCCTTGGATACATGTAAAATGGTTTGCATACGCAGAAAGAGAGATGCCAATTTATGTTTAAGGATGTCCTCCAAAAGGTTTATCAGGCTCACTGAGGAAGGCAAGTCGACTTCAGGTTATTTAGTGCTACTTGAGTTCTAAAGGTACATATGCAGTCTGAAAGATGCATGGCAAAGGACAAAACCTCCCTTGATGCCCATGCTTTAATTTATAATGGCTAACTATATTCCCCTTATTGGTGGTGTAAAATATGCATAACAGCACCACCATTCATTCCAATCATCACCAGCGAAAAAAACTAAACAAATAAATACATCATTGATGGGATGGCATACATGGTAGAAACTATAACCCTTTTAACAAATTATATCTTAGGAAAATATTTCATATTAACTCCCAGTTATATACTCATATCAAAGTAAGAGTAAAATAAAATAAGTCACATTAAGCAATATTGCTATATCCCATGAGCGCTGTAAGTTCCTTCTACCTCAGGTGTAGGTTCGTTTTTTTTAACATTTTCAAGTTGTGTGTATAGTGGTGGACATCTCAAACTCTCGATTAATATTTAATTATCAAATATGTTACCCAAATGATAACATGATGGATGAAAACAGATTTGGCCACATGTTCAAACATGCCTCATAAGTTAGGGTACTTCTCCATTGCACGATAAAAAAAAAGAAACAGAACTTTTGGTACTTGTTTGGCACTAGAAAACGGGAACTTTGGGTTTTCCATTCGCCAAGGGTCCAGTTCGGCATAGTTCTGTTGAATCTGTTTATCGCTGATTGCTGGCTTTGCGTCACTCAAGTGACTGATTGTGAGGGGGAAGATGCCTTGTTGTTAGCATTTGTTAAAGGACGAATATCAGCATAATAGAGGAAACAACGGGAACCTTAAACAAGTGCAGTTCTCATGAAAAATAAAGTGAAGCCTAATGTCGTTAAAAACAGTTTTTATGTTCCAGTTAAACTATGTCATATGAGGGGAGTTCTGGCAAGTAGACTTCTGGTCTGGCAAGAGAGGAAAAAACATTAAAAACGCTTGCCATCAAGTGTTTTTTTCATATGGCAGCTTAATGAAGCGAATAGTCGTTCCTTTGCGTTGCTGATGTTTGCTCTGAATTAGCGCAAATTGTAACTGTTTCAGGGTATCTGCAGGTTTAGCCAAGTCAGATTTAAGGCTTTTTAATACTTTTTTAATGCCACTCAGAATGAAATTTAATACCAATTTCACGATAACAAAATGGCAAAAATCACGCAACGACACCAATTAGTTTAGGTTTAGGGACAAATTTGTCCAAAGATGTTTATTAAAACATAAAGGGGTAACTGGATTGGATGAAACAAAGGGGTGACACAAACATAAATAACAATAGAATAGATAATAAATAATATTTATTTAATAATAATTTATATATATATAAATTAAAACATCCAAATACATTCAGTGTCATCCAGGGCAGGAATTTCACCAGTGTCTGGCCTGCTGCCCCTGCAAAAAAATTAAGCGTAATGTGACCTCACTGGTCTTGGTGCCCCCACTGGCTGTGGTCTCTTCCCTGCTTCTATTCTTTATTGTAAAAATGAAACAGCAGCCTATTGCGATTCAGATTTAATTTTGCCTTATGGACCACTGCATAGGGACCACTGATGGGCCTAGCATTGAAACTGCCATATGTGTAGTCACTTGGGGGGCATGTATCTCAGTTCTGTGGCCCTCTTCTCCAATTCTCTCAGATTGCTCCTGCTGCAATAGTTCCAGAAACTTAAAAGTTCACATTTGGGCCGTCCATTGAGACTGACAGGAGCTTTCGCATGTCCATCTGCTCTGCACATTCCTGAAGATTAAATGAGAATAATATATGAAGCATATAACATCTTAATAATACACTGATCATATTTATAGCACTTTATGTACTGTCTTTTTACAAGCTTATAGTGCTCCAATATTTTAGCTAACGTTAGATCATTTCTCACTACTTACTTTGAAATGGTGCAGTAGATCTCGAGCTGTTCCATGCCCCATGAACTGCGAACCCAGGTATCTGGACCGAACTTGATCTTTGTCCCAGTAGCTCACATGAAGGTCCAGTTGTTTTGTTTTCGTGGTTTGGTTGAGGCTCTCATCGAACATCAACACAAACGTGTCCTTGTTTACATCCGCGATTAGATTATTTCGGAGATAAACGGCCAATCCAAACCTTGCTATGTAGGCCGTTTTCTTTGCCGCATGTGAATGTTTTAGCGATTTCCGAGTCAGGGAACATAGCACGGAATAACTCTCCTACCCCGTAGTTGCCATTGTAGGACTGGTGCTTTGTGACAGTGTTCAGAACCCACCGTACCTCAGCTTCAAGCGTCGGCGTGGAGCCGAATGTTGTCCGGACTTCTGTTCGTGCAGATGTTGTTGGTGTTGCAGATAGTCCTATCTGAGATGGCGCAGCTGAAGTGGAGGCAGGGCCGAACAGAAGTGCGAAAATACTAGTCGTTTGCAGGCGGGTTTTATCAACCGATTTATGCTTGGCGCTCTGCATGTGCGATTCGACTGCTTTCACCCCCATCGTCCCGAGTTTAAAATCTATTTTGCAGAGTTTGCAGCGGGCCTCATGATCGTCTTTGACTGGGACCAACCATGGCGCAAACACTGGGTTATCGAGCCAGTTCTCATCAAATTTGCACTTTCCCATAACGAGTGCAAATGCTTAAGTTAAGTTAGCTAACTTAGCTTGTTGAACTTTAATATTGTGCTCGAGAGAGTCGACTCCGTTGCTGAAATAGTTCCCCGCAAACATAAGGACCTCTGTTGGTTCCGCTCATTCGGTCTGCGTGACGCTACAAAAAACGGTAAATAAAAATCTCCGACTTTATCTCCGTTACCCGTTTTCCCCCAGATTTCACAATGAAACATAAAATGACAAATCCACATTTTTATCTTTCCTGTCTATGGCATTTTTAAGACCTCTGAAAGATGGATTTAAGACATTTTAAGACCAATTAAGGCCTTTATTGTTGATAAACAAATGTAATACTTTTTAATATTTTTCAAGGATCCGCGGACACCCTGTGTTTTCCCTGAAGTCGGTGAAAACAAAAAAGGTAACTGGAACCGGAACTAGCGCTAGTTCTTGTTAGGTCTAGTTCTTGTTTTTATCCACAGACACAATTTATCCATGGACACTGTATTTGTATTAACATCCGCTGTAGTGTTAGCAAATTTATCAGCATTGTATTTTTACTTTGTAAAGTACTATGTGAAATACGACTGGGGGGGGGGGAACTATCTCGCAGCAAGCTTAACCTAGCTAGCTAGCCTTTGGGGTTCATCATTGACACAGCAGTTAATTTTTTGCCATTTCGGACAACAAGGGTAAAAAAATACATAGGCTATAACGCTACAGTACAGTTACCGACTCCGGCTTCACTGCCTGAAGCTAAGCTAATAGTGACTGACACTTTTGGCTAAGTTAGCTAATGTTAGCTAACAATACAAGGTGTTGAAAATAACGAACACGCACTCAATAGTTTAGTTAAAATATATCAACAACATTACGTGATTCAGTTGAAAGAAAAGAAAAATACTCACTTTTCTTTTGGGTGTGCTTCTCAAATTTCGCTTGTACTGCTGTCAAGCTTCCAGGATGTTCACGAAAAACGTGCTGTGGCAGTGTTTTGTGCGGACGCGCAGTTGCAAAAGGCCAGAGTAAGCTCAAGGTGATTTGTAATTGTCTCGCGAGAAGAAAAACATAAATTAAATCAATTTTCTTAGTTGGTGAGACTTGTTGATCACTGTTGTGATTTTCACGTTATTAATTGTAATACGTTAGCTACCATATGCCCCAGGGGCCCTTGCGGCCGGTTAACCCGTATAACTAGTTATAATCGCACATGTTCAAATGTGATAATCAAGACATTTTTTAAAGTGTGTATGCGTTGAGAATGACCCTTGTGTGATTCTGCTGTATTAGGTACTACCAAGCCGAACAGGGACCTAAGGGTGGAGCTAGCAATACCGCAGACCATTGATTAGTCAAGCGCAATAGTCACAGAATCGTCAAGCTAAAACTCAGACCGACTCAGACGCAACCGCCATGGGGTTTTTTTTGTCTTCACTTCGATTATTGGTATTATTGGTTCAACTGCTTCTGTTGAACTTCTTAATCACATTACTGAATGATCACAGCTGTCCTACTGTTTCTTTCACCGTTGTGCCTTTGAGAGGGTTTTTTTTGTAAGGCATTGCATTTTCAAACGCATCCGAGTTTGATGCTTGCTTGGGCTGGGACTGAGTCTGGGATGTGATTTTGGTAAATGAGTTCTGGGGAGCTAGTCTGCAAGTAAAATATGTCCAGTGTTGAGCATTGCTATAGGCTTATATCGCAAACTTTGGCGGTATGATATTGCAAATGCTCATATCAGAATAATGATCGGAATATGATAGATCGTTCACTACTCGTAGCTCGTGCTGGACATATTTTTCCAGCGACAAGCTACATAAAAGCACAGATGTAAACACAAAGACAAATATAGCTAATGTTTTCATTTATATACGATTGAAAAAATGTAGGCTACAGACGTAAGAAATATGAGGTATTAGATGTGATCTTGGTAAATTGCAATTCATTGGAGGACCAAATAATAATATATAATAATAATAATTAATTAATTATTATTGAATAATAAATATGAAAGATTATATAGCCTAGTGTGAAGTCACTGCATGGTACCTCCTGCACTCGCTGCCCCCGACATGACTTCCAAACGCCTAAGTAGAGGTAAGAAAATTGTAGCTAATGTTATGGGGAAGGCAGTGTTCTGCTTTTGTGAATTTTAATTGGACTGTTTACAATGTCAATGCTAATGTCACCACAGCGGTCGCATTCATTTTTGCCACTTCAGATAACTCCTCTTATCTTCACGGTTCTGTTGCGCGGTGGAAAAACGGCACAGGGACTCGACCCGGGAAGGGGATAGTTACAGGTACGGATGGTACAGTGCCATGCTGTACCGTGCTGTCGGTGGAAAAACACCATTAGATGCTACAAACAAGCATTTCTGTGGCTAGGCTAGCTGTCCACCGTTACAATATTTAACAAACGGTTATATCGAACAGCAGCGAGCCACTGCTTCTCTTCACTTTGCAATCCATTAGCTTTATTAGCAAGCTAAGCATATTGTCTATCAGCTGAAACAAATTGGCAACACCATTCTGTTGGATAAAAACAGTGTATTACACGGTCTGACAACTCCAAGCCCCAAGTCCCACTGTCCCCTCATGGCTCAGGGGCATGATCCCAGTTTAGAGCAGGGCTCAAGTGGTATAAACCACTTCAGTTCCTCCCAGCTCCAAAACATTCTGATAGTGGTCACAAGCTATGTTGAACTGGCCACAGGAATACTAGGAATTTATGAATACAAGGACAGGGTTCAGCAGACAAATCCCACCAGTATCTATGTCCAGTTAAATATGAGCTGGATGAGAATGGAGGGTGATATAATATTGAAAATGTTCTATAATGTACTGTTGTGGCTTTTATTTATGGATGGTCAAAATAAGCTGGTACCTTGAACACATTATTTTAAACCCTGGAATGCACATTCACTTCAAAAATATTCATTTGGAGAGTTTATTATAAAATATGTGTTTTGATTCATGTAAAAAGGCGCTGGAAGTAATGACCTCAGCCTGCACATTTCTGAAGTGGGTTTTCAGGCCTTCTTTCCAAATCCTGATCCAGGCTAAATAATGACAGGCCACCATTAAACACTGATCCAGTTCTAAATAATGCCCAGCCCCCATAGGATAGCAAATAATTGAATATTTTGCATTTCAAGCAGAGAAGCAAAACACACAGGGGACTATAGGTATCAGATGTCATTTACATAGGCTACTTATTTAAAAGAGAGAACAGGTTTTACTTCAAAATAATACCGTAATAACATATATTTTGTGTGGGCAACAACCTTCTCCAGCAAGACTTAAGCTCATACCACTTAATTCAGTGAGCAGCACGTTTTTTTAAATCTATATTAAAAAGGAAAATAACACCTAAATGCAGTGTGTCAGTAGAAAATGTGACAATCCAAAGTATTTTGATACATTTGCTCGTACCTGTTAATTTTGGGGTTGTATGGAATAAGGAAAGCTGGACACCATGTCGCGTAGGTTGCGCAGAAGTATAAATTGCAGAGTGTTTGTGACATGTTGCATAGCGCAAACCGTGAAAATGTCGCGCAAGTTACCGTTTTACGTTTACGCGGTTTATGTTTTTAAGGTCCCATTTTTCTAAACATTTACTCGACTTTCTGGAAATAAACGGTGGTTAAATTGCTTTTTGCGCTGCTATAGGGCAAGGTCAAACCAGAAAATGTGATCATTATTATACCTCATGTATTGGGTCAACAGATGTTGAACAGACACGCCCATCTGAGCACACGCTTTCCTTCTGTAGGTTTGGAAGAATTGTACTTTTATCGAGGATATAGCACGTAGCCTACATTCTGTTCGACCAAATAAATACATAAATAAAATATATGTGACAAAAAAGAACTTACGTGAATTAGGGCTGTCACTTTAACAAAACATCATTTCGCTTCACTTTAATTAGCTCCGGTCCAAATACGGGTTCTGCCTACGTTTAAACTGAAGCTTCGTTTTTGCGTTGTTTAAAGCGATACCCGCGTGCTTTGACAAAGCAGATACTCATTTATTTGCGCAAAATGCAAAATATGAAGACAAACATAGCATCGTCATAAACAAAACATTGTAGCAGAGAATAGGGTAGGCTACTGCTAAAATGTTTATTTGGTTCTTGGACAATCAGTTTTATTATCAAAATAAAATTTAATAAAAAATAATTTACAAATCTTTACAAATGTATATCGAATCTTCCCATTCATCTTTGAAACTGGTGTTGAAATTCGAAATTAGATTCCATATTCTAATATGTGACAGCCTAAATGTGAAGTCTTATTTATTAATCTTTGTGCTTAACCACCACCATATGTCGATCCACTGGCCGTATACTATAGCCTACATATTAAATAATCTCTTTTGCTACCTTTATATTGTTACGAGAATATCAAACAGTTAAAAGCAATAGTAAAAACACGAAAAGCCATAGGTTTCACTCATCTTTGTAGTGGCAGGTAGACAGGAACTTCTGGGGGAAACCGCTTGAAACTCCATAGAATTACTTCACATAAATGTTAAAGCATGCAATGAGAAGTAATTGCAACCCACTTCTTGATTTATTTTGCAGATACCCCTTCATACCGCCTGCCAGAAGGATAATTCTGGCGTGTCTGTCTTGCAATAAAATATTCGTGTATTTTACCTGCAGGAGAGTAGCAATTCTGAGAAGCACCCGAGTCAACCGTCTCAAGGATACACTTCCACAGAGTTTGCTGTGACTTTAAATCGTTAAATATCGTTGATATTCTCGGACATCAAAACGAAGTAAAATAGTGGATTAATGGTGTGGACATGTTTGCACATCAAAGGTTCATATAACTCGAGCATGGTTCCCTTAATGATGTCGAGTCGTCCAGGCCCAGTGAACAAAAGCAGCCCCAGATCATGACACTCCCGCCACCATGCTTGACCATAGGGATAAGGTTGTTTTGGTGGTGGACAGTGTTGGGTTTTTGCCAGGCATGGCATTTTTGATTGTGACCAAAAAGGTCGATTGGTGATATTTTAGAAAGACGTCCACTCCTAGGAAGAGTCGCTGTCGTGTTAAATGCTCTCCATTTGTATATTACTTGTCTCACAGTTGACTGATGGAGCCCAAGTCTTTTTGATATGATTTTATATCCTTCTCCAGACTGATGCGCACTCACTACTCTCTTCCTGAGGTCCTCTGAGGTTTCCTTAGATCCCAGCATGGTGTGTTTTGCATTCACTTGAATGGGTAACACTAAACTGACCAGGTTTCTTACCTGTATTTATGAGTGCCACCCAAACTCTTTCCTAAAGATCTGACCTTTGATTGGTTAACTTGGTACCCAATTATATACCCACCTGATTCTACTTACCTACTTGATTTAACTGAGGCAACAGGAGGTTCACTTATTTTTGCACGTTCACTAATTATTTTTTTCCATATTTTGCACAAGCTCCTCTAAAAACGTATGAAATTGGTAAATGTAGACCCTTTATCTCAGTTAAGAAAACACTGGTTCTGATTAAGGATTTTGTGGTAAAAACTCTAGATTTCTATGATTGCACAAGGGGCTCACAAACTTTCAAGCATCACTGTATATTTTATGCTCATACATATGGGAAAACAATACTTTTATTGAAATACAATTATTTTTATTTTGTAATTCTTTAGACTATTTTAAATAAAACCAAAGTTAAATGAGCAGAAATGTATTGCATATTTAAGTTAACCTCAGTCTGAAGGAACTGTATTGTGGCCTTCCATCACTTTGTTTCACTAGCGTATAAAAATGAGGTAACACACATGTAAAATCCCGTTATCATCCATCGCCATGCAGAAAGCCAAATAACTGTCAAATCAAGAGACAGATGGTTGTTGACCTACACAAGTCAGGTAATGGGTACCAAAACACACATAAATGGTTGAACATACCACTAACCACTTCAATAATTAAAGTTTCAAACATCTAGAACAATTGCAAACTTGACAGGAAGAGGATGCAAGGGTATGTTGTCCCTACACACAGTGAGGAAGATGGCGAGGGAGGCAAGGAACTCAAGAACCACAGTTAAAGAACTGCAGACTTTAGTTGCGTCTTGGGGTTACAAAGTCTCAAAATCAACCAGAAGATGCCACCTCCATACCAGAAGGTTCTGTGGGAGGTTTGCATGAAGAAAGCCCTTACTGAGAGCAACCAACAAATTCAACCGTCTGGAGTTTGCCAAACATTAATTGGAACTATGACTGGAACCTTATGCTATGCTCAGATGAGACCAAAATGCAACTTTTTGGCCATTTAACCATCCGCATATTTGGTGTCTAAACAGGGATGTATACAAAGAAATGCACCCCATACCTACCGTCAAATATGGTGGTGGATCATTGATGCTTTGGTTTTTTGTTTGTTAGATTTTTGTTTAGCTGCCAGTGGTCCAGGGGTTATTGTTAAGATCTTGGGCATAATTAATTCCACCAAGTACCAGGACATTTTAGCTACAAACCTGTTGCCCCTACCAGGGAGCTGAGACTTGGCCATAGGTGGGCCCTCCAACAAGACAATCACCTCAAACATACCTCAAAATCAACACAGAAGTGATTCTGTGAAAACAAAATCAATGTTGTGCAATGGTCATCTCAGTCCATGGACTTGAACCCTTTATGGCAGACCATAAGCGAAAACCAAGGGTTATCAAGGATTGTGCAAGGTTGAAGGTTGTGCATGGAGGAATGGTCCAAGATCACTCCAAATGTGTTCTCCAACCTTATTAAACATGACAAAAATAGGCTCAGTGCCATGATCCTTGCCAGGGGAGCCTGCACCAAGTGCTAAAAACAGTAGTCCCAATAACTGTGAAATCTTTTATTTTTATTTTTTAGAAATGTATTTGAAGAGTTTTTTTTTTGTGGCAATTTCATTGAATCATTAACCCCTTAATCACCATCCCCTATTTTTGAATTTGCACCTATTTAGACATTTCCAAACATAAGGAGACCTAAGGGGTAGGGAAGTATCAAGAATTCACTATCTATATGTCTTGTCTTACCCCAAAAATGATCTGTATCTGGATAATTATTTGAAAAACATTAGTGGGCTGGGTTTGACCCCTAAACAGTCACCCCCTATTTTAGAATTCCTGCCAATTTAGACATACCCAAATAGAACAGTTCATAGCTCATTTTTTTTGACAGCTGTCATCGTTAGTAAAATAAATGAAGTATCAAAACATTGCACCAAGATAAAAAAGAATACATATTTTTACATAAACAATATAACAAATATTTTTAGCCAAGACTAAATTGGAGCAGTCCCTCTTTGCTGCAAAGCACAAGGGCACGTCACAGGATTCGCGCTTGATGGGCGTCAGACTGGTGACAGAGCCGGCATTTCCGCCGACCAGCTGACTGGTAGCTACTCATCAGCCGTAAATTGGATCCTGGCCGTCGATAAACATCTTTTCATTAGCCGAGTCGACGCCGCCAACCTCTCTCTCGCTCACGGACAGGTCGATCTTCATTGCCATCACATCGGATCTCATCCAAAGACTCACGTTCAGTGAACCGGGTCTTCTTGTGGCTTTTGTCATTGTAAAATCAAACAATAAAGGCAGATAAATCAAGAAAAGTATAACGTTTTCAAAACTCTGAAGTGAGTGCACTCTTTTCAACCGTGCGCACATCTTCAATAGCAGCACAATGCGCACAAAGCTAATACATGACAGTAAACGCAAACCAAAGGAAACCTTATATTGTTGTAAAGGGTATCCCATTGGCTAGAACCCTAGACCAATTTCAGCAAATATGGAGGGAAACAGCATCGATTATACCACTGCATCATAATACTGGTGGCGCTGGTTGGACATTCAGGGGGGCTGTTTAGCCAATACCTATCAGAGAATGATGGGAGTGGGCTTATTTTGTAGCAAAGATTTACCATCATGAGGATACCAGACATTCCTATGTGAAACACTCACATATCTCGTAGGCCCAGGAGAATGACATCTTTGCTGTTGTTGGCGATCTGAAGCGCAAAACATTGGAACTCTCTCGATTTGGCTTGCTCTTGTGACAAAACAGGGTCACTACTTTTGTTCGTTAGACCCTTACGGTGATCAGGATTGCCCACATTATCAACAATCTGTCGTATTTTGAAACTTCTAGACTTGAAGGAGCAGCTATTTTCCTGTAGTGCTCTGCTTTGAATTGGGAAGGGATTTTTTCATGCCATGCTGGTTGACGTGAATTGGCTTCCACTGCTGAAAAGATGCGATTCCACTCGATCCGTGCATATAAAACATGTTCATATTTTCGGTACATTTAACCGTGAAATATTTTCCACAATATCTCATTGATGGTTTGTACTCAGTGATCGGTTTTCTAGTCTTTTCTTGCTCATTTTCATCAAGGGTGCCAATACGTCTGGCTATATTGGTCAACCAAACGCATGTTTTATCATATTCCCTGAACATGTAGTCAGGTGTTTGCATACCACTACTAATCAAGAAAAACGATATTGGGAGCCTTTTAGAATGACCTTGATATTGGTTCAATCAGCGAATCATTTGAATTCCAAAAAAAGAAGAAATATAACCTTGCTATAGCTATAGGTTATTTTACTTTGGTTGTGCCAGTCATTGGAGCAGTCCCTCTTTGCTGCAAAGCACAAGAGCACGTCACAGGATTTGCACTTGATGGGCGTCTACTGGTGACAGAGCCGGCACTTCCGCCGACCAGCTGACCGGTAGCTACTCATCAGCCGTAAATTGGATCCTGGCCGTCGATAAACATCTTTTCATTAGCCGAGTCGACGCCGCTGACCTCTCTCTCGCTCACGGACAGGTCGATCTTCATTGCCATCACATCGGATCTCATCCAAAGACTCGCGTTCAGTGAACCGGGTCTTCTTGTACCTTTTGTCATTGTAAAACCAAACAATAAAGGCAGATAAATCAAGAAAAGTATAAAGAACGCATGTTGTTTTATATTCCCTGAACACGTCGTCAGGTGTTTGCATACCACCACTCTTCAAGAAAAAAGATACGGGGGGTCTTTTAGAATTACCTTGAAATTGGTTCATTCAGCGAATAATTTGAATTCCTAAAAAAGAAGGAAATATAACCTCGTCTCGAGCTGGTACCTCCAGAAGTAACGGGGCAGAAAAGAAAAGTGAAAACTGCCAGGGCATTCTAGTAAACCTGCAATGAGTGCGTCTCCAAACAGCTAGACAGCATATGGTCATCCAGCTTGCAGTATGCATTTTATTGATGTCATTTTAAGAGGCAACATTTCAATAACAAATCCACCCACGGTTCATAAAAGTGTCCAGCCTGCCCTCCCACACAGCTCGGCAAGGCAGGTTTTTTCAGTTGGCCTTGGCACGCAGCTGTGCCCTCTTGCCCGTAACGGCCTGGAAGCCGGTCTTGATGCTGGCCACTGAGCAGCGGGAGTGGCAGGTCTCGCACTGCAGGAAGTATAGCCGTGTGTCCTTCTGCAGGATGGTGTCAGGGGAGCGGCAGGTGTGGCACGTCACGTACTCCTCTGCAAAAACACACGTGACGGTGAGAGCAAGACAAGGGCGGCGGTTACAGGTTATACATATTCATTTGCACGTACTGCCTGAGCTTAGAACAAATAGCGAGTTCTTTGGCTCCGTCCGAGTTTTGCTTTGTTATGCAACCTAGCTACATGTGGCAGCTCTCCTTTTTAGGTTTCCCAGAAAGGTTGCCTCAAATTCCTTGCAAAGTGTGAGAAATCCTAGTTTGCATGACAAGCTTTCATTGGCTCCGGGCCAAATATGAGTTCTGTATAACTACGTTTTAACTGTAGCCTCATTTTCACATAGTTGAAAGTGATGCATTGCTCCCGGTTCGAGCACTGCTCATCCAATACCCCATTGACATCAAGAGTACTTGGCAAAGCTCACTGTATTACAAAAAATGCAAATTGAAAAAGGCTTGGGAGTTGGTACTAAAATAAAGTTTATCAGGATCTAAGCATTGTGCTGTAGCAGTAAACAGAAGGCCAAAAGGATGCTGGTATATTTTGCAAAAAGTAATTATATACTTATGCAATGCCTTTGTCACACCTCATTGTGTATTGCATGTGTGCAGTTATGACCACCGCACTATAAACTATATCCAGTTTACAGATCCGTGCTGCTCAGCAGGGCTATGTGTAAGCCTAACATTTTCTTAAAGGCCTATGGTGGTATCTGTTTATTTTCTAAAGAGAATGCACAAATGAAATGGGTGGTTTACGCATAGTGGTTAGAGAATGAATACCACATGTACAAAATATGCAAAGATCATTTTTTTTAAATCAACGTTTCCAACTCATTTAAAGCACAGCAAGACCTACAGTGGGTATAAAAAGTATCCACTGTAGATGTGCTTTTTTTATATAATTCTTTTTTTTAAACAGACGCCTTGTCTGTTTTATATTTGTAATTAACAAAAAGCCTTTGTCGTTTTTTATTTATTTGAGTATTTCGTGCTGATCAGTGGCAATACATCCATGTTGATTCCATGAAGAAAAGAAAATGTGAAAAATGCCAAAGGAGGTGAATACTTTTTATACCCACTGTATGACATGCCAATTCTAAAACTGCATTTTAAAAGGCATGCCTAGAAGACAACTGTGGAATATATATTTTTTTATGATATTCTCATGAATATAATAACAAATAAATAACAAAGATGGAATTCAAATCATGGTACACGAACAATCGTTCCTTTCCAAGACAAAGGAGAGCGCACAGTTAGTGTGTAAAAGGTGATGAAACGCTCCACTTACTGATGTATCTTCGTAAGACATTCTCTATCTGTTTCTGTTGGAATCTTCCTTTAATCACAAGCTGGTTATTCCCGTCTATGGAGCCACTGTCCGAAAAAAAGGAATTGAATTAATGGTACAGAATGTGCACACTGTGAATCATCAGGATGGCTACCACTGATTTGTACTTCTTGTCAACAGATAAACTGGAAATCAATGTTTACAAAATGGCGATGCCCCTGTGAACAAAATAAAAATGCAGCCGGGTCAGAATACCCTGCAGCCTCGATATTTTTGAACCACCAAATGTGTGCACTTTGGGTTATGACACCAACAGAAAGAACAAGAACAATCAAATCAACGGCTGAAAATCCAGCCACCTCCTGTGACTAAATGACCTTACCTTGTACCAAGCTCAGCCAACAAAAAGGCCAAAAGATGCTTTGGCTGCCGATGCAAGCTGAAAACACAAAGATTTAGAACAGCATAAGCGATTAAGGCCAGCATTAGAATCAAGGGACAAATAAGGATCGGGTGTCGTAGAGGGAGGTAGGAAGCGCTCACAGCTTGCAGATGTCTGTGAAGTTGACGAACGAGGTCTTCTTGGTGCCTACTCTGACCACCTGGGGCGGCTTCATGACAAATTTCCTCTTCTCTCCGGCCACCATGTCAGGGTTCTTCTCCCGCATGATATTGAAGGCGCGGTTCAGCAGCTGTAGGGCAGTGCCAAGTGTCACACATCCACCTGTAATGGTTTTACGACGTTTCTACACATTTGAAACTGCAAGGACATTCTTACCAATCACCCACCCACCATTCCATCAAAATGTTACATTTTAATCTAAGCATGCAGAAGCCAAATGGCATGATATAATAATTGTATCATTGTACACTCATTAGACAAGAGTACTACATCCAACAAATTAAAACGAATGAGATGTAAAATGCGTGATAGGGCAATGGATTTCCCTAAAAGGCCCCTGGAACGAGGTGAAGATACCTCGTCGTACGTGTAGTCTCTCTCTGTCCCAGCCCACGCTGGCCCTGACTGTGTGCTGAATGTGATTCCATCATTGTTTTTCCCATCTTCATCCTCCAGGGCTGCAGGGGCACATGAGATCACATTCTGTTTGGTCTTTCTACGACCCGGATTCAATCAACATTCGTCCCTAACTTTTTTTAATTTTATACACAGTTCGCAAAGTTCAGCAATCACCACAACGAACTCACCAAACTGTTTTGGGGGGAGACAACAAAAACAAACAAAAATATGTGTTTGCAAGTCTGTTACTTGAGGCATTCCAATGGCAGTGCACAGAATCACATTTGGGAGGTTAATACAATAATTGTGCTTTAATGAATACACATTTGCTTCCCTTGATTAAACATGCTCCTTAGCCTCATTTACAATATCATTCAGCAGCCACAATTTAGAAAGTCGGGTATTTGAGTCAGTAGTTATCGCCCATGCCCTATTCAGATCTCGACAATGCTTCAGCATGTACAATGTCAGTGTACAGGTGAGCACTCATACCATCATCCTTGTCTTACATTGTTTCAGTGTACAGGTGAGCACTCACCCTCATCTTTGTCTTGAATTTCTCCTTCCTCCTGAAAATCAACTTTTTTGGGTTTCTTCTTCTTGGCTGGCAACATTAGGTCATCCTCTTCTATAGCTATAGCTATAGGCTCAGACGGCTCCAAATCAATCTTCAGCTCCTACGGGCAGCAATACCAAGCAGTGACCTTACACATAACATATTATTACTCGATCAGTGGCTTTTAAAGGATCCCCATATACAGCTGTCTGGATCTATAAGGTAATTCAGTGTTATATGCATATTGGAGTACATCTCTTTAAGGGATGTGCAACCTCAAACAATAGCAATTGCATTCTCTTTGGCTGACTGCCTGAATGTATTGTGTGTGTGTGTGTGTGTGTGTGTGTGTGTGTGTGTGTGTGTGTGTGTGTTGGGGGGATTAAACATACAATAGGTAACTCACAAAAAAAAAGCTGATTGCAAATATTCTGCTTCTCATGGCTAAGCTGGTGGAAGGAGAAATGGGAAAAGCTGCCCTGCCATTTTAGCACAATTACAACTATAAACCTGCACCGTTGTTCCCTGCACATCACAAATATGATATGATGAACATTCACCTAAGCCGTTTCAGACTACATTTTATGTTCGTTTTTGAGGTCAGATGGCACAAAAACACTAAAAGGGCCCAACTATTGGTGCTTATGGTTGTACGGGTTATACCATCAGACCTGCCAACCTTGGGAATTTTTTTTGAGTACAACCAGCGGTGTAGGTTTCGTTTGAACATTGGGGGCGACCAGTGGCGTAGCGTGGGTTGCCAGCACCCGGTGCGAGGCATGTAACGGCGCCCCATGTTCTGTCGACGGGGGGTGCTACGCGAAAAATAGCTGAGACCAGATCATTTATTTCGCGGGACGGGGGCTACGCGAAAAATAGCTGCACGGGGGTGCGCGAAAGAATTTTTTTTTTTAACGTTTTCTTAAATTTTGCGCCCCTCGGAATTTTTTCTTTTTTTGCGTAGTTTCAGCGGACATTTGCGTACATGCGTATTTTGACCAAGAATTGCGTGCTTTGTACGCAAAATGCGTACAGGTTGGTAGGTCTGTACCATTTAAATGGCTTTATTTTTTTATTGCGACTATTTAGGATAAGCGCCTTGCTCGAGGGCACTACAGCAGCTCTGCATTCTGGAATATTAACTGCTTAATTAACTCAGGAACAACACCTGTGTGGAAGTTCTGATGCAGTTATATGGACAGCCTTATAGCACAATGCATCATGGAAGCATTCAGCAATAATACAGGAAGAATCACAGCAAAAAAAGGAAACGCTCCTTTTGAGCGAAGTACAAATAGCATGGAAAATTGGAGGGATTCATGCTCATTCCAAACCTGTAGCTTATATACCTGGCATCCTAATATAGGCCTTTATGTGTGGAGCTCCAAAACTGTTTGGTCAAACACTAAATAGCCAGCTTCCTGAATATGAACAGCATATGCACAATAATGATCTTAAATTAGAACTGACCTTCATTCCTTCCTCCATTTCATTGTCAAAGTTTTTCTTCGGTTTCTTTTTCTTTTTCTTCTGGTTGAAAAAGTTCAAGTCATCCAGATCATCTGAGGGTTCTACATAATCAAAAGTGATTAAACAACTTAATTATACAATTTCAAAAAGAAACAAGACAACTGCATTACATTGCATTTAATTACATTCAAGTCATAGAAATCATCCCTCTTACACAGGTTTTTCAACATTTAAATATGGTAAGACTGCATATATTGCTGTATAATTGAGGAAGTTTGTCCTTACCTTTCACTCACAATTAAAGCTTTTTATCTTCACAAACAGGTTGGCATTTTCAGCAATGACCAAATACTACAAACTATGTTTGTGAAGAGAGAAAAAAATGAACACTCGGATTTTGATGGAATCAAGGTCAATGTTAATAGTTTCTCAGCTCCCGTCTCTCTCACACAGAGCTGATCACAACATAATCTTTTCTGTTATTAAAGTAAAACAAGTATACCTACTAACACAGCAATGATCAATGCCGCAAAGTCCCATTTCATACCAAGTAATTTCCAGAAGTTTCCAGTATGAAATGTTAAACTAATTTCTGTGCTGCAGTACAAAGTACGTCCAACACAGAACTTAGGTCAAACGACCTAATTTTAGCATGTGTTCACATATTTCACATTCACATATTTGTAGATGATCTTTCATCTACACACTTCCCACGTATGCCCGGATTTTGTCATTCTGTATACTGTAAATGTCTAATAACTTAACAACAAAGTTGGTTCAAAGCCATGTGATCAAACCATGTTGCTGTGTTCAGGGGAAACATTTATCTTGTGAAGTAATAAAATAAAAAACAATCGTTACTGTCAACCAAGGAGGAATCTAAAAGCATTTTAATATCACTAAAGACCATTTAATTCATATGCGTCTAAAGAGTTTTGTCAGCGTATCTTTAATGGCGTGGCTGGCACAAAATACTGAAAGACGTAGCAAGTGCAAAGAACATCGTAAAGGAATCATATATGATTCAACAGATTAACTGTTTCTGCAGATACAAACTACCGAGCAGCAATAAAGTTATCTTATCATTAATGTGCATCATTCATCTGAAGGCCATTGTTAAGTTGTCCATCTGCAACACCTGTTATCAAACTATAGCGTGAATAGTGAATTGAATAGTGAATTTCTGTGTATCCGCATTTTAATGTGTCAGAGTGCACAGGGCCCCTTCCTCAATTCCCTTGTCAGGGAGAAACAGGGGCACCAGAGAACAAAGTAGTATTGAAAGAGTATTTAGAACCAGAACAATGTCAATGTTCAATAACTCTAAGAGGCATGAAACTTTGGCACTACCTTTCTGTTTGAGACAGCCTGAATATCAAATAAACTGCCAACTTTTCACAAATATCGGAATCATGATGTCTTACAGTGGAGGTCAGTTCTGCAAGTTGCACGTTGACATTGCAAGGTTCACTCGATCCTGCAACCACTCGTGCCCTCTATCATCTCACCTTTCTTCCTGCCTTCATCTTCCTCCAGTTCCAGCTCTTTGTCCTCCACACCATCAGGCTCTGCATCCTTGGGCTCGGGCTGTTGGGTGTCCTCACCGGGGGCTTCTCCTCCATCCTCCTCCAGCATGAAAGGCTTCTTCTTCTTCTTCTTTTTCCTGCTCATGGTGGGGTCGAATATCATCTGCAGCAAACACGGGACATTGAAGAAAACAGATCTTAAATGCTGAGAAATGGCAAGATGGAAACAATTCACTTAAGCCAAACATTCATAACGTTCATAATATTCGCCGGAACATACCCCATTCGTTTACAGGCATGAGAAGTAGCATTGTCATAAGTATTACGACGAACGTTAGTTGATGTTAATCCTGACATTTGCCTCATTAGCCATCAAGCGTGTTAAACGGATCCAGGTGTTGAACATTAAAGGAATCGGTAAGTTACCGATTACCAGGTAGCGAAAAGCTAGCTAAGCTGCGTTTTTATAATACTCGTTTGCAGGCTACTACAGTTAGCTAGACAGCAATTGCTAGTTAGCTAGCTAGGTATAACAAATTATTGTTTGCTGAAATTCGACTTATTTGCTTGCCAGCAAGATAAATAGTTGCTGCTGGACAGCAAGCCAATCCCTGAAAATGCATATGTAGCTATGACGCGAACTATAATTGTTCCTACCATGTATTAATGCACATCTTGTAAGTCGCTCTGGATAAGAGCGTCTGCTAAATGCTTAAAATGTAAATGTAACTGTAGCTAGCCGACTACAGCTTGCTAGCTACAATTCGGCAAGCCATTCATTCTTTATCAACTAACTAGTAAAGTCTGCCAGTGCTAGATGCATTACTTGGGTAGCAAGCATGGCCATAAACAAATATTATTATTTTCTGATAGCCCAGAAACTGTGTGATGAGCACAATAAATAATTAACGAACGTTAGCTACAAACGAATTGATAGAAGCATGATGTATTGGTTAAGATAGCTGTACAACATCGTGAGCCTCACAAGCTCATGCCTGACACATGGGAGCTGTGCCCCAAGCCGCCTTCCCAACTAGGCCCCACTGTCTCCTCTTTCTTCATCACTCTCACTAAGTGCTGAGGTGACAGAACAAATGAAAACCGAAAACGATAGCTCACCTCATCACCAGACATATTTATGGTATTCTTCTCAAATATTTCTTGCACGCGAGTTAATAAATATGTAGGCTATTTCGTTTTGAGCCTTCCTTGATAGCGACTTCTTGCATCAGCAATCGGTGCGTCAAACGCAGGCGCAAGTGTCCAGTTTCCAAGTACGCATGCGCTACTATTTTTGTAGTTTTTCTTTTGAGGACCTCGTTTATTATAATAATAATCATTATCATCGTCGTAATCATCACCGTCGTAGTTATTATTGTAATTCATATTGTATTATTATTATTATTACTATTGTTAACAACTAGGTACTATTTATGAATATTGTATATGTATTATTATCAACTATGTAGATATACAGTTACACAACGTCCTACCAGTAGTATCATCGCAATAACGAGCAACACATAATCGCTAAAAGGAACAAACTTTGTTCCGAGTGTCAGAGTAATTATCAATGGCTAATATCACTAGGTTTGTGAATTTTTCAAACTTCCCTGCCTGAATAATTATCCAGGTAATTGTGACCACTTGTTAATAAACTGTATGTACATAGCCAGTGGCGATTTTACCGCGGGTGCAGGGGGTGCATTTCCACGCCCTACTGTTGGGATGAAAATATTACAATTTTCAAATCAATGTCAAAAAACATGTAAAAGAACAATTTAAAACCCTAAAATCGCCACTGTACATAGCTATGCTAGATATTTCAGAGTGTAGGTTGTGAATAAACTATTTCTGAGTTTTGTGTATTGGTAGTGTCTTTTCACCAAACTGGGGGAAAACATGTAACACAGTGCACCTGGCTGCCTTCCAGTCTCCTGGTGACTTCCTTGTGGTCACAGAATGGCTGGTCTGAATAGTCAGCTACAACTGCTTACAAAGTGAGCAGATCAATTTTGAATAAACCTGGCACTCAGTTATAGACACAACTCTACAACTTTGGGTAAGCATCATCATTTCCCTTGGAATGACATGCCAAGTTTTTTGTTTTGTGTTTAATGGAATAAACAGGCCAGGTTTTGATTCCAGTCACTGCCCAATAGATGCTGGTGTAGAAGTTTGACATTTTTCACCTAATTAGTTATAAAATCGCTAAAGTTTAAATAATTTGTTATGCAACAACAATGCAGCCAATAGCACTTGTTAATGTGTCAGATTTGCAATACATTGATTAAAAGACTCTTTAAAGTTGCCTTGTAATATTGTAAAATTAAATCATATTTATTCTTCCATTTAATTAGAGAGGTTAAATAAATTAAGTTTAAAGCCAGCATCTGTAACAAACTAAAAACGTTGACTTTTGTGCTTTACATCTTATATTGAAAACTTACCTTGCATCAGTGTTTTTTAATAAGAAAAGGTCATTTGCTTCTAGCTTGAAAAAGACTGATTAAAAAAAATGAGCATGACCTGATGATAAACTGGAATCAGGTTTTTGAGTTCAAAGGGGATAAGCCATGCTCATTACAGAAAGCGGATCGGATTGACGCAGGAAAGCTGAACAAATAAGCACTATGGAGCCAACTTATCAGTAACATATTTCATGGCTAATTGTTATCTGGAGATAATAGATCATATCAGGGCATTGTTTTTCCAACTGAAATTTGAGTAAGGAGGAAGGCCTTTGGTCTATGTCTAAAGCATACAATAGATGCATATACTTACAATATAAGACAAAACAAAAAGTACAGAAAAAAATGTTTTGTTTGCTGTTCAAAATGAATGGTTATATTAAAAGTTAATGTATGGCCTCTTTCCATTTATAATACTTAGAAAAGCTTAACTCGTGCACAATGGCCCTTTACAGGCCTTAGAATGTAGCTCTTTTTTGGCCACACTGTATTCCACTGTAATAAGATCCCTCACTTGCAGCCCACAATCAGATAATCAGCTGAAACCACCTTGATTTGTTTTTCTTCATGATTGCTTGTAGCAGATGGTAAGTAACACAGCTACAAGTGAACAAAAATATTTTTTGCAGTATTCAGAGATGGTCTTAAAAAATGACTTAAGCCTGATAAGCAGACTACAAATACTAATATAGTGTTGCAGCGTAGGCGCGCGGAATGAACAGACTGAGAACAAACATCTCCTTACCAGCTCTTGACCGGTACAGAGCGCGTTAGTGATGCTTTTGACAAAGTACGGCCACGTGGAGGGGGTCCTTTGCCAGCTGGTGCACTCAGTTAAGGCGATCGTGTAGCTGGTGTATGCGGTCAAGCCAGAGTTGGCAGGGCAAGCTCCGGATCCGGTGGCTGGCGAAAAATCTGGTCCACTGGAGTGAGTGCGCAGCTCACGGCCCAGCATAAGTGCCAGACAAATATACCCTTCAATGGTCGCTCTGCAATCACCGCCGTTTCCTGAGAGGGGATCACGTACGCCTCCGGCCACTTGGTGAAACAGTCCATGGCGGTGAGGACGTAGCAATTCTCCGCCTCAAACACTGGAATCGGCCCCAGCAAGTCAACGGCCACTCTCCATGAGGGCCCCACTGATCTGCTGGTGCAGCGGTGCCTTTTACTGACTTTTACTCACAGGTCACAGTGGTGGCAGAAGGTGGCAACCTCTCATGGTGAGGGGCCCCAGTAAAAGTGCTCCCGGAGCCATTTAAGAGTTTTACACCCTTCGTAATGGTCGGCCCTGGTGGTTCCACGGACCAGCTGGACGACGGTGGGATGAGGAATGACTGGGGCGAGTAGTTGCAGGTGGCCGACTCCTCTCTCCAGGTCCGCCCAGCGCTGATAAAGGATGTCGTCGTACCTTTCCAAGTTGTGCCATTGGGCGACCAGCTGCTTGTCCACCGGTGTGAAGGGGGACAGCATTTCCCGGCTTGGGCATTGCCCAGACTGCTTCAGCCAGAGCACAGGCCCAATCTCTGGATCATTCATGACTTGAATGCTGGACAGGTCGCTGATGGCAGAGGGCCGAACGCTGGTGACCTCTGGAGCTGAGACCATGGCATGCCTTACCCTCTCCCAGTCCCTCTCAGCCAGCTTACAGTGTCGTCACTGCTGCACGGATGGGTGATGGGACAAAGAATCATCGTTGCTGTGTTTTTTTTCCAGCTCGGTGCTACACTTCGTAACCTTAGAGCACTTCTAGCCAGCAGGCTACTTGTCCCTTGGGCTCCTTGGGCAGCCATTGGAGAGAGGAGTGAGAAGAAAAAAGTGATTTTGTGAGTGAGTCTATTTGAAGCCATAGCTGGCTTATCAAATCGGTTGATTAACGTTAATGCATTCAGTTACCCAATGTAGTTCTACATTAAGCGCCAATTATAGCCAAACTATACAATGCTTAAATTGTTAGCTAGATATGCTTAATTAAACTAAAACGATGCTTAATTAACACTAAAACTATGCTTAATTAACACTAAAACTATCTAATGAGTTAATTAACTTTATTGTTTCCACTCGGCCTAGGGCCTACGCCATCTACTAGCAAAAGGGTCTCTAGTTGAAGCTAGAGAAGGGCAGTGAGTAAAGGCAGTGAAATGATTAGCATGATTTCCACACTGTCCAACATGATTTCAGTTTGCTGGGGGTGAGATTATTGGGAGGCAGTTATTAATTGTACAGGGTTAGGGGAGGGTTAATTGAAAGAAATCGAGGGTACAATTGGCTTCCAAATTTGGAAGAAAAACAGGGAACAATTTGAAACAAAATAACAATTTTAATAATGCCATGACTCATTTCTCTTTACACTTAAGAAATACATACACATATTAGGCTTATCTTCACCCCCTAATGTAGTGTACACTACACTACAAACAGAAAAATTTGATATCTCAAAAAAGCAATTTTCAACATTAAAAAAGTTACTCATGTGTACAAAGCATATACTCTCTGTACATCTGTAAAATGCAATTCCTAAAGTTGGGCTGCATACCAAATTACTGATATCAAAATGATGCCAAGTAACAACTAAACTTTCACCAGTATATGTCACACAAACTAAACAAGCACCATTCCAAAGCAATGCTACCCGTATTTTCTTACATTCGTTCATAGAACATATGACATGGCACTGTTTCTTCATTTTGCCATCTCAGGAGAATGTGGTCTTTATGTGTGTGATCAATGTAAGAAATCTTAGCTAGTGTCAGCAGAAAGTGTGCTGAAGGTCTGATGGAGCACCTTTGTTAATGTACAAAAATGTTTTCAAATCATAAACTACTTGTTTAAATTCTAAACAAATGCTCAGCAGTTTCTCCTCATAAAGTATATACAGTATGTTGTGTTATGTGAAAAGAGAAAGCAAGTGCATTTTTCATACCACCAATGTACTGTATATTCATGTAGGATCAGTGCTTTGTTGGTGCATAGTATGGCTATTAGAAAAAATAATAGCAGATTAAATAGCTCCATACAGTTGAAAAGTGTCAATATTAGTGTCAATAGATATAGTGCTAACGGGAAAATGATGAAGAATACAATTATTAGGCAAGAACTGTGGTCCTGGAGGCATAGATATATAGGGTTAATGATAACAATGATAACTCATACACTACCGGTCAAAAGTTTTAGAACACCCCCATTTTCCAGTTTTTACTAAAACAAAAAGCACATTCGCTTGGTCTATTTTTTTACTTCTTTTTTTTTTCTATTTCAAAATGTGTGGATCCGCCCCTGCCTGGATGTGTCGCTTTTCTTTTTCAAAATTCCACGACTACGTGATTTGCTTGATATTTCACTGTCGATTATCAGACAAGGCACAAGATTTAAAACCTGAGACAAAGGGGACAGTGTTGTGTGCAATCCATTCCAGGTAATCAGGCAACAGACAGAGAAAGGTATGTTTGAATTATTGAATGATTTCTTTCTGTTTAGTATTATTGTGGGGCAAAATACCCAAGGAAGATTCGTTTTGATATGCCACAGGGAAGAAGTCGGTAGGGAATGTACCTTTTCTTTATTGTTTGAGGATAAATCTTATCTTAAAAATTAAGAAAGGTCTACCTAGGCTCATATTACACATGTTGATCAATGATTCAGAAGGAAAATACTTAATAAATTGCATTACAGTTAGATTTCTCATACTTTAATAGCAGTAGAGAGGTAAATGGTTATTAACAAAAGCAAAAAAAGCCTAAATGTATCATTTGAAATCATCTCTTATACTAATGAAGTAACATTACAAAAATATAATCTGAGTACCTAACATCTAAGATTAATTCACTTGTAAACCTATACTTGTAAAACTATGTTAAACTGTGAAAGCATTTTTCACATGAAATCCTTACAAAATTATTGACATAATGTCAAGTTATATTAATAACCAATTGAAAAGATATGAATAATGATTTGCATACTGGCAATTCATGGTTCTGTTTTATCAAATATTGTTTGTCATCTCACAGCACAGAGACAAGAAAACTAATATTCAGAGAATTTGTATCAGAGGGAGAACGCTCTCACAATGTATTATCTTTCACCTTTCACCAGGTCATTGATACAAAATTGGTTATTCCTTAAAATGTGTTTACTTCATAAACCTATACGGGTCATAAAATGTCAGTACACTGAAAACAATTGCAATAATACAATTAAATCAGACAATATTTGTGTAAAGTAATATCTATATAAATAAATGATTGACCATTGGTAGCAAGGTCATGTTACGTGTCAATCAATATGTTCTGTTCTCAGATGCTCTTACTCTTTGCAGTGATTTACCTTTGCAAATCGAAAAATCTGTAAAGCACAATTCCTAAAATTGGCCTGCATACCAAATTACTGATATAAAAATGATGTCAAGTTACAACTAAACTTTCCTCAATATATGTCACACAAACTAAACAAGCACCGTTCCAAAGCAATGCTTCTCTTATTTTCCTACATTCCTTCAAATAACTTGGTCCTGTGTTTCTTCATCTTGCCGTCTCAAGAGAATGTAGTCTTTATGTGCGTGATCAGTGTGTGCAATCTTGGCAAATGTCAGCAGAAAGTCTATGTGATGAAGTGCTTGTGGTAATGTAAAGAAATGTAAGGTTATACACCATTTTAGACCCTATTTAGGGGGGCTTTAGTCTTTCATCTCAGCCCCACTGAAAATGTTTAGTCATTCTTTTCTAAAAAACATTTTTGCTTAATATCTATTTTTTTTAAATACCACAGATAGAGAGTGGTATTTCACTTTTGAGAGCAACCACCATTGTAGTGTTTTTGTTTTAAGGAATGTAACAGTAAATTAATTTCAAATGTAGGCTTGTGCTTTGCATGTGTACATCTTACATTCTCAGTGGGGGCTGAGCCCCCCTAAAGGCCAAATCCTAGAATTGCCCCTGTTATACACTAAATATAAACGAATAACATACACAATATGTTTCTGTCATATGAAAATATAAAGTAAGTGCATTTTTCATACCAACAATTTACTCTATATCCATGTACATGTAGGATAAGAGCTATATTTGTGCTATTATAAATCGTAACAGCACATCAGGTAGCTCCATGCAGTATGGAATGATGAGTGTAGTGCTAGAGGAAAAAGTCATTGTTATTGTTAGCCTGTGATCTTATATGTGTTCATAATAATGATGTGGTGTTCTGGATGGTTGGACCTTTGAACATACTGTAGTTTGAAACTAGGAAGTATGTGCAGTTCTTCAAATTTTGAGTATATGAACTATGCATTTGTATGTGATGGTGCCCATGTTATGTACTGTGTCAGTATTGTATTAGGACTTCTAATGTTGTCTTGTGAAGTATCGGTCAAGATCACAGGAAGGACTTACAGTTTTATGGAGTGTGCTATTTTCAAACATAAAATATGAAATGCATACAAATTTTGTCATATACACTACCGTTCAAAAGTTTGGGGTCACCTTCCATCTGGACTATGGCTAATCGGGCACTCCTTCATTCTTCAGCAAGATAACGACCCGAAACACACCTTGAAGTTGTGCAAGAACTATCTGGTGAAGGAGGAATGTGAACAACAACTCAAACTAAAGACCTGGCCTGCCCAGTGTCCAGACCTCAATCCCATAGAACTTGTATGGGACAAACTGGAAAGGAAGAGTCAAAGCAAAGCAACCCACAACTTTCTCTGGGAATTGCTGCAGGATAGCTGGGAAAACATGTCGGGTGATTTCCTGCTAAAACGTATTAACCGAATGGCCACTGTTTGTGAGGTTATTATCACGCCAAAGGGTGACTATTTTGAGGAATCCAAGATTCAATTTTCAATATAATTTTCTTGAACATTTCTTTGATGTTCATTTTGTTCATTGTTACATGTGTTTTTTTTGTCATTTTAAAGTATTTACAGAAATGTATACGGTGTAAAGCATTGTCAATTATGAGATAAACCTAGTTTCCAGCAGGTGACCCCAAACTTTTGAACGGTAGTGTACACTTACACATTTTAGAATGTGATATAACATTTGAAGAAACCTAATGAGAGATGAGACTAAGAGGAAGAAACACAGTGTCAAGTTACTTGAAAGAATGTAGTAAAATATGGGAAGCATTGCTTTGGAATAGTGCTGGTTTAGTTTGTGTGAAATATAACACAATTCAACATCCATCCATCCATCCATTGTCTAAGCCGCTTATTCCTGGTCAGGGTCGCGGGGGGGTGCTGGAGCCTATCCCAGCATGCGTTCCGGGCGAGAGGCAGGAATACACCCTGGACAGGTCGCCAATCCATCGCAGGGCACACACACCATTCACTCACACACTCATACCTACGGGCAATTTAGACTCTCCAATTAGCCTAACGTGCATGTCTTTGGACTGTGGGAGGAAACCGGAGTACCCGGAGGAAACCCACGCGGACACGGGGAGAACATGCAAACTCCGCACAGAAAGGCCCCCGGCCTGGATTCAAACCCGAGACCTTCTTGCTGTGAGGCGACAGTGCTATCCACTGCACCACCGTGCCGCCACAATTCAACATGTGTGTTTTAAAATACAATTAACAAAAAGACAACTCCAGCTAATTACAAACGTCGGTGAATTAGTTAACACAACACTAAATTCCAAGATACTCAGTGACAACATTTCACATATAATTTCCCTTGAAGTGAATAACTTACTATCAGCATTGCTGTGCAAATACAAATATTTTCCAAGATAAACCTTGGGTGGAAATGTAGCTTCACTTCTGTAAATATGGGGAAAAAGCACATCCACTTGGTCTAGAATTAAATCATCGTTTTTCTCACCTCTAACCTCAGTTCAAATATAATTCTTACAGACCGGGGTTCAATTCCCCGTCTCGCCATAGTCGGCTATGGCCGGGAGTGCCACCAGGGGCGGCGATTGGCTGTCCGCCCCAGAGAGGGGGGAGGGAAGCCGACATGACGTTCGCTGCGCATAAGAGTGGCCCTGTAGTACCGGGTTACGGTCGACGGCTTGGCGAGTGCCGTCTCGGAGGAGACGTTGCTTCGCCTCCGTCACTACCGGTCGCAAGACTACGGCAGCGAACTCACATTACTAGGGGCTGGGGGGGTGTTGACATCAAAATAGCGGGTCTAATTTGGGAGAAAATCAGAAACAATTTATTTTTTAAACCATATATACAGTATATAATTCTTACTCTTCCGTAGAACTACAGCAACGAGTCTTCTTATCAATAAAACAGTGAGTAATAATACCAGATCAACACTTATTGGTTGTTTTGAGTGAAAGTAATGCCCCTGATGGCCAAACCCCACAGATTTAGCTGTCAGGTTGTACAACAGCGCCCCAACCAATCTGTGTAGTTATGTGAAGACATACTGCAGGGAGAACAGCTATGTCAAGGCTATTTCCTGAGAATTTCTAGGTGAATCAAATAGAGGCTGAGGTATTTCATTTATAATGAAAACTCTTCCCTAGAAATTCTTGCCCGTTGTGTAAACTTTACTTTTTTACTTATTTTTTTTCATTTTCAAAATGCGTGGATCCGCCCCTGCCTGGACGTACAGCTTCTCTTTTTCAAAATTCCACGACTACGTGATTTGCTTGATATTTCACTGTCGATTATCAGGCACAAGATTTAAAACCTGAGACAAAGGGGACAGTGTTGTGTGCAAGTCATTCCAGGAAATCAGGCAACAGACAGAGAAAGGTATGTTTGAATTATTGAAAGATGTATTTCTGTTTAGTGTTATTGTGGGGGGAAAACCCAAGGAAGTTTCATTTTGGCATGTCACAGGGAAGAAGTCAATAGGGAATGTACTTTTGCTTTATTGTTTGAGAATAAATCTTATCTGAAGAAAAGATTGAAAAATGAAGAAAGATTTACCTAGGCTCATATTACACATGTTGATCAGTGATTCAGAAGGGAATGATTCAGAGGGGAAATAAATGCAGTTTAGATTTCTCTTTACTGTTAATTAAAAAATTGTCTTGATTTTTTCTCTTCACTGTTTATAACAATTATTAACCATTATGGCTGTTAACAAAAGCAAAAAAAGCCTAAATGTATCATTTGAAATCATCTCTGATACGAATGAAGTAACATTACAAAAATATAATCTGAATACCTAACATCTAAGATTAATTCACTTGTAAACCTATACTTGCAAAACTATGTTAAAGTGTGAAACCATTTTTCATATGAAATCCTTACAAAATGATTGACAAAACACAAGTTATATTAATAAGCTATTTAAAAAATGTGAATACCGTAATGCTTTACGTCCGTGCAGTTCACACAGCTCTCACAGCACAGAGACAAGAAAAATTATATTCAGAGAATTTGTGTCAGAGGGAGAATGCTCCGAGAATGTATTATCTTTCACCTTTCACCAGGTCATTGATACATAATTGGTTATTCCTTAAAACAAAACTATAGGGGTCATAAAATGTCAGTACACTAAAAACAATTGCAATAATAAATCAAATCAAATTGATTTGTATAGCGCTTTTTATAAATGCATTGTCACTGCCTTTGTCTTTTCATCTGTTGAGCAATTGTATACTTATTGCCAAAAAAATTTATTTTCATAAAAATTGTTATCATGTGTATACCAAAAGTGGACATGTATAGTATAACAAAAATAAAACAAACAACTGGATTTCAAAAACTGTCATCTAGGCCTAAGAAATAGACTATACTATCCTTGAAAATATTTAAACATGTAAAGAATTAGAAACACCAGAAAAATTGTCTATCTTTTGAGAAAAATATTTAATTCAATTAATTATTTTTATAATATAATAATAATAATATATGCCATTTAGCAGACGCTTTTATCCAAAGCGACTTACAGGAGTGAATGCATACACTTTTCGGTATATGTGGCCCCAGTGGGGAATGAACCCACAACCTAAGCGTTGCCAACGCCATGCTCTACCAACTGAGCCACAGAGAACCATTTTTTCTAGATACTGCATGGTTACACTGTTTGTGGTAACAATAATTATATTCACTTTCAGGCAGATTCTTGTCCAAACATATACAATACAAAGGAACACAAATATTGTCGCATTTCTCATTCTGACATTCTAAATGCAATTAATCATGTACAGTATTATATTTCAGTGGGTAGCAATACTCTTTGTGTATTATTGATTTGTACAGCAGGCTCTGATGTCATTATCATGACTATATTTTGTTGTCTTTTAATTAAACATATTATATGATTTGTAGTATTTGTTGTTAATTCTAACAGAAACCCCAGTTGAATTTAATTTCAATTGATTGGATATCAGTAAACCACTGCCATTGCTACAATTATTCCACATGTTTGACGTTATTTCACAGTACAATTATTTTACTTAATTCATTATTATGTCGAATGAGTTTATTGTTCAGTCAATCAAATAGCACACGTGCATTACTGTTCCTACCAAAGTGCCATCATTTCATCCACAAATTGTTTATTTTGGAGCACTGAAGACCAGATTCGATCTAACTGTAATGTGCTCTGGCATTAATTTTGAGTGAAAAACTTAAGCAAGTCCAAGGTTTTTATTATTATTATCATTGTTATTATTATTAGTATTATTTTATTGTTGTTGTTATTATTGTTGTTATTATGCATTATTCTGCAGCATCAATATCTAGGCAATAGCTGAATTTGATAAACTGTTGAGCATGACAAAAAAAAATCATACTCGCTTAGATGTTTTGCTGAAACTTACGAATAAAGTGCATTATGGTGAGGCTGAATCTGGGCATACATGTCTTACCAGATGTAGAGCTCTCCTGCTATTTCTTGTAAACCCCTTCAGCTGTCAAGTGAAAAAAATATTTTTTTGCATTCTGTGCAATAATCTGATTATGTACAAATTCTAATTGTGAAATTCACAACCCACCCATGCATCAGTTGGATTTGATCTTATTTAATGCCTTTGGGGCATTTCATTATTTTCCATAATGCATAAAGAAATAATATGTTTCAGCTGTTTTCGCATTAAAGGACAATCATTTTCAATGGTGTCATTGGACACAACCCTGCAGTGTGGAAACATTAGACTCACCGGCATTGGCTATGTCTGTATACAGTATAATACATACATTTTTGTTTTCTTCATTGGAACATGTTAATGACCAGTTGAATCTATAATCCAAATTATGTTATGTATGTATGTGTCTGTATATACAGTGGGGATATAAGTATTCACCCTCTTTGGTATTTTTCACATTTTAGTTTCTTACTTCATGGAATCAAAATGGATTTAATTGGGATTTCTTGCCACTGATCAACACAAAATACTCTTTAATGTAAAAAAAACAACAACTCTAAATCTTTTTATGAATTCATTTCAAATAAAAAACAGACAATAACTATTCACCCCCTTTGACTTAATACTTGGTAGAAGCACCTTTAGCTGCAATTACAGCTGTGAGTCTATTTGGGTAAGTCTCTACCAGCTTTGCACATCTAGACACTGCAGTTGTTGCCCATTCTTTTTTACAAAATTGCTCGAGCTCCATCAGGTTGGATGGGGACCGGTGGTGAACAGCAATTTTCAAATCTTTCCACAGATTGTCAATGAGATTGAGGTCTGAGCTCTGCCTGGACCACTCCACGAAATAGTTTTTTTTGGTTTAAGACCACTCCAATGTGGCTTTTGCTGTATGCTTTAAGTCATTGTCCTGCTGGAATATAAATCTTCTCCCAAGTCCCAGGTCTCTTGCAGACTACAGCAGGTTTTCCTCCAAGATTTGTTTATATTTTGTTCCATCCATTTTGCCCTCTATTTTTCCAGTCCCAGTTGTGCTTTTTTTTGTCCATTTCTTTATGA
Source organism: Aldrovandia affinis (assembly GCA_029706075.1). Taxonomy (NCBI): domain Eukaryota; kingdom Metazoa; phylum Chordata; class Actinopteri; order Notacanthiformes; family Halosauridae; genus Aldrovandia; species Aldrovandia affinis. The sequence goes on along the minus strand of JAINUG010000074.1, from coordinate 1,809,790 downwards.
TGGACTTAACGGTGCTCTGGGGAATATTCAGTCTTTGAAATCTTCTTATATCCTTCCCCTGATGCCAATTGGGAAGATCTGGAGTGGTCCAGTCAAAGCCCAGACCTGAGAATCTGTGGAAAGATTAGAAAATTGCTGTTCACCCATGGTTTCCATCCAACCTGATGGAGCTTGAGCAATTTTGTAAAGGAGAATTGGCAAAAATAGCAGTGTTCAGATGTGGAAAGCTAGTAGAGACTTACTCAAATAGACTCACAGCTGTAATTGCCGATAAAGGTGCTTCTACCAAGTATTAATTCAAGGGGGGTGAATACTTATGGAATCGATTATTGTCTGGTTTTTTATTTGTAGTTAATTAAGAAAAAGCTTTAGAGTGGGATTTTTATTTGACATTATAGGGTATTTTGTGTTTTTTCTTCCTAACTAAAAATGTATGTTTTCAGGTCACAGCTACACACAAAGAGGACTTTGATATGAATGCCAAGTCTTTGCTGTGTTGTTGGCTTCTGAGCTCAGCCAGTTTTCTCATGGTCTACACCCACATGGTAATGGAAGAGAGGACTACCACAAATGACTCTTCTTACGGTCTACAAGCAAAGACTCAATCAGATGCTCCCCCCATCCTTATCGTGGGTCAGTCAGATTCTCTAGATATTTTTGTACTCATCTTTCAAAGCCCTTTGCTCTTGTTGATTGAACAATCTTTCTGGTTTAAGAAAACATTTACAGTATTTCTCACACTGTGAAAATGTTAGAATTTCAGAATATTGTGTAGATAAGATAATCCATCATTCATGAATTCATGTTCATTCTCATACAATCTTTTTAAACCATTTTGTTACACATTAGTAGAATATAATTTGGTATTAGGTACTTGATACTCAGATATCAAGCATAATCATGGAGACAAAATTATGCAATTTCCCATTAAACCAAATAACATTTTATAGCATAAAAATGGCATCCATAATTACATTCGGGGAAGTTGTTAAAGTATTTAAACATCCTGCAGAAAAATGGATAAATGTGATCTGGATCAAATTACAACTAGCTGCAATGTTGTGGTTTGGGGGTAGTAAAAAGAGCAATACATTTTGTTCAAAATATTATATTCACCCCAACCAAATTACAACCTTAGATAACCTTACTGCAACTTTATAGAAAGTTGTAATTATGTTTTGTGGCTGGGTTGTTAGCACTAATCTACACTTTTACTGAGAGTTGTGGCTAACGTTCTTACACTTTAGGATGGAATCGCAAATACTTAGCAAGCACATAGGAAATGCAATATACAATAATGGCAGATGTATCTTAAGGTTTCAGCAACTGCAAATTACAGACCTCCATAATAACATAGAGCACTTATTTTATTGTTTGATACCATCCTCTGGTTAAATAAGTAATTGGCTAATGTTTCTCCGTATTATTTCTCTTACATTTGTTTCTGTTTGTAATCACAATGTGCAGCCAAGAGTTGTATTTCCTTATTTACAATTAATATTTTGCACTGTCATTTTGAATGTAGGCCTCATTCACTTATAATAAGGGTATCTGTGAAATGATGAAACAAATAATAATAATAATGCCATTCAAATATCATAACACTCAAATTTGCATGTTTTAATTGTGCGTATGTTTTTCCCCCAGAGTTGCCAAAAACAGTAAGGAAGGAAAAGAAACCAAGAAAAGTATGTATAAAATGCCACTTATGCAAGCTGATCGTTAAAGTCATTGAAAACCACATTTCTAATAAAAAATTTTGTAATGATGTTATTGAACATTTTAACAGTACCCCCTTAAAATGTTCCTGTACCCCCTTACACCCAGTGAAATTATATGGAGTATATATACAGTTTTTATATATTTTAGACTATTTTGATAATAGTCCATTATAATTAATATTAAGAATGACATCAATCCAAGCAGCTACAGTTTAAATTTATAATAGTGTTTTAGTTTCCTGGAAACACAGAAATACATTCCCCAGGATGTAAACAACGTCTATGCAAAATTGGTAGTTGATACAACAAAGAGTTAATGAGCTGGAATGTTTTCAGTAAGTAGGGGTTACACATGACATCATCGATGTGCAAAGCAATGCTACACTGCTATAGGATAGCTAGAAAACACAAAAAACACTAAACAGAAATGTATAAATATGTGTATGCATGTGTGTCAGAATATATATATATATATATATATATATATATATATATATATGCCATTTAGCAGACGCTTTTATCCAAAGCGATGCTTTGGATAAATGCATACGTGAAGAAAAACACCATGCACGCTTAAATTAGCTGGCATATTAGCTCATATAGATAGTGTACTTGTAGTTTGTCACAACAAAGATGGCGAAATCTGTAGTCTGGGTCCTGTCTCACGAAGGAAGTTCAACATAGTCAGGGTATCATTGAGAATGACCCCCGTGTGATTCTGATGCATTGATTGTACTTCCCATGTGCTACACACTTTATTCTAATAAAGAAGTAGTACCGAAATGGAAAAGCAAAGTCTCTCTACTCTTGATTCCGTGGCGTCCACCACTACATTGGTGTCAGAAGCGGTACGAACCGACGCCGAACTCAAGGGACTCGAAGATGTGAGACGACCAGACGGGAAGACAACAAATCGGAAGAGGAGGAAGACTCCACTCCTAGGGTCGCAGGGGGAGTTCCTGCGGCAGACAAACTTGGCTACGAAGCCCTGGCAGAGACGACAACGGCGACTAGCGAGCTCGTAGCGGGAGGCCACTTAGCTGCTAGTGAGCTAGCCACGGGTAGTGAGCCCAGAGCGAGCGGTTGCCACGCTACTACCTGCCCGACAGTCGGCACTCTCCTGTCGGCAGCTGTGGATAGTGCGTGCGAGGCGCGGGGCCTTCTCGCAGCTATCGACACAGTTGCACCCGCGGTGGGCAGACCTAGTTCTGGCGGCTGAACGGTCGCTTCCCCTGAGCAACTCGGTGGAACTCCCCAATACCACTGCAGGTGGTGGGAGAATACTCCGCCGGGGCTCAAAGTAAGCCGGTACGACGGGAAAGGCGATTGGGAGGCGTATACGACCCAGTTACGCTTCATAGCAGAAGCAGTGGAGTGGAGCGAAGCAGAGAAAGGCGTAAGGCTGGCGGCGGCCCTGGAGGGAGAAGCTCTCAAAGCACTCTGGACTCCGACACCACGCCCACCTACCAGCTCCTCTGTACAGCGCTAAAAAGGCAAAGTGACGTCACTCTTTGCACTCAACAGGAGCTACTCGCTGCCAACGTCCAGCGCCTGGCACAGCAGTCTTACCCACAGCACCCGGGAGAAGTCTGCAATGGCCTGGCCCTCAACTCCTTCCTGCAGGGGTTTACGACCGGCGCGCCTCCAAGAGCAGGTCCGCATCACCAGCCCCGCTACCCTGAAGGAGGCCCTGGCGAAAGCGGAAGAGCTCGAGTCTATCCTAGACGAGGAAACACCAGTGCATTGGGCATTCCGGGTGACAAGCAAGGACGAGACAGCGCCAGCTAGGGCAGCAGTGACCCACTCCAACACCTCCTGCTACTACTGTGGGAAGCAAGGCCACTTCGTCAGACACTGCCGCAACAGAAAGCAGGCGAAAAGGCGCCCAACATTGACAAGAGTTGGCTGCCTAGGAAGCAGCGGTCGTAGGCTGTTCGTGCAGTGCTACATCGAGGGGAAGCTGGTCAACGTACTCTTCGACACTGGCTCCACCATTAGTCTGGTGCGACACGACCTGTTCCTTGAGGTCACGGGCTGGTCCCACACCACCACCAGGCTGGAAACGGTGACCGAGCAAACAACAGACATGCTGGACTGTAAAAAGCGTTTTTACAGCTGGGCGAGAAAACCGTCTCGCAGAACCTTTTCTGGGCCCATATCTCCGAACCCTGCATCCTGGGTCTCGACGCTCTCGCTGCTGCTGGTCAACAGGCGACCACTACGACAGTCAGCGAAAAGACACAGCCAGCAAAAGGTGAGGCAAGTGCTCCCACAGACAAGCACACTGCCAGCGAAAGATAAGGACTGCACCCGCACAACCATCCTCCATGTACTTCATGTGCAGCATGCTAGGTGGCTAACAGTAACCTAGGAAACTGTACCATGTCCCAGAGGCCCTTGCGGCCAGCTAGACGTAAGATTGTGAGCTAGTTATGTTTATAATGATATAAATGTTCTAATATGAGAAACCGCATGTGATTGTTATGAAAGCCCCTTCTCCCCTGTTGCGAATTAAGTTTGGATGTGTATATGTGACGACCGACCGTCATTGTGTGTGTATGCGTTGAGAATGACCCAATGACGCATTGATTGTACTTCCCATGTGCTACACGCTTGATTCTAATAAAGATTGCATGACTGCACGAGTGGCATTTGTGGCATGCGGCTCCGGAAGCTTGCAAAGATACAATATTCCCTCCACGGAAAATCTGTATCTCTGATATAAAAAAAACCCGATTACGCAATTCTCTAGGATTGGTGAGGCCATTTTACAGAAAGCTTATTGGTGAGGGGAAGGTCTTTTTATAGGATTCGATCCGTTAGCCAGCGTAAAGACAGCGTGCAACAGCTAGCCTTACTGCCAAAATAAAGAAAATACCACCATAGTATCCCTCTCTGTGAAGTTCTTGGTGGACTGTTCTTGATTAAACTGCCTGCTCATACCCTAGATTAATATTTGCAGTCACCTGGTTTACAGTTGCTCATCTGTTTTGCCTTGCATCTGTCCACTATGCGCTTTCGACTACAGTTGCCCCTAGATGATGATGCCTTTCCCTCAGACTTCCATGC